>OZ034974.1:45635002-46032502 GCA_964030785.1 Siderastrea siderea
TATTTACCTCATTTTAACCGATGACGTCATGAAAATGAGGTCATCCGGTTGAAGCTGTAAACCTAAAATAACGGCGCTTGTACACAAGATTGACGGTATCTGGTGGATGTCTTCAAGTGTGTGAGGCGGGGGGTACTCTGTGAGGTGCTGGGTGGGGTATACCACCGGGACACTAAAACCGTTACCTTTTAATATCAGAGGGACGCATCCATACGGCTTATAGATGGGAATACGACCCTCGGGCATCCGCGAGTCTCGATCAACATAATTTTACTTCGAATACGCCGTTTTGTATACTTGATGTCTGGCAGGGTTTAATTCGCGTTGTAGTCCTGCATTTACTTAGCCGTGGTAAAAATTTCCACAGCGACAAACACAGCAGAAATTTTACACAAGACGGACTCGTCAGTTTGAGAAAAGTCAGAACGACTCGGCTGCAACAAACCAGTTCGGCTTACTTCGCGAATTCATGCACACGTAATTTACTTCTGTCTGTTTTTCTTTTTTTATATATTTTTAAGCGGAATTAATAGCTTTCGTACTTCCAACCAGCCTGACGGAGTCAATTCCAATGCGAGACAAACATTTTTAGTTTTCTAGTGGTATTACACTTAAAGATCAAAGGAAAACAATAAGAAACCCGAGGTTATAGGCAAGCGGTTTTTAGGGTAACCCTGGCAGGCGGGACAACATTTTCTCCTATAAACACTTTGTCTCGCCTACCCGGGACAACTTTTTGCGAGCCACGTGTCACGTAACGTCTGGTTTTTGGCTTAAAAACGACTAAATCAACAAAATGTATACTGAAGAAGAAAAATTTAGACAAACAGAGGCTACAGTGATCAAATCAACGAAAAATTCCGAAGGAAAAGGGCGTATTGAGGTCGAGAATATCAAAGTAAGATTTCGGAATAATTAAGTAGGGTCAACTTTACCTCGGTCAGCAGCGCCACCTCGTTATCATATAAACGCTAGGTAAAGTTGTCTCCCGGGGAGGGTTGTCTCGGGTACCCAAGACAACTTTTCTCCATATAAATGGGGCCTAAAATTCAAAGCTTACCCTAGAAATACGTTTTTCGCTGCCGTCAATCAGATTTTCGGCGGCTCCTCCCAGTTCGCATTATGAGACGTTTCAACATGGTTCGCAAATACGGAACTTCTTCGGCACTGGAGAATCGTATTTTTACACATAAACCATCATCTTTCCCCACAAGAGAAAGTTTTGTTCATCAAGTGCTGAAGATTAACAGAGAAACCAAACGAATCGATTGCGGGAAACAGCGAGAAGATAACGACGTTCAGTAATTGGTAGGTATAGTGATTTTTGGTTACATTTGTTCTTTGAATTTTGACTCATTATGTTCGTTATTCTTACCTTACAATTTGTAGACAGCGTATTTCTTTGTATTTTTATACTTACAAGGAGAGATATTTTGCTTGTTTGAAGACCAATAGAACAATATGTGGATGAGTTGCGTGACCCGATCGAATGCTTCCCTGGAGAAGTATACTCGATTCCTTCCCTGAGCAGTTGAGGTGTCTAAGACAATTGGTTATCCGTAAAAAAGGTTATATATTTTCTACTATAAAGAGCCAATATGCAGCTTAGAAGCGTTTTGTCAGATTTTAACTTACTGCGAACACAATTCCATTTTCCTGAAATTCCAGTTTCCTAAAATTGGCTATTTTGTGCTTCGCTCCTTCCGAAAAATGTTCCATGAACCAAAACGAAACTCGTTCTTCTCAAGTTCAACTTTAACAGATCGCACGGTTAAATGAATTCGGTGCATGAATTCGATCCTGTTGCGAAACTCGTCCAAATATAACTCTGGATACACACTCTTTTTTCCTTTTTTTTTTATACACGTCTAATTTTTCGCGGTCAAGGCTGAAACGAAAGTGGATGTTCTTACTTTTTTTATGTTTTGAGCCTGAAACGTTCTTAAGGATGTTCTTTTGGAACCATGAACGCTTTAAATGTAATGACTTATTATCAGTTTCCCTTTTCACTACTGTTGTTGTTTTTTCTTCTCAGCAAAATTCACTTTATTGCTCTTCCACGGTTGAGAATGACAAGAAGATAATAGCTTGATCTCTTCAAACTTCAGTTTAAAGCTGTTATATACATATCCGCTATATTTAGATAAAGAAAATGTAACTCCATACAAGTTCATTCTGTTACTACGTGTTTTTAGCTCCATGCAAAAACGGCTGAATAAAAATGCTTTATCTCTTAGTCTCAGGTCGGGTATGTTCTTAGCATGTTCTTAACATCTGGGTCAATTTCAGCCTCAACGTTCTTAGAAAAATAAGGTTCTTATAAAAAAATCAAAGGCGCCCTTCGGCGACGCTCGTGTCAAATTTACTGTAACTAGTAATTTCTAAATCTTCAATTAATGTAAAAATTTTGAATACAGGGAACCACACAACCCAAAATAAAACTCAGCCGGTACTTCTTATTGCCGGATCTCGTTTTGTTGAGATGCTCGTACTAGACGTCACTGTAACGTGTGAATAAACTATTTGATTGCAAGGCTGGCACTTCGGCAAAAGGGCACTTTTAATCAGGCGAATATTTCAACTAGTCACTGAAGAGAGGCTTACTCTCGGTTGTTGTTCAACTTAACGAGAGTTGTCTATTGTATAGTTCCATTCAATTTCCACGTTCATGTTTCCGTCGCGATTTCCTCTGTTGATACTGGGCCTAAAAGGCTTACTCGCATTCACCATTTGATGCCACACACCTACTATTCAATTACTAAACAGCGGTTCTCAACATTAATCGCGTCTCCCAACCCACATCTCCGCCCGCACTCCCTAACCATTGGTTACTGCTAGTATTAGTCAGTCACCATTGTATACTGCTAAGAATGGTTTACACATTCCATTCTCCGATCGCCCCCATTACTTCGTCTCTACGTGACTTCCGTCACGTAGACACGAGCGTCGTAAAAAGAGTGTATTGTTCTATTAGTCTTCGAACAAGCAAAATATCTCTCCCTGTAAGTATAAAAATACAAAGTAAAACGTTGTATACTAATTGTAAGGTAAGAAAAACGAACATAATAAGCCAAAATTCAAAGAACAAATGTAACCAAAAATCACTATACCTACCAATTACTGAACGTCGTTATCTTCTCGCTGTTTCCCGCAATCGAAGAAGAAATGTAAACGAAAATCACAATACCTACCAACTACTGAACGCCTGTTCCCGCTGTTAGGATTCCTTTGATTTCTCTGTAAATCTTCAGCACTTGATGAACAAATCATTTGCCCCCTTTCAGGAGTCGCGCTGTCTCTTGTGGGAGAGATGATAGCATATGTGTAAAAATACGATCTCCAGCGCAATGCAAAGAAGTTCCGTATTAAGAGCAAATCCGTAAAAAAATCAAACATTGAGCGGCAAAGCTTGAAAAATCAAATTCGCTCTTCTTTTGCATGGTGATAGCCCTTTGTAAGTATACAAACGCTGTGTAGTTTTTTCCTTGAAATAACTCTTTATTTCTGAGAAAAACGAAAAACTCCGTTCATAGCTCTAAGCGCGATTTTGCGAGATCAGGAAGGTTAAAAATTCCTTCAAGTCCACTCGACTCGCGTATCAAAACTATTGAACCGGGGAAGGCTGTATTACTACCAATTTGTTGTAAGACTCTTCGTCGTCCAAACCTTATGATTTTATAAACTTAAGACTAATCTTAGTGTTCAAGGGAATAAAAAAGAGTAAGGCTTTTTTTTGTTACCTCAATCGATAGGTCAAAAAGAACGACGAGTTTCACCATGTGCCTTTACTTGGAATTTCATAAAACTTAGGTTTTAAAGACTTATGATGTTTTACTTTCAGATTACGTTAAGGTTTGCTTGGGCAAATGATTTTAGAATATTCAGGAAACTTTTTTAAAATCGTGCTCAGAAAGCACAAAATCACGCCATCTGATGATTGCATGACCAAGAGTGACCTGGCATAAAATTCCTTCAGTTGGAAATATCGGCAGATATCGGCAACGTTGACGCATGAAACAAGTTAAATACACTAACCTGTACACGGATATGTTATTGTAAGTGGTCCAAAGAGTTTGCTTTGTGCGCACGTTCCATACGTGCGTATACCGTCCTTCTTTTAATAATTTCACCGAACGGCGAACATTCTCCAACCGAAACGTCTCAATTCTGCTTCTTTATATTTTTGCTTTCCTTGTGTTATGGACAAAATATTCCCGTCAGATCTGCTAAATAATCCTTTCAATTAGTCGTAAAAGTAATTACTTCAAGCAGATTTTCCATCGCGCAGTTGTTTCGGTTGTTTACCTGTCGACAAGATGTGACAAGCGGTTACAAGACGATGCAAAAATTTGCATAGATCCTGACCAGTGCACGTGATCATGGTAGGATTCTTTCATAGGTTTTCGCACACTGTCATAAATTTCGCGAATAATCCCGAGAAGTTAAGGCAAAGTTATGAATGATTTGTCTGCCGTAACGCAAATATAGTACGGTGTGATGAACTGGCGGTTTGCGTTTTTTCCCTGCATCTGTTTAAATATTGACATTTATTATATGGCGGTGTCTCACAAGGACTGGGAACTACCGAATTCACGAGTTTGATTGGCTGAAATCAATATTGACCGCGGTCTAGATTTCCCATCTAGAACGGCATCTAGACCGGTTACACTTTGCGGTGACAAAGGTGCAAACTAAACTACAAAAATATTGACTATTTCCTTCTAAAAGTGCTAAAATGAAGCGCCAACAAGCCTGACGAGACAAAAGGTAGAGGACGAGCAAACTTTGGCAGATTTAAGTTCAGCTCATCGACTTTTGCAAGCAAAATGTCAGCTAGTACGAACCATTTACATTAAGCGAATTAAAGGTTTCTTGTTTGGCCATATAATAAACATCTTATTAACCGAGCTTAGTCGGTCTGTATGGGAGAAGCTTGACCTCGGTCGTGTGTACAGACCTCACTGCGTTCGGTCTGTACTCACGACCTCGGTCAAGATTCTCCCATACAGACCTCCTGCTCGGTTAATAAGAGGTAATTCAAAGCGGCCAATTTTTCGACTGGAAGCGATGTACTTCTGCCGTTTACATAAAACTTCATATCACTTTTTGGAGGATTTTCACAAATTATAAACTCCGGAGATAGACTGAGAGCACATTTGGAGTTCCTGGGGGGAAATATGTATCAATTTTTTCCTTGTACCAGAAGAGTCATCTAGTCATGAGATGACCGAACATTTGAGTATCCTCTGAATGCGTAACGTAATTCTGTAGATTAACTGCATTTTATATGTATATTTTACATTTCCCACGTGTCGAACTACAATCTTCAATTCAACAGCAACGCGAATTAGCGCTTTTTTGTTGGTCTCTTCGTGTGAACGAAACCGTTCTTTCTTTTTCTTTTTAACCATCGTCGACAGTTTTTGTTCACACGACGGTCGAGACAGAAAAAAAAAGTCGACTGAACTTGTTCCTTTATTCACATGTCAGAAAGATGTAAGTAGCCATCAGTCCGTTTGATGATCATTCTCTGGCATTGAAAGCAAGACAGAGCTTATCGGCTTGTGTGCACAAGGGCCAGCTTTTATGCAGTGCAATCGATCAGGCTATCTGTCCCTTTCACCGATCCGAACTCGGCATTGGATGGCGGAGGAACTCGAGTGCATGCCAAGTTCCTTCTGAAATCGCCCAACGCAGTACTGGAAAAGGTACACAAACATAAAGGTGACAGAGGAGTGGGGAAGGAGGTATCGAAGCCGTTATTTTTCAGAAAACAGGTGTCCTTGTTCCTGTGGGCTTAGCTAATGAAACAAATTGAGAAAGGAGGGGGGCTAGTAAAATAGTAATACATGGTTTTTGAACTGATTAATCTCTCTTTTGATAAGAATATCCAATGCCTTCTTCTTGAAATCTAATAAAATAAGCAGAAATTTAGCTTAAATAGTAAATCGGCCACAAATGCCCCACCCTGCAACCATACATTGGACATCTTAGAAGAACCTGTCAAGGGCATGCAATGAATGCCACAGAAATAAATGAGAATTGCTAGTCTCCACTGTAATAAGCCAACATATCTCTCTAATAGAACGGAATACCTTAAAGCATGTCTAAGACCATTTTATTTGATTATTTCTAGTACACCAACGGACCTTTGGGTGATAGGTTTCAGCTCTTTGTTTTGTTTTTCTTGGTGAGAAGTACTAAGCTACTGAGATTCTCGCATATTGCTTTCTTGATAGTCAAGGGACTCCTATGGAACACTTAGACTGGAGAATAGGTGGGTGAGCAGTGCTACATGCACACTCTAAGATAGCAAGTGCCAAGTTGAAATAATAAGTGCAAAGTGTGTGACAGGTCCATGGGTGAAAGAAAAATTTCTGTCACTTAAAAATACACATGCTTGGTCCTCGTGCTCCTTATAACCACCTAGCGCTCACTCTGTTAGAAAAGTGTTTGACCGTTGGTCCATATCTCAGCAAGTATTTTAATAGTTGTTTTGTGTTCCTTATGGAAATAGGGTGAGTTCCCCTCATTCCTGCAGTAATAATAAAACAATGTATCTCTTTTGCTAAATTTATTTGAAACCAGCCATATGCCCCTGAAGTACGCAACTATCTTGTATATTACTAAGGATAAAGCGTACCTTCACTCCTCCTTGGTCTTAGTTCTAGCCTCTGTTATGTATAGACACAATTTTTCCCGCAATTTTTTGAGGCGAGGGAAAAAAAACTGTGAACTTGCACACAGGCTCCCTTGTGAACAAACAATGGTCACGCTTCGCAAATCATGTAGCGTATCACGTAAGCGTCACATCCCTGATTGAAAGCTATGCTATTGAAAGGCCTCTTCAACAATTCCACTTTTGAAATTGGTTTTGAGAGGATTAACCGTCAATTTTCAGAAAAGAAGGATATTGATGGGACAAGGAGCACAAAGATGCAAGAATTAAAACATTTCAAGTTTGGAGCCGTAACTATTCAAACAACGACCGAGCAACTGTCAAAGCTCAAGGAGATCTGCATGCAACGAACGGCAAAAATAAGGACTTTGGAGCCCTTAGAATAGCATATCTCTGTACAGGTTAGTACACTGAGGTGGTTTTATGCGTGTACGCCGCTGATATTTCCATCTGAAGGAATTTTAATCCAGTTTACTGTTGGTCACGCATTCACCAGATTGCGTGGTTTTATGCTTTCTATGCACCGGTTTTCAAAAGTTTCCTGAAAATTCCGAAATCGTTTGCCCAAACTAAACTTCGTGTACTTCAAAAGAACAATTCATTTAGTCCTTAAACACGCAATTTTATGACATTCTGAGTAAAGGCACATGGTCAAATTTGTTGTTCTTTTTGATCCATCGATTGGCCGAACAAAGGAAAGCCTTTTGCTTTTGGCTTTCGTTCAGTACTGAGATGAACGCAATATTTATGAAATCATGACATTTGGACGACGAAGAGTCATACAACAAATTGGTAGTATTACAGCCTTTCCTAGTTCAACAGTTTTGATACACGAGTCAAGTGAACATGATGGAATTTCAACCCTTCCTGGTCTCATCATATCGAGCATAGAGCTGGAAACGGATTTATTTGCTTTTCTCAGAAATGAAGAGTTATTTCAAGGAAAAACTACACAGTGTTTGTAAACTTACTAAGGGCTACCACCATGCAAAAGAAGAGCGAATTTGATTTTTTGAGCTTTGCCGCTCATTTGTGATTTTGTTTGATTCTCGTACGGATTTGCTCTTAATTTGCGAACCACGTTAAAATGTCTCATGATGCGAACAGCGCTCGGTAGTAGTCGGAATCTGGGAGGAGCCGCCGAAAATCTGATTGACGGCAGCGAAAAGTGCATTTTTCCGGTTAAGCTTTGAATTTTAGAGTCCGCATGTCATTGAAAGGCGCAGTAAAAGAAAACTTACAACGTCTCCATCTGAAAGACTGTCAGTAGTGCTAGCTCTTATAAACCGCAAAGACCGACTCGAATAAACGCCGAAGCAGGCGAGTGGCCGAATTTGAGTAATGTAGTAATGAGTAATGTGGCAGGACGAGCAAGAACACATCGTAAATTTTTCAGGAATTTCGAATTTTGGTTAGATCGGTTCACTTCAGTGATTGTGACTCTTGATTTAGTGGCATGTCGTATTATTTTCTACAAACATCCGAACACCACGAAAACCCAAAACGTTTCAAAGTTTAGCTGAACATTGTAAATGAGCGACGTTTCCAGTTCATGAAGCGAACAGCCAATTAAGGGGCCGATTACGTGGCGTATTTCAGCCTGAGCTGAAATTTCGGTCCACCCACTTGGCTGAAATTTTCTTGCGATTACATGGCGAATTTCAGCCCGGGCGAAATGTATAAAGTTGGGCGGGAAAAGTTTGCAAGAAAGCGTTTTACTTAATATAATAATAATATACAAAGCTTATATAGCGTTTATTACAACGTCTCTAAGCGCTTTAAGTGCTTTCACAACTCGAGCGGTGCTCATGCCCAAGTTCATATTTCAGCCCGAGCTGAAATTTGAATGCGATTACATGAGGTTTTTACAGCCCGTTTGACCGAGCTGAATGTTCCAGCCCGGTCTCACAAACCGGGGTGAAATTTCCAGCGCGGGCTGAAACTATATTCATTTAACCGCAAAGGTCTTTTCTAAAAGATCTATTCAGGAAGCCGAGCTGAAATCTCAGCCCGGCTAGCCGGGATGAAATTTGTCATGTAATCTTCCAATAGGACAGAGGAGATTTGGCAAGCCTTGACAGCTGAATGACAGGATAGGGAAAAATTGTAACAAGCACGAAAGCTCGAGAAATCCGTGATTATGAAAATTATTTTAAGAGTACAGTTTGGAGACCGAGGAAAAACAATAAAGCTGTTTGTAGAATTATCCTTCGTACTTGGATTCACATGGGCAATCCAAACAGATCTCCCAAAAATAATGGGGAGGGACACCTTGAAACACTTTCGGACGTTTTGAGAAACACTTTCCGTACGAAAAACGCATCCAAAAAAGTCCCCGAAATATTTTTGGGCACGAAACGAGAAACGAACACCAACCTATTCTTTGGGAGCTCCACTTTTAGGCTACCCTATGTATACATATAACCGTTTATATATAAACGTTTACAAAATGCAGCAGCTCGCCTTGTTATAATTAGCAATGTTGCAAAGTATGATCACATTACTCCTACACTTGTTAAGCTACATTGGCTCCCAGTGCGGATTAGGGGTAATTTTCAAGATAGCAATGCTTGCTCATATGTGTATCTATGGCAACGCGCCTGAGTACCTTAGGGGACTAATCAAAGTTAAGAGGACATCCAGATATAACCTTAGATCGGACAGGGGTATCAGTTACTAGAGGACTACAGTGCACGATCAAAGAAGACACTAGGAGACAGGGCTTTTAAAACAGCTGCGCCCAAGATCTGGAACATTTTACCAGAGGACATTAGAATGCAGGACAATTTTAGTATTTTTAAGAGACAGTTAAAGACTCACTAGTTTAGACTTGCATATAATTCTTAACTCTATGTAGGTGTACAAAATTTTCCTCTCTTTTTTCTTTTAAATTAATTTTAATGAAACATGTTTCCTTTTTGTTATAATTATCCTTTCAAAATAGATTTGGGTAAACAGTAAACTAGAGATTCATTTGTATTGTTTTTAAGTAAATTCATGTAATTATTTGATTTATTCATATATTTTTAGTTAGTTTTGCTTAGTTATAGTTTTTTATAATGCGCATTTGATCATGTACTTTAAGTATGTTAATTTGCGCAATATTAAGTGATAAATATTATTATTATTATTATTATTATTATTATTATTATTAGTTTAGCTTGTGTTTCGCAAGAACAGTTTTTCGCGGATTTGGATTTCATACTTCACCACAGGAAACAAATTTTCGCGGATTCCTTGCAAGTTTCTCTCTGGTATTTGACGTACGAAACTTGTATAGAGCAACATGAGATGTAATATTGCCTTGTTTATCCTACATAACTCAAAGCAACCAAAAGGTGTGATTCTGTGTCCTATCTGGGCTGGGAGAAATGGGTACCGTCGTTTTCATCTATAAGCGTGGACTCGTGACGGGAAAAATGTTCTAATTGGGTGTTAAAGGTGACATGTTTGGCGGCCAAACCTTTGAAGTTTGAAGTCTGAAGTTTGAAGTCCTTTATTTACCCTCGGCAAGTGTTTATAGCAAATTGCTAGTGGGGCCGAGCATTTAACAAACAAACGAAACAAATATTGTAAATGGAACATAACATGTTAAAAATCCCAACTGGCGGAAGGCAAACCAGTTGGCTATATACAAGCGCAGCCGAAGGATTTATAACTCGGGACAACCGAGAAACAAATCCATGAAGTGCTCAGAGTGGGATTCGAACCCGGGACCCACGGACTCGAAGTCCAAAACCCTAACCACTCGGCCACCCTACCACCCCAGAAAACGAAGAAAACTAGAAAATGCAGATTTTAGATTTTTTCTTCGAGATTTGGGAATATTAACCGGTCGAATATTTATGCAAATTTTGGGATTGATACTCGATCACGAACGTAGAAATGCAAGTTTAAAGGCTGTCAAACTTCAAATGTTTGGCGGCTAAACATGCCACGTTTCACATTTCATATTTCAATTAAAACATGTTTTTTTTTCTTCACGTGTCCAGGCTTAGATGAAAACGACGGTATTTAGTCTTGAAACATCCGTACCCGGCTGCCGGGTATCTAGCATTCTCGTTCTCAGAGCCTACGATCTGTTCGGTCAGCGGTGGAATCGCAGGGTTCTGCTATCAGCCATTACCTGATGTCGTAAGATCCGCGACAGCCAGTAGCGCATGTCTACTTCATTAAGGTGCTATTGCGCTCGCTCTATTCTCGTCCGTAAAGCTCTGGGCATGGCAATTCTGGCAACAACCGAGAAATTTGAATCCCTATTGATGGAGTCATGGTGTAAGACTGTTCGGGACTCTAAATCTCCTGCATTTAGCGGAAAACCTTTCGTGCCGTAGTTGTCCAGAAGAACGATTGTCCCTGCATTTTGCTCATGAGTCTTGGATTTGTATCTTGCTTGAATAAGGGTATTGCATTTGCGTTTTGCTGAATTGTATAGTTATTTTATTACATTCGTCTGGTTTCTGTTGTGTGAGAATGTCAACTGTGTACTTATCGTTTCGCCACTAAACGCTGCACTGTATTACGTCTCAACACATCGAAAATTGAAATCCAGAAGCATTTGGCGCCCAAGTTTTTAAACATCGACATCAAGAGGTCATTACAAAAACTGATGAAACAGTTACATGTGAGTCGCAGCTAAGTTGCAAGTAAGTCGCAAGTAAGGTGCAAGTAAGTAGCAGCTAAGTCGAAGTAAAAAAAAGTGGGAGAAATGCATATCTCTTTGAAGCCACCGTAGGTAGCAGGATGCATCTTACTGGAATTTAATCGTATGTAGATTTAAATTCATCCAACGCATTTATGCGTGTTTGTATTCAAAACATTACCTTGCCTACATTTACCTCTACGGTACGCATTTTGGATCGAAATCAAACAATCACGAAAGGTCAGCAGTGCTTTGAATCCTTTTCAGTTTAAAGCCTTGAAAAAATCTTAAGCGCGTGCACGTTCGGAACTTGATAGGTTGTCTATGAAAACTGAGCTGTTCAGAGAAATAAATGGTCGTTTTCTCCTTAACAAGAAGACTATTTAAAGCTTTAACTGCGATCCGCGGACTTCTCCTCGCCGGGGGAAAAAAGAATTGGAGTCTTCTTCGAAAGACCAGACATCGCTTATCTTACGCTTGCGATTAGGAACGCCAACTTCAACTTTTTGTTCCGAAACACGCTCATCACACTCATCTAAAATACTGATTCCGAAATCTAGACGCCTGTAAATCCCAGTTGAAAAGGTCATATTAAATATTCAACATCTGTCATTACAATATATTGTATTGTATACTTCTGCACTCGCGCACGGCTCGGTGGACTTGATGATGCTTTAAGCAATCGATCAAAATGTGCGGACCTCTCAGGAATCTGACTTCCGATGCCATAAATAACTTTTGTAAAATTTACATATCCCGGCCAACGCCCTAAGTCTCCCTCTCTATCCCCTTTATCCTTTCTTACTTATGCTTATGTAGCTTGTGTTCCTTTACAAACCCTGCCTGCCTGTGGTTTTCTGTGGACATTCACGTTGTTCCACGGAGATCCAAGTAGAACCAGGCCTAATCTGAGAATCTACATTAGTTCCAGGCCTACTCGGAGAATCCACGTCTTTTATGCCGATCTTCGTCAGTTAAAAGGGTAAAAACTATTTGTGTAATAATCTACTTTTAAAACTGTTAGGATGGTGAGACAAGAGAAAGCTGTGATATCAGAGACATACCTGACTCATAAGTGATGGCCTTGTAAGATGCGTTAAATCCCGAGTACTGATCAGTAAGAGATGTGAACATCACTTCAATTGAATTCCCCGCAGAGTACACTGGAGAAGGAGAAGACCAGCCATACAGCTGGAATGGCTGCCTGTTATCATCAGAAGCAACATTTGTGATGGTAACACGGGATCCACTCGACCAACTTCCCAACTCAAAATGATGGAAGGTGACTTTGATGATGTACCCACTGGGAACTGTGATATTCCAGACACATCTGCTGTATTGAGGGAAGTTGTTGGGAAAATTTGGACTGGAAAAGAACCCGCTTGATTTAGAAACATATTCTTCAGATATACATGATCCTGCAAAAACAGGAAACAAATAATATGTATGCATTTATCAAGAAAATTTAAGTTAAAAAATTTGAACCGTTGGTGTGGTTCTTAGCAGGCCGAATCTTTGGTTGAAAATTTGGTGATTTGACGCTACTCGTCTAGGGCATGTTTACCAGGAGGTAGGGTAACCCTAGCATCAGGGTTTCCCTAGCAGCCGAGAAAGAATCGTCCCGGGTTTGCTACCTTTTTTTCCCGGTAGGTTACCCTACTACCCAGGACAATTTAGTTGACTCGAGAAATAAGCTGCTAGTAGCATACTAAAAAACCCTGATGTATAAGATGTATAAGTGGTGCTATTATTATTATTATTATTATTATTATTATTATTATTATTATTATTATTTTTATACTTACCAGTATGATTGGCTTGAGTGTAAGTTGCCCTAAATCCACGGTTCCAGTTTTTAAAAACATTAGAGACAAACAGCACCTTCAGGACCTCACGAAATGAATAATATACTGCACGGCTGGAACCACATCTTCTTCCATCTGAGACACCATCCGAAGATAAGCCATATTCAATTTCCAAATAATCACATGAGCAATCTCTGCAATATTCAATGTCCATGCGTTCAATGTCAAGTACAATGCGTTTTCCTTTACTTGCTGTGATTTGCCAGCTGCATCTCTGGTTGACTGGGTAATATCTGGGGTAGAAAGGACTGGTGATGACTCCTGATGACCCATTAAGAGTCGTCAGATTTGGACAAACTGCAAGACAAAATAAGTCAGTCAAAGCAATTAGCAATGCTAGAAAATTCACACACAGGATCCATAATCTGTGAAACTCCCAACGTCCCATTCCCGCCCCTTTCCATGCAGACAATTAATCCTTCGCTCCCACGCTCCCACGTTTCCCGAGTTTCAAAGTTCAAAATTCAGAAAAGAAGGAAAATCCTGTTTGCAAAATAAAAATAATGAAGTAAGAAGATCTTTTCAAAGCTTTCGTTCCCTTTCCTGATGATATGTCCTCATGTGGTGGGGAGGTATGAGTGACCTGTCCCGGTGGGTGGGATCTTTGTGTTTTAACCACGTTTATTTAACCCGGAGTTTTCTGCGAGAGACAGGGCGTTACAAAACAGCATACCTGTCCTCCAAGGTGGTGATTTAATGCTGGGCTAACGATGCAACTCTGCCGTGTGAAAACTAAGCTTTTGCGGTTTAAATTGAAGATCTTTGTCTCGAGAGTGTGAGGAAACGGGCAGTATGACACGTAAATAAAGTTTCGTTTCTATCTATCTACGTATCTATCTACCTAAAATCGCTACGCGCAGGAATAAAAAGTGAGATGAAACCTCTGCTAGCAGGATGTGTTTTACTGCAATTTCTTCGTCATAGATTTAAACTCATCCAACACGTTTTATGCGTGTTTATTACACGGATAAGACAGTTAATAAGAGTTTTTTATTTGTCATCCCATTTCAGTGCAATGCAGTGAGCGAAATCCATAAACTATTTCAATGTACGACAGGAAACAATCTTGTTATAAAAGATAGCAGCAAAATTCTCAAGTGTTTCTACTACTCTGAAGGTGACAAAATATCAAGTTTACCATTCTTTTATGTCAAGTTACATTTTTATACATCAACTATTTTATATTCGTGTCATTTTGTCGTATATTTATGTCAAAGCAATTTCTTCTGTCAGTGTGATTTTTGCCGTATCAAGCGACCTCTTATATGCATCAAATAAATCATTGTTTCATACATGAGGTGCTTACCATTTTCATTTCAAGTTGCGAGCACATTTTTATACGTCAAGAAAGGGGAGATGAGCTTTTGATCAGAAGTACCATCAAGGAGAGGAGACTGGTGACGAGTTATCGGGGTTTTTTCATTCCCACTATTCGAGAGTTCTTTGAAAAAATGCTTTTATTGATCCGGCAGTGTAACACTTGTTTGGAAGAAATAATGATGGTGACCAAGCAGAATTATTAGCTAGAAGGATGAGGCAATATGAGCAAACTTTACGAGTCATGTACCAGCGAATAACAGAATCGCCTTCCCACCTACATGCTCTTGGCTTGAGCAGTTAATGGTTTCTCATCGGACAGAAATTGGAAAGATCATAGAAGGACTTTACTCTGGTAAAGACAATGTTGAAAGAGTTGGTACCAAACGGTCGTGCAGGCAGGCCAGATTTTAAGTGACAATCTCTGTAAAAGCGGTCCGCTGCATTTCGGGTCAGAAAATCAATTTCCTTCAAACTTTACCCACGAAACTATCTTAGTCTTAAAGTAAACATTAGCATTATTTTTTCTGTAAATGTTACAAAATAACTTTTTTCTAAGCAAAAATCGCCCGCACCGTGAGCTAGCGATATTTGGCGGTGATGTGACCCAAAAATAGGGAGTTTTGACGGTCTCGCCACTTCAAAATGAAGCGATTTCTGGTGAGCTCTATATTTTTCTGTATTAGACTGTGCGGGCGGCCGTACACAGGCTAGAAAACAAAATTGCTTCTCTAGAAAACTCGAAAGAATTGCTTTACCAGTTACCCTTAGTGACTGTTGACTAACACTTAGAAAGAGCGTTTTTTGGATGGTACACTTTTCTTGCGTGATGAATGCAAGTCTGTTTCAATAAACGCATTTCGTGACAGAACCATTTGTCACATGGTCAACCTGGTCTTTATACCGTGGACCTTCAGTTTTGTTTAGCACAAAAGGTAACGAAAATTGACCTACAATGTTAACGCTGCTTGGAAACATAAAAAAGAATAGAACTAAACTAACACCGTGTATGCGAAATGCGTGCAACTCCGCATTTTGTCATATCATATGTGCGTGCCCGGGTGGGGGAATTCCATATAAAATTATCGGGAGTACTGTTTAAACTCCACGGTTGGTACCACTTAAGGAGTTTAAATCTGAAGCCAACACAATGTAGTTCTCCCGGTGCCTTTATTAATGTTATAATCTTACAAAGAAAGTATGACCGGAACTGACTTCCTTCCTCGACGAGCCTTCTATGGGTGTCTCCGCCCCCCGCCCCCCCCTCCCAACCAGCCCCCGGGGAAATCCATACACTTTACACTTTTCAATGTAATACAACTGAATCGCAAACCAGGTACAACGAAAGGTATCTTTAGACAAATAATTACTTTGTATATAGCACTAGGAGCAGCTATTCAGTAGAGTTCCTCAGCCCGACTCTGCAGTCAGTTCTATTTTCCATACTAACCATACATACTAGTTATGCAATGCTTTCGAGTGGTATGTCGTGAAATATCCCATGAGTGACTTGTTTTTCTCAGTATACACACGAGCCTTTAGGCGAGTGTGTATAAAAAGAAATATCATAGGCTAATTTATCCCATGCCACTCTGACTCATCATGACAGGATAAATGAACACCCAATATAAACCCTTCAACTTCTTTGTCCGTCTTACATTGTTCGATTTCGTTTTCCTCTTCGACTTGTGGTTTCAAGAATTCCAAATTAAGCTCAAAACTTGTTTTTTTTTCTTCCAGTTTTGAGTTGTTTACACTAAAATCCGCTTCGCTTGTCAAGATGGCAAAGCTGCTCCACTTTCAGAGGGAAAATTTAGAGGCCGCGAAGAACGCTGGAATTTTGTCGTGACTACGACCCGTTGCATACCGCAGAATATGCAACGGCTTTCTAGCTCTCTGATTGGCTGTATTCTTTATGGCATGGGAATTAACAAACTAAATGTATAAAATGCATCCACACCCAAAATTATAACAACTGGAATGTCTGGGATTTCTTTCCAGGTCTTCAGGGAGCACCCATAGCTGGAACTGAATCAAGCGATGAAATCAAAGAAATAAAGGCGTCTTCCGCTAACCAGAAGAAAACATCTACCAAATTCCTTAAAGTAGCTTTCACTCTTCTCTATTTGATATATATATATATAATTGTTGGGAAAATGGTGGTTTCCGCCCACACGCACTTAAGATGTAATAACAACAACACAATACAGGAATTACTGATTGTGAAAACGTGTTTTAACTTTGGTCGAAAGCTTGCCCTAAACTTTTAGGTGCTCAGGCAGCTACAGTCTACTACCATTTCGGTTAGTTTCTTCACGAGTTCCGACTTTGTGTCCCTTGTTTTAAATCTAATTTCAAAGTAGGTACAAATTACTCTAAGCATCTTAACTTTGAAGGAGGAAAGTTTATTTTCTGCAACCATCTCACAAAGGTTGTACATCGTACATCAGCGGGTGGATGACACCAATTTCAGACACGACAGCATCATGAATTTCGTCGAATACGTTTTCATCTTGTCTGCTTCCATTCTCCTCTTCACTTTCTTCATCAAGATCATCAGTCACTTCGTCTCGGGTGAATTCTTTTCGGCCTTTCAACCTTTGCCTGGCAGAAAGTCTCGAGAAAAAAAAAACCAGAACTAGAAGCTTGGTAAGGCACTCAGTTCGGGTGAACATTCTTTCTCCGTTTGCGTTTTTAGCTCTCCGGTTGTCATCTGCCACTTGTGCGAGATCCTCTTTTCTTCCAGTTTGCTGTCCAATTTCAAACTTTTTCTGGAGATAGTCACGCACTTTCTTAGAAAACCGCTTCTGAGTGGATCGTAACTTGTGAATGTCCAGTTCTTCAGGACTGTTCTGTACGTTTGCGATCTGGGCATTCAAAGGGGCTCCTATCCATGTCATGGGTTTTATTTTTCTTTGCAGTACTATCCAAAAAACTGCTCTTTATAAGTGGTTAGTTAACAGTCACTAAGGGTAAGTAAAGCAATTCTTTCGAGTTTTCTAGAGAAGTGATTTTGCTTTCTAGCCTGTGGACGGCCGCCCGCACACTGGAGTGCGGGCGGCTGTACACGGACAGGCTATTTGCTTTCTACCAGAATGGATTTTTTAATACGCATAAACGTTAGGTACAGGTACGAAGAAAAAATGTTTTTATACGCTATTTTACCTTCAATTGTCAAACAGAAGCAGATATATGAGGTCCATACTGTGTTTGTCAAAACTACCTAACATTTCGTGACTTTTATGGAATATTTGCGACGTCAACTATAAACTATTAACTCAGACAGCAATGTGACATGACCTCTTGTTGCGTTACTTGACCGGGCTCTTTTAGTTGTTTTTTAATCAAAATTTACTCGCACCTAAAGACAATTCAAATGGCATGTCTCTTTTTCTGAAATCTTTCCTCGTGGTCCCAGTTGATCCATTTAAGTTAGGTGTTCGCCATGCATAGAGGAAAAGCAGTGTTAGAAGCACTCTCGCCTTGAAGAGACGTCGCTGGTAAGTTTTGGTTCAATCACGTAGGAGCGAATCACGGATACTCCGCAGTATTCCGATTGCGGCGAAGAGTCGCAACATGGTAAAATTCCGTAATTCGTGATTTTTTTATCATCATTTTTCCTCTGGGAAAGCGTGCAGACCAAAAGCACTTCAATAACATCCACATTTGTTCGTTTAACATTCTTCGAGTGTGGGCCATATTTGGCACCTTGTTGCAAGAAGCACTAAACTTCGTGACCACCTGTTTTTAAAATTCGCTTAAACCACAATATATTTTTACATTTAAATGCTATTTGATGTAAGGTTAGTTGGTCTGAATAGAAAAATTGTGTTCAAGGAGTTGGACTTTTGCGTAATGACGAATTTAAAGTTTGCCTATTTTCTTCATTGGCGTTAATGGCGAGAGAGCCTTCGAAAAAAATTTTCTTTAATGCACTAAATTTCCATAAATCGTGCTAAAATTAACATCAATGTACTATTCAAGGAATAGTCTAATAAAGAAAAATATAGAGCTCGCCAGAAATCGCTTCATTTTGAAGTGGCGAGACCGTCAAAACTCCCAATTTTTGGGTCACATCACCGCCAAATATCGCCAGCTCACGGTGCGGGCGATTTTGGCTTAGAAATAATTTCTTTTGTAACATTTACAGAAAAATTAATGCTAATGTTTACTTTTAGACTAAGATAGTTTCGTGGGTAAAGTTTGAAGGAAATTGATTTTCTGACCCGAAATGCAGCGGACCGCTTTTACAGAGATTGTCACTTAATGAAAAAGTTATGGGAGCCTGTAAATGCAACCACCTCTCATTACTGTCCAAAGAGAGGTAGTGACAGTGAATGATAGTGGTAGATGCTGCATTAGGGCAACCATCTGACTAGGGTCCCAAGGTCAGTACATCTCTGATTATATTGTCCAAGGCAACGTCGGTAATCTGAGAAAAATTATGCCCTTGGCTAACAGGCATACTATCCCCCTCCCCCTCCCCCTACCCCTTCCGAGGGTCTGATACTCAGGCTAGTATTCTTGCTGTCACTCCACCTAAAATCTACACCCTCTCAGAGTCCTGGAATCTGTTTTTCAGTTAGGCTTACTGTTTTTTTTTTTTTGCGAACAAAAAAGAAATAAAAACTAAATGAAGACTAAAGTTAGCTAATGGTTCGGTGCACGTTAAGTTGTCAAAAACTTAGAGTAATAAACACCGGAAATGCAGAGTTTTTAAATTCAAAGATCTGTATATTGCGAAACGAGCTCTTCTCAGATCGCAGCGAACTTTAACCTATATTTTACATTTGTTAACGCCTTCCTTCCTCGTTGCAATGATGAATTCTGAACAAAAAGCGGCGAGCCAAGAGGTCAAATATACTCCGTTTCGCAAATAACACATCTGTATTCTGCGAAGCGAGCTCTTCTCATATCGCGGAGAACTTTAACTTATTTCATTACATTCGTTAACGCCGTCCTTTAGTATTCCTCCCTGCAACAATGAATTCTGAACAAAAAGCGGCGAGCCAAGAGGTCAGAAATACTCCGTTTCGCAAATTACGGCAGCAATGTATAGATGAACACCGATCGACGGTCTTCGTTTTCGAGTAGAGTCTTCGTTGAGTGTCCGTTAAAAATAGATGTAGGATATCTCGAAACTAAGATTTTTATCGTGTTCGAAGACCCTGCCATATCCAAACACGTGCATTGCAGCGAGGAATGTTTACGGAGAGTGTTAACGTATGTAATGAAACAGGTTAAAGTTCTCCGTCGATCTGAGAAGAGCTCGCTTCGCAAAATACAGTTCTGTAATTTGACCTCTTGGCCCGCTGCTTTTTGTTCAGAATTCATCATTGCAGCGAGGAATATTTAAGAATAGCGTAAATAAATGTAGTGAAATAGGTTAAAGTTCGCTGCGATCTAAGAGGAGCTCGTTTCGCAATATCAATATACAGATCTTTTCCTCTAATTCTCTGACAACACAACGCACACCGAACCATTAGCTGACTTTAGTCCTCATTTATTTTCATTTCATTTCGTTTCGTTTCGCAAAGTGCAGTAAATTAAGTTATAACGAAGGCTGGCCTGCCTGCACGCCGTTTGGTACCGTAGGGCAAAAATTTCGTCTGTCCCTGTTGCTCCGGGGGGGTACTCCCTTGTTTGGGTATACGGGGATGTGCCGCTGGACAGGGTATGGTTTTTGGCCTCTCTGTCCTAAACAGGGTATGTGATTTCGTGTGTCTGTCCTAAACAGGGTATATAATTTCGCGCGAGTCTGTCCTAATTATAAACAGGGTATTGTATTTTTTTTTTGTCCTAAACAGGGTCAGGGTTTCAAAACCTCAGCGGCTCACCTATACCCAAACATGGGACGAGTACCCCCCCCCCCCGGGCTGTTGCTCCGTTCTCATCTTCAGCATTGTCGTTATCAATGGAAAGTCCCTCTAATTTTCTAAAATCTCTCCGATGGAAACCATCAACTGTTATAAATCGAAGCGAAGAGCATGTAGGTGGCACGTGGGGACGCGATTTTGTTATTCGCTGGTACATGACATTTTTAAGTTTGCTCATATTCCTCCATCCTTCTAGCTAATAATTTTGCTTGGTCGCCATCATTATTTTCTTCAAACAAGTGTTACACTGCCGGAGTCAGTTCCCAGACTCCTCTCTCTGATGGCACCTCTGATCAAAAGCTCATCTCCCCTTTCTTGATGTATAAAAATATGCACAACTTGATAATGAAAAATATTAACCACTTCATGTATGAAACGATGATTTATTTGATGCATTAAGAGATCACTTGATATGGCAAAAATCACACTGACACAGAAGACATTGCTTTGACATAAATATGTACGACACAATGACACGAATGTAAAATAATTGATGTACAAAAATGTAACTTGACATAAAAGAATGGTAAACTTGATATTTTGTCACCTTAATTCGGACTAGCATAGAATGATGTTTCGGTTTTGCTTCTAGGTTTTTGGCGCGAATTCTCGAAAACCAAACGTAATTCAGAATTATATTCTTCTGAGACGACCTTGAAGGGTTCAATCAATATAGTTTAGTTAGCCAGACTGATGAAATGTGAAAGCAAATGAAGAAAAGAAAAGCGAATCGATGAGAAATAATGAACTCGCATTACTCTGAATAGTCAAAGTAAACATTAAACAAAATTTTACTGCCACTTTTTACCCCAAAAACGTTGAACTGAATTTCTAAGAACGATTTTGACGGAATAATAATAATAATAATAATAATAATAAGTACTGATTTAAAATGATAATAATTCCCTTATTAATCACCGTTTGGCACGCGAAAAAATGGAATTCTACAAAAATTGATGAAAGCTAAAAAGAAAATATCTTCGGAGCCCAGTAAGTGCCATCGTTACCCTTCTCTTTTTTAAGCTCGTACCAACTTTTTTGTCGAGTTTTATGTCGACTTTTTGTCGCGTTTTTTGTCGACTTTTTTGACGAGTTTTTTGCCGACTTTTTTGTCGACTTTTTTGCTGAGTTTTTTGTCGACTTTTTTGCCGACCTTTTTGTCGACTTTTTTGCTGTTTTTTGTCGAGTTTTTTGTCGAGTTTTTGCCCACTTTTTTGTCGATTTTTTTATCGACTTTTTTGCCGACTTTTTTCCACTTATTAGAGCGAGTTCTCCTTGAAAATGACTTTCTTCAGTTGACAAGCACAATGGCTGTGTTTGTTATTGCTCTTGCAATATCTCTCCAGATGTGGACATGTGAAAGCGTTAGGCTTCTAAACTATATTCCTACATTACAAGTACATCCTGGTGGACGCAATGACCTCGTTGAAAGCTATTTTTGTCTAGGACTTGACTATACAGAGATACTTTTGTACCTTATATTATTTAATGGCATCACCTTAAGCCTTAGACAGCTACAAAGGGTGTTGAAAGCCAGAGGATTTGGAAGAAGAAGAAACCCTAGCGATTTAAGAGAGGTGTGTCAAGCTGTTGAGGAAGAATTGCGAGGAAGTGGAAGTAACGTTGGTTACAGACAAATGACTCAGCGGCTTGTAAATGACTACGGACTTGTTGTAGACAAAGAAACTGTTCGGAAGTTATTGAAAATCCTTGATCCTGAAGGAGTAGAGCTAAGAGCGAGGCGTAGTCTAAAGAAAAGGCAATACAGAACCAAGGGACCCAATTATCTGTGGCACATCAACGGCTACGATAAATTGAAGCCCTTTGGTTTCTGTATTCATGGAGCCATCGACGGATTCAGTCGGAGAATTTTATGGCTTGATGTTGGACCCACAAATAACGATGCTTCTGTTATTTGTCAGTACTTTATTGATTGCGTGCGTCAACTTGGGGGGACAGCAAGGATTATAAGGGCTGATCACGGAACAGAGAATGGAAAAGTTGCAGCAGTACAATTACGATTTTTTAGGCGAAATGCACAAGATGATTGGGCAGGAATGAACAGTTTCTTATATGGGAAATCGGTGTCAAACCAACGAATAGAAGCCTGGTGGGGTATGTTGGGAAAAGACTGTACAAAGTGGTGGATAGACTTTTTCAAGGACATGGGAAGCATTGGGCTCTATTGTGATGATGACTGTATCGAGGAAGAATGTCTTGAATTCTGTTTTATGAACGTATTGCGCGATGAACTTCATCGGGCAGCCAGATTGTGGAACCTTCATCGAATTCGTCTATCAACAAACGTGGAGTCCCTTTCTGGCCAGCCTGATGTGTTGGTTTTTCTTCCTGAAGTATCAAACAAAAGAAATTTCTTGACTGATGTCGATTTGGACGAATTAGAATTGCAGAGGAAAGATTTTGTTACCGAACTCCACATATTGGTTGCTGTGATGAGTTCGCTCAACTAGCTAGCATTATAATGGAGGAAAAAGATTTACAGTTTCCTCGCACAGCTGAAGAGGCCGCAACGTTGTACGTTACCCTGCTTGAGGAAATAGAAAACATTTAAGAGGGGTCTGCATCAAACATATAACAATCACTGTTGAGTTTCATAATGTCAATACTTTTCATAAATTCAATACTTATTTAGCACTTGACAGGAACTAAGGACCATTTTTGGTTATGTGCACCAGGTTTCGATTAAAACTGTATTTAAAAACTGTAAAAGTGTTGCAGTACTAACGGCAATATTTGTTACATTCAGAGCATGAAAATATTATTGAGATTATGTTATATGAAAGATTGGTAAAAATGCATTTGCAAGAACGTGTAAAGTTTCAATTTCTGGCTATCGCGTTAAGCCCCATCCACACTAATCCAAATAACTTCAAAAATATGAAATGTTTTCCCTCCGCACTATTCTTTTCGTATCTTTTTTACCGCCCACACTGAAGCGCGTACAAAATACTCGGATTTCACTGGTACGCCAATGGTGGGAGAGTCCACCGGGTGGTGCCATTATCCTGGAATCACGCGTGTAGATCGCGCATGTGTCCTCCATAACCAGAGCGAGCGACTTGGAGCAAGTCTATGCGGCACCATGGCGTATTTTGCATTAGCGCTAACATTCGATACCGGATAAATTCACATCGTACCATTAGAATTTTGTGCTCATTTGTGTGGATGTGAAAAATGGTTTAATTTCCAGCTGGGTTTCAACCACTATCAGCTACGTGAGCAGTTTTACACCTCAAACGAAAGGAAACAGCGCTACAATTGCCCGCGGAAATCAGATCGAGTGGTGAAATACATATTTGTTGTTAGTCAAATACAAGCCGAACGTGAGATTTTGGAGGAAATCAAGATGGAATTTTGGATTTTGATTAATGGACTTGGATCGTGATCGGGTTGTGTCATAACTAATTTACTTGTCAACTTGCCTCCTTTTATACTAAACGTAGGATCAGTTTGACTGATCTAACTGTTGGCGTGGGTACCAACGGTACAGAGTTCGGTACGAAACGGATGGAACTGGGTACGAATCACCTCAACTTGTGTAAGAATCGCCATGGGTACGAAACGTCCGGATACCAAATACTTGAGACACTTTTCACGCAGGTGCAAAATTTGGCTTTCGGCGCCCAGTTTCGTTTCCACAACCCTCCCCCTTTCAACGTTAGTTCGCTAAAGGAACGACGTTTAAAGCATTGTCCGACAACATTGAAACGGGGAGGGGGTACTTGAGGGAATTGGCGGCTTTTCTGTGGGATGAGGCAATATTGACTATGCAAGAGTAGGTTTTTGGCGAGAATGTCTCAACAATTTTGCAGGCAACTGTAGCGTTTAGGGTTCTTTGTGCATGCTGCCTCACGTTACAACATTTATCCTTAACGAAAATTATTACTAAAACGAAATACAAAAAAGTAATGCAGTTTTCTGAAAAACTTTTTTACTGTGATAACTATCATACCGCATGTCATTTGCAGCATTCACTGTCATGTTAACGCTTGATGCTTCATGGTCATCCGCAACAAGTTGTGGCACTTCAGAGGGAACACTTGAAGGATTCTCATCAGCATGTGTTATATGACTGTCACTGCTTTCTTCCTGGGCTTCCAGTTACACGCCCATAAAGTAGATTAAAAAAAGATACATGCTCCATGCTATGGAGGGACTGTTAAGACTGGTGAAGAACTCATTAAGTAAATTTGTTTGAAAAAACCGAAAAGCAATTTGGACTCTTCCAGAAAAAAAGCGCAATAACCCAATATTGATAAAGTCACCGGTTTCGAACTTAATTAACTCTATAGAACGAAGCAGCGGCCTCCAGCCTCCCTTTATGGCCGTCACGACTCAGAAGATGGTGACCTGATTTTTTTTTGTGAGTTGCAATATACCAATGAATTAATGCTGCTGAAATTTCCATTCTTCCTGACTACTCTCCATATTATCACTTTTCCCTGACTCAGGATACATATTCCTTGACTTTTCCCTGCCCTTGAAGAATTTCTGTTTTCCCTGACCTGTTGCAGTTCTGATATTGAAAGAATAATTATACATATTCCGAATAATTCTACTTGGCACACCTCAACCAAATCTGATTCACAGGGTGATGAAAGATCTCTGGATTCTAACAAGCCATTGTTCACCAACTCTCGGAATGTCCGCCCCGGTGCATAGCGGCCCACAGAAGGCTTCTGAAAAATAGACAAAACAGATAAGTACGAGGCATATGGCCCTTAATAGCAAAGTTAGTAATAGGCCTATGAGGACTTTCAAGATATGAACTATAATTTTCGGGTTAGATTGGCTGGGAAAGACATGTTTTATCAGAGCATAAAAACAGTTTTTCATATTTTATTATTTTACATACCAATGTATGATGTAACCTTAAAAACAAAAAGAAGCTTCAGCTATATTTTACACTGTCAGGTTTTTGCAATCTTGCTCTCATAGGTATTATATGTACTAGTCTTTCAGCAAACACCTTACAGGTACATGAGGTAGAGAATACATCACTTGATTCATGTGTAATAATACTTGCCTTAAGACCTTATTGTCTAAGCGTTTGTGAATTATTCTCAAATATGACAACATTGTGATGCATACCTTTGTCTTTGTTATTGGTCCAAAAAGGAAAACTAAACATACTGTACTTCATTAACACCTATAATTAATGGCAAACATAAAGAGTACATAGATTATGTGCGAAAGGCAGGGAAAAAACTGCCCCTGCTTTTCACTGAGGCAACAAATAGCACATATAGGATCTGAAATGCCTACTGTTTCTTTACACTAACCCACGGGGCGCCACTGGCAACACAGGAGTGCCAGTGGGGATGGAGACAGCTGACATTTCAGACTACACAACACTTCAATTTATTTAAACAAAATACCAAACTTATTACCCTCCTCTCTTCTTCGTTCTGGCTACTGCTTCTGCAATTTAAAGTTGAACTGTGTTAGTCGGTTGTGTTTCACATCTCGTCTCTTGGTTAGGATTCAATATTGATAGGCAATATTATTTGTTTATTTATTAAGTTATTGCAGCAGTTCTTTAAGAAGTTTTGCTGAGAGGTTCAAGGACAGGTTTTCCAACATGTTAGTAAGCTGAAAGGCACATATCACATACTAAACATGGTCACCGAACTTTTACCATCATTGTTTACAACAGTTTTAATTTCAATTATTCGAAAGCAGTACACGCAGTAGATGCAGAAATATACATTATTTTATACTTACAAAGTGGAAAAATCCTCAACAGTATCATCTGCACTGGAATCTCCATCCATGAAATGCTCTGGGAAGTGTTCATCTACTACTGTGGCTGTACTGCAGTTTATTAGTTGACCATATCCCAGGAATTCCACAGTTTTATCATCGACTTCACCACTAATAGAGGGAGGAATCTCACACTCTGCCATTTAGAGGGTCTGCCTGTCAATATCTACAACTGACATACTGGGAGGCAAACACTTGACAGTATTTGAATGGAGTTCAAAATACTCCGGGTCTGTTGCTTGTGATCCAACCCAATCATACACTGCCAGCATGGTCTCTGATGGTGAAAACCCACGTCTTAAAAGTCCCATGGTTAGATGGCGAACCTGGACAGTTATACAAGGCCAATTTGGCTCCTTGGGAACCCGCAGACCTCGTGCATGTCGAAGGGACTCCTTCCTCTCCCACTCCATTATTTCCCTCTCTATGGGTTCTCTTCTTTTTTTGTCATTTTCAAGTGATGCCACATAGGCATTGTCTTGTTCACTTTTGATCATCTGACGCTCAGATGATCCAATTAAAACTGTGTCATTCCATGTGTGTTCCAATTCACTTTCTGTTATCAACATGGGCCTAAAGTCATCCTCATCGTCACTGCTGTGGGTGCTTTTAGCTGGTTTGCCTACTGATTGGTTAATTTCACTGGGCAAGGCTGGTTTACGTCGAGAGGTCAAGTACAGTCTTACTTTGCACGTTTTGTGGGTTTCCAAGTAATTCAACAGTGTAAATGGAACTTCTGACCCAGCCACGATTACAGAGTCCTTGATGACCTCTGTTTTGAAGTTTGCCAAGCCAAAGTCCATGTCAGTAGCCTTTCCTAAGAACTTACTTGAACCGTTTGGGAAAAAGAGCCTCACGCATTCTGCTATGATCGCATCTTTTGTGGCTTCAACAGGCATGTCCACCTCCCTAGATCCTCCTCCTTTGAACATTCTTACCGACTGGAATTTCCCCGGTTCTTCATTCCAGTGAAGCCAGCCCAACTGTATTTTCCGTATTTTCTCCTTAGCAGGCTTAAATGGATGTGACAAAACAGCTCTCTTAGAAGATTGCGCTTTTTTCTTCTTTCTACTGAGAAATGTCTCAAGAAGACTCCTATTCTTGCTTTCTTTAGTTTCACCTCCTTTCTGTGTTTCTGGAATTGTCTGACAAAAGGCTCTGAGACTAACTCTGTCCCCGGTTTTTGTTAATCCTAGCTCCTCCAGGACATCATCTGTTGCATGACCAACAGCCTCCACATCCATCTATAAATTACACAAAGTACATCTATTTTAGCACATAAATACCAAACAAGAGGGCTCAACAACATAATGCTACAGGGCTGCTTAACCATAACCTCAGTCATCTTGACAATATAAAACTGTCATTCACTGCCAAGCCTTACATCAAGATGTGAGTCTATTAATTAAAAACCTGTACCACTTTCATTATATGAAGGCTGCATTTGCTTGTTTTTGTTTTAGTACCTAAACTTGCATTTCGGGTGCATCTGCAATTGCTCACTCCTAGTAAGTGCAAGGCATCATGAGAGTTCACCTGACCTAAGTATCAGTTTCAAAGTTACACCTTTGGCAAAGAAAAAGATGCCATCTACCCTCGATTATTATATTAACACAAACTAGTTCTTTATGGACGCATCCCTAAATAGTCTTATAGATTTGGTTTTTTTACACTGCAATATTACTTTTCATGTAAGTCATTTAATCAACATTTCAGCATGTGCTGACTTTTTGAGTCTCATAATTTTAGTACAATTGTAAAGCACAGAGGAAACCACAGATTTCAGGATTTTTTTCAATAACTGCCTCTCTGAAATTCAGTGTTTCTACAAAAACATTTTCCACGTATTAATGCCACTCCATTTTTGTTTGCTTTTTTATTCTGTAAAACAGTGGTAACCATAATGTTTTTGGGAGCTACCCATCAAGCATCTACATTGCTTATTACAGTGCTTCTTTAAGCTTGGTTCACACTAGTGACAAAAATCATAATGACATGGGATGCTTATGTCAATAATTTATGTGAACATCAACATAATGACACATGGTTTGCTCAAAACACTTTAAAGACGGCGGACGTGACCCTTCTTGTTACTGTCATAACAGCCTTCTTATGTTGTTATCATACTAGTGTGAACCAGACTTTACCGTTTTAAACAGATCTTTGCACAACCAACACAAATGTTAAACAATCTCCATTATCTATTTTTATGCACAACGAGATTCACGATTTGAAAAATACACCCTCTTTTAAGATGATAATTGAGTCCCCTCCGCTCCCCCCAAAAAAGCAAGTGCTGAGGAAAACAGGCTTTCTCCCAAGGCTTACTGAAAAGAGCATTCGCCGACTTCAAATTACGTATAAAAAACAGAACAAAAATAATTAAATCTTAAATTTCCCATTTTCCAAGAACAGAGCAAATGGCTAAGTTAATTGAAATTTAGAATACTCGTCGGCCGTCCCCTTATTTGCATGTCATTGAAAAACAATTATTCCTTTTGTTTTCATATGCCTCGTTCAGAGATATGCAAATAAGGGGACAGGTTTTCTAAAGTTGTTCCAATGGTTATGATCTACTAAACGAATGTTCAGTATTGTGGCAAATGGTACTATGAGCTTTTCCCTGCTAGCAGAGGCCCCTTTTCCTTTGTATTCGCTGAGCTGACGGACGGGACGAAAAGAGACCTCTGCCATGGGTCGAAATGAACTGTGTTGAGCATGCGCCACGGTTACTTAGCGACCGAAACGCCACGTGATGCTTTTAGCACGTGATCAGCTGACGACTCCCTGCACAGTTTTGTTGTCGTGAATGGTGAATTCACCAAAACCCTAAAAAGGTAGACAGTTCGTCTAGAGATAGTCGTTGTCTAATCTACGGTATTAATTTCAAGTTATCTGGACAAGGAAGCTTTTTTAACATGACCACAACTCCAGGAATCAAAGAGAATTTAACCCATTGAAGGCTGCGTCTTTTATGATCGCTTCACTAAATTAGCAGTTGGTAATAAACAACCCATGTGCACTACGAAAGGACAATTTATAGGTTCGAAAAAACAACACTCACTTGATCTAAAAGAGTTAAAATTTCTTACTTTTCAATAAAATGCACCAGTTGTCAATTAAGAATTAGCCAAAAATACAATCTCAATGTCAAAATTTTGAAAATTACCGCAAGAGATTTCTCATGTTGTCTCGCGCGTGAAATCAAACCACAACAGAGCATTTGTGTCTGTTTAGGTCAGATTACTACTTTTCGAAATTTTATGAATGAAGGTACACAGTGTGACAATATTGTTATTGCGTGACACTGTCACAGCCTCGTGGCGTGCCTACGTCAGAGCCTCGTTCCGAATAAAGGACTTGTTGTTAAACCGCCATCTTGAATCAGGGCTTGTCTTTCTCTCTCATTCCCGAACAAGAACTTAGTGTATAACTTGTTACATGGTGGCAGCGTAACGGAGTAAACGTCAAACAGTGACTACTGCTGTTTTCGTTCTTCTTTCGGACTCTCAAGAACAGTGCTTTACGTCGAACAGTGTACTGCTGTGCTCGACCGCGTGTTTACTTTGAATTGAGTGCTCAATCAAGTTGTGCGATATGCCTGACCCTGAAGCTCCTCAAATTCAAGCTCCTCAGGCTCCTCAAACTCCTGCTTTCCGACGACCTCAAGTCTCTACTCCAAAACCTCTCGAGGTCGACGGCGATCGCGCTGACAATTGGAAAATTTGGAAACAAAGATGGGAAAACTACTGCACAATCACCGGCCTCCTCGATCAACCTGAGGATTATAAGTGTGCTATGCTCCTCCACGGCATCGGAGTCGATGCGATGCGAATCTACAACGGACTAAAGTTCGGTGAGGGCGAAGACCGCAACAAAATGGCCGATGTAGTTAAGAAGTTTGACCATCACTTCCTCGGACAGACTCAAGAGTTCTTCGAGCGTTTCCAATTCAACCGTCGGAACCAGGAAACCGGTGAGTCAATTGATGAATATTTGTCCGTTCTTCGAAACATGGCAAAAACCTGTGGGTTTTGTGACTGTATGCGCGAACTGTTAATAATGGATCGTTTGCTCCTTGGCATCTTGGATGACAAAACGCGGGAAGAACTGCTCTCCACGCATGATTTAACCCTCATGAAAGCTATCGAAATCTCCCGCGCTAGAGAAGCCGCAACCCTTCACATGAAAGCTTTAAAAAGTGAAGAAATCAACAAAGTCAAGGAAACATCAAAACATAAGAAGCATAAGAAGCACAGGGACCCCACTAAAAGCAAACCTCGCCAAACTGAGGATCCACCCACAGTCTCGAAGAAGTGCCTTTTCTGTACTCAAGTACATGTTATGAAAAAGGAACTATGCCCTGCCTGGGGAAAGTCGTGCGCATCCTGTGGTGGAAAGAACCACTTTTCTGCTTCAAGAAAGTGTAAAGGTCGAAGCGTTCATGGTGTAAAGGATGACTATACCTCCGACTCATCGGACAGTAGCACTGGGACTATCAGTGCTATAACAGCTGAGCTAGGTCACAATGTTAATTCTGTTCAGCACCAACTGATCTACTGCGAAATGGAGATCAACCATCAACCTGTGAAACTTCAGGTCGACTGCGGTGCAACTGTTTGCATTCTGCCAAAACGCTACCTTGGAGACCTCCAGATTCGCCCTGAGATTGTCAACCTTCAGATGTGGAACAAATCGTCTGTTAAAGCCCTCGGTAAATGCAAAGTACATGTCAGAAACCCGGCTACAATGAAAAAGTTCAAGGTCGACTTTGTCATAGTTGACAAGGACCTAACCCCACTACTCAGTGGTAGTGCAGCGCAGGCAATGGGCCTCATCACTGTGAACTTTGATAACTTCAAAGTGGTCAATACAGTTTCCTCAGCTGATCACCTCTTCGTTCAGCAGTTTCCTGATGCCTTCAAGGACACACCAGGCACTCTCCCTGGCAAGAAGGTCCACTTGACCACAGAGGATGGAGCCGTCCCAGTCGTGCGTTGTGCTCGTACACTCCCGGAAGCTAGGAAGGGCGTGGTTAAGGCTGAACTTCAGCGACTAAGAGCTGAGTCCATAATTGTGCCAGTTGACGAGCCCACTGACTGGGTTAGTCAGATGTCCGTAGCTGAGAAGAAGTCTGGCATTCGCATTTGCATAGACCCCAGACCACTAAATGAGGTGCTAAAGCGCGAGCACTATAAGCTCCCAGTCTTAGAAGACGTCCTACCTGGACTCACCTCAGCCTGCAAGTTTTCAGTATGTGACCTGAAGTCAGGGTACCTCCACTGTGAACTAGACTACGAGTCAAGCCTATTGACCACCTTCGCAACTCCATTTGGGCGTTACCGCTGGTTACGCCTCCCATTTGGCCTGAAAGTAAGCAGCGAAATCTTCCAGAAGCGACTGCATCAAGCTCTGGAAGGCCTAGAAGGTGTCCGCTGCATAGCCGATGATGTAATTGTCTGGGGTCGTACAGATGAAGAACATGATGAACGAGTACGCCTCTTCCTCCAACGCTGTTGTGAAATTGGAATCTCCCTGAACAAAGAGAAGTGCCGTTTTGGTTTGCACGAAATTCCATTCATGGGCCATGTAGTCAGCAACAGCGGCCTCAAGCCTGATCCATCAAAGGTGGAAGCTATCACGAAGATGGAACCTCCTACCGATAAAGCAGGTGTGGAAAGGCTGAGAGGAACTGTCAACTATTTGTCTAAGTTCGTACCCAGGCTCGCTGAAGTAATGCGACCTATCAACGACCTAGCTCGTCCCGACACAGAATGGATCTGGGACTCTGCTCAGGACAAAGCCTTTGAGGAAATCAAGCATCTGCTAACACAAGCACCTGTGCTGGCTTACTTTGACCCAACAAAGGAACTGTCTATTCAATGTGATGCTAGTGGACAAGGTTTGGGAGCCGCTCTCCTACAAGAGGGACGACCACTAGCCTATGCGAGCAGAGCCCTAAGCGACACTGAAACTAGATATGCAACCATCGAGAAGGAGATGCTGGCCATTGTGTTTTCCCTAGAGAAATGGCACCAGTACACCTTTGGCCGACCTGTCGTGGTGTATTCGGATCACAAGCCCTTAGAGGCTATCACGAAGAAACCGCTTGACAGAGCTCCTAAGCGTCTCCAAGGCATGCTAGTACGAGCCCTAGCCTATGACATCAAAGTGCAGTACCTCAATGGCAAAGAAATGTTCCTAGCTGATACTCTTAGCAGAGCATTCCTTCCCAAAGCCAGTGATGATGGGCAAGAAGAGTTTGAAACCATCAACGCCCTCACATACTTAGCCATGCCTGATGAGAGAATCCGTGAGATTCGCCAGCACACTAGCGGCGATCCGGGCTTACAGCAGCTAAAGCGAACCATCCAAGAAGGCTGGCCAGACAACAAATCATCACTACCGCCACTCATTGTGCCTTACTTCAGCATTCGCGATGAATTGGCAGTCACTGGTGGTTTAGTCTTCCGTGGAGAAAGACTGGTGATTCCCAAGAGCATGAGGTCAGAGATTAAGAATGACATCCACAGTGGTCACCAAGGCGTCGAGTCATGCCTGCGACACGCACGTGAACATGTATTCTGGCCCGGCATGAACAAGGAGCTGAAGGAGTGGATCCAAGCTTGTGAAACGTGCAGGGAATTCGAGCAGACCCATTGTAAGGAGACACTCATGAGTCATGAAATTCCCGAGAGAGCATGGGAGAAGATTGCAGCTGATCTGTTCACCTGCAAGAACAAAGAATATCTCATCACTGTCTGCTACAAGTCCAATTTCTGGGAGCTAGATCGCCTGCACGACACCAAGTCTTCAACTATCATTAAGAAGCTGAAAGCTCACCTCGCCAGATATGGCATTCCCAAGCAGTTGGTTAGCGATAACGGCCCACAATTTGATTCCAATGAATTCAAAAAGTTCACCAAGAGCTGGGGCATCGAGCACACAACAACTTCACCCCACCACAGCAAAGCCAATGGCAAAATCGAGTCGGCCGTGAAAACTGCCAAGCGAATGTTACGCAAGACAACCAAAACAGGTGAAGACCAGTACTTGGCCCTGCTGAACATCAGGAACGTGCCTACACAAGGCGTAGACAGCAGCCCAGCCCAAAGGCTTATGGGGAGAAGAACCAGAACCCTGTTACCAACCACACAGTTCCTACTTGAGCCCAGAGATCCAGCAAATCCTCATGAATCTGAGCAACTACGCCTAAACCAGATGAGACAGGCGAAGTATTACAACCGCTCCGCTCATGACCTGCCTGTGCTGAAGGCAGGTGACACTGTACGCATGAAACCATTTGTGCTTGGTCAGAAATCATGGGACAAAGCTGAAGTGACCAGGAGACTTGACGAGAGATCCTATGAAATTCAATCTTCCGGTACCACCTACAGGCGCAACAGACAGCACCTGGTTAAGACTGCTGAACCATCTGTCCAGCATGACACCACTGAACGAGCTAAAGCGGATGCAAAGGTTGGACGTGACCATTCAACCCACCAGCAACCTCAAACTCCTGCTGTGCAGACCACTCCAGAGAAGGACCATGTGCAATCCAGCCCAAGGAAACACCATGCAGGAGAGAAAAGTGCCACTCCCCCTCCTACGCGCACCCGTTCTGGACGCATCACAAGAGAACCAGCGAAGCTAAGCGACTATGTCAGGAATTGAACTGTTCTCTTGCGATAACATTGAGACTCATGCAGCACATGTGATATTATTATTATTAATTTTTTTTTTTGAACTTTGCTGCCAGTTGATGTTGAACAATGTTATAGACTTGTTATTTGTTTTACTTTTTTTCCTATTCTTTATTACTCGACATTTATGGCTTATTAGGAAATGTTGTTACTTTAACAAAAAAAAACAAAAAAAAAAAAAAACAAAATGGGGAGGATGTGACAATATTGTTATTGCGTGACACTGTCACAGCCTCGTGGCGTGCCTACGTCAGAGCCTCGTTCCGAATAAAGGACTTGTTGTTAAACCGCCATCTTGAATCAGGGCTTGTCTTTCTCTCTCATTCCCGAACAAGAACTTAGTGTATAACTTGTTACACACAGAAGAAAGACAGTAAGCTTTTCTAAATAATACATTTATTGAAACACGCCTTTACTTGTTTCTGAAGACCAAACGCGTTCAATTCTTTCTTCGAGGGAAGCTACGCGCAAGGATTTCGCTCGATGTGCAAGTTATTTTGAAGAGCATTTGGTGATGCGAACTGTGGACGTTTTTCAAAACTTTTACTAAAACTGTAAGGAATATGAAGAATCCCTCAATTAAAAATTTACAATCAAATGTGTAATTTACTCTACCGTAGACTCGTAGAAGTGCTGGAACATTTCACAGAAAGTCCGCAGCTCGAAAAATCTTTGGAGGTGGAAGGTTGTCCTTCGCTCTAAATTCCATTCCTTAACTTGTCGAGTGTTTCTTAGAGCTTCTTCTTTCGATTGTTTATCTTTCCGTCGTCCATGTTAACAAAAACGAGAGAAAGTAAACGTTACTCTTCACGAGTTTAGTTCTCTTTCCAGGACGGCATGTTACTATGCGAGCTCACTAAATGACAGCGGAATAACTGTAAAGGAATACGCGAGATACAGTGGGCTCAAGTCACGGTCAGCAAACAATACAGGGAGCATGCGTTTCGGAAACCGCCGTCCACGACCATGGACGGCGGTTGAATCAAAGGGAGTTTCGACCCATGGCAGAGGTCCCTTTTCGTCCCGTCTGTCAGCTCAGCGAATACAAAGGAAAAGGGGCCTCTGTTAGCAGGAAATATGAGCTTCAGTGCTACTCACCTTTTCATTTCGAAACTTGTCAACCACATCCTGAAGTCCTCGTTTGTTGAGAAACTCGCAAACCTGCAAAACAATACCATTACTAGATAAACATCAAGCTAAAAGCGAAGCCTTTGACCTAACAGGAAACCTGAAATGGACAGAACAAGTAAAAAATTTAGGCATTCGTGTCTAACCTTGTCCACAGAATCTTGCGCCATTTTGTCCCTTTCACCACTGCGTCAACTTGATCTTGAGCCCGCGAGCAAATGAGTCGGCAAAAAAGTCGACAAAAAAGTCGGCAATAAACGCGACAAAACACTCGACAAAAAACTCGACATAAAAGTCGACAAAAAACTCGATAAAAAACTCGACGAAAAAGTTGGAAAAAAACTCGACAAAAAACTCGACATAAATCTTGACATAAAAGTCGACAAAAAACTCGACAAAAAGTAGGTACGAGCTTAAAAAAGAGAAGGGTAACGATGGCACTTACTGGGCTCCGTAGATATCCCTAAATTAAGAAAGATAACCACAGTTTTTAATACGTAAAACATGTTTTGATAGGACTCACACCATTATTAGCTTGAACGAGATTTGAAAATCTCTAACCATTGTTAGTTGAGGGAGTGGATAAGAAATCGCTCAAGTTTTAAAAGCGATAAAAAGGCGGTGACATAAGCATCATAAGAAGTTCTTGTGCTTAAGCTTCTGCTTATGTCGCAGTTTTCCCCAGCAGTGAGAACGACAGCCACATAAAATGTAAGTAATATAAGTAAGTAAATAAGGACATAAGTAAGCAAGAAAGAACTTTTATTTATCCACAGAGTGTTCCCGTCAGCAAAAGCACAAGCACCACACTGTCAAACCTCATTTTCCGGATTTTCGTGCGCCATCTGGTTTAACACCAAGGGGAGCTGGCATTGAGAATTGCGTCAACAAATGGCTAAGTCCTTACGCTTATGTGTCTAGTTTTCCGCTCGCTTGCATTCCGTCGTGCGAGACTTGCAGCAGAACTTAAAATTTGCACATCAAAGCAGTATCTTTGAGCCTGAATTGCCCAGATTTTTTATTTCATATTATAATAGAAGTAGGGCCAAACTTTATCACAGTGTTTATTTCAATTCGATATTAGACATACCAAGCCCATTTTAAGCCTCTAAAGTTTACCAATTTTTGCCTTTTTCCGAAGTGCGCAAAATGGCTTTGTTTCAAAGAACCACCAAACCACAGAAATAACGCAAAACTCCATGCAATTCCTATTGATAGAAAGTAGAAGAGTATTGCTATCATTTAGAATTAAAATTGTTTTCTGGCGTTGCAAATTGTTTAAAAGCAAGCGCTTTCAATTTGTTTAATTTTAAGCCTGATTATTGCGTAATAAATTAAGCAACCGTTTTTCCGAATTTCCCGAAAACAATAGTGGGATACGTCAATGGGATACGTCAACGGGGTCAGTTTCAAACTCTTCTGCGATTTCTGTGTTTTTTGCTGGCGATTATTTTTCATCCGGAATTTCAGGTTCATACAAACTCTCGCATGACGGTTTGTTTATCTTGCAGAAAGTGCACCACAACAAAAGAACGAAAAGAATAAAGGAAAACAGCAAAATGGCTTCTCCGATACTCGAGGCAGACAACCAGAAACAAAACATCACAAATTTAGTTTATTTTATTGCTTTTCTTATCGGAGATTTGTAGACCTCTTGCAATTTCTATATATACAAACCCTTATAATTTTTGCAACAGTAATGAGGTGAGTTTGGGCATCGTGTGGTTTTCTATGGACACTCACGTAGTTCCACGGAGATCCAAGAATCTAGCTACATAGTTCCAGGCCTACTCGGAGAATCCACGCCTCGTATGTCGATCTTTGTCAGTTAAAAGGGTAAAAATTCTTGATGTAATAATCTTCTTTTAAAACTGTTAGGATGAAGACAAGAGAAAGCTGCGAAATCACAGACATACCTGACTCATACTCGATGGCCTTGTAAGATGCGTTAAATCCTGAGTACTGATCAGTGAGAGATGTGAATATCACTTGAATTGAATTCCCCACAGAGTACACTGGAGCAGGAAGAGACGAACCATACAGCTGGAATGGCTGCCTGCCATCATCAGAAGCAACATTTGTAATGGTAACAAGGGTTTTATATGGCCACCACCAGCCCAATACAAAGTGATGGAAAGTGACTTTGATGATGTACCCACTAGGAACTGTGATATTCCAGGCGCATCTGCTGTATTGAGGGAAGTTGTTTGGAAAATTTGGACTGGAAAAGAACCCGCTTGATTTAGAAACAAATTCTTCAGATATACATGATCCTGCAAAAACAGGAAACAAATAATATGTATGCATTTGTTAAGAAAATTTAAAAAATTTGAACCGTTGGTGTGGTTCTTAGCAGGTCAAATCTTAAGTTGAAAATTTGGTGATTTGATGCTAATCGTCTCCTGTTTACCAGGAAGTAGCCGGGGTAACCCTAACGTCAGGGTTCCCTACCCTGCGAGCAGAGGCCCTTCGATCTTCCTAGATAAGTCGGGAAGAGGAAGGGACCTCTGCCAGCCGCCTCGACTTTCCCTGTTGAGCATGCGCTAATTTCAAATGTAACCGAGCCTTGTCGGCCTCGCTTCAATTAACATGTTTACTGAATGACAGCCGCGTCCGCAACAAACTATTCTGACTTCGGTCGTAACACAAGAGATTTGAGGAAAGCTTTAATTAAACTGTAAGGCTGAGAATAATTCTGTTCGAATTTATGACACAGGTTGAAAACTTATCAGCCTCGAAATATTTTTGCTGATCAAGAAACTGCGATTTGTCGACTGTCAACATGTTGTTACAGTCCAGTGATTTCCAATTAGCGAGTCACGGAAAGCTCGCATAGAAATCTTGGTCTTCGAGATATTTATTTTATTTTGTCCCTGTCATTCAGAAGTACTTTCGTGTTGAGTCTCTTTCGTCCTCAATATTCTCGGCTTTCATTCAACAAAACGCATTTGTGTCGAGTTTGTTTCGTATTTAAACTTCTCGGCCGTCATGCGCTAAATTATATTTTGTACTGAGACCGTTTTACCGGCCGCCAGTCGGCAAATAATTGTTTCTCTTGCCGTTTGCTTGTCTTGCCGTTGACCAAAATAAATGTCATTTCGCCATAAAAATAAGCGTTGAAGTGCACATTCGCGTAGCCCTTCGCATCGATTCCCGCTCCAACCAGAAGTAAAATTTTTTGGTCCGAAAGCAACCGCAACCCAGATTCTGTTGTTCCAGTTGGTAAATTAGCGATTTGCCATGGCCGGTTGGCAAACAGACAAAAGAATCTTTACCACACAGAAAAGAAAGCAAGGCCTTCGACTGGTGTTATGTGAGATTCCTTATTCCATGAGTATTCACTCAGCAATTTCTAACAAGGCACATGCGCACTGAGCAAAAACGGGAAAAACTGGTTTCAAACCCATTATCGTCCCCAGAGCTACGCGGCTTTTTTTAAATTACGTCTCTTGTAGCTCTGGTAACGGCCAAAAATTTATTTTTTTTGATTGGCCGATTCAAACTGTATGCGCAATAACGTAAAAATTTTTTGGCTTCCACGCATAACGTTTTATTTCCGATTGAATTAATCAGGGCATTAATTAATATATTGACTTGATCATTTTCCACGCAAAGAATGCGGCTTAGGGCAGATTAAGCGACCAAATTTTGAATTCAAAGTGTTGAGATTGTCGCTAAATGCCAGCGATTCTTTCCTCGCCACAGCATTTTCTACAAAACTACAGCTTGTCCATTAATAAACTTACATGTAACTGTCTCATCAACTTTTGTAATGACCTCTTGATATCGATGTTTAAAAACTGGGGCCCCAAATGCTTCTGGAAATTTTCGATGAGGTAAAACGTAATACAGTATAGCGTTTAGGGGTGGCGAAACGAAAAGTTCACAGTTGACATTCTCATACAACAGAAACCTGACGAATGTAATAAAATAACTGTACAATTCAATATAACGCAAATACAATAATATTATACCTTTAATCAGGCAAGATACAAATCTAAAACCCGTGAGCAAAATGTAGGGACAATCGTTCTTTTGAACAACTACGGCACGAAAGGCAGCTTCTTAAGTTTGTTCCTTTTAAAGCTCTAGGTTTTCCGCTAATTGCAGGAGATTAAGAGGGTCCCAAACAGCTTTTAGTCGATCCATAAAGCACCACAACTCGATCGATAGGAATTCAAATTTCTCAGCTGTTGTCAGAATTGTCATGCCCAGAGCTCCACGGACGAGAACGGAGCAGGCGCAATAGCACCTTAACGAATTAAACATGCGCTACCGGATGTCGTGGATTTCACGACATCCGGTAATGGCTGATACCAGAGCCCTACGATCCCACCGCTGACAGAACGGATCGTAGGCTCTGGGAACGAGAATGTTTCAAACCGGACTGACTCATCCGTTTCGGTGGATGAGCGGCAAATCAAAGAAAGTCGAGGCGGCTGACAGAGGTCCCTTCCTCTTCCCGACTTATCTAGGAAGATCGAAGGGCCTCTGCTCGCAGGGTAGGGTTTCCCTAGCAGCCGAGATAAAATCGTCCCGGGTTTACTAGCAATATTTTCAGGTAGGTTACCATACTACCCAGGCCAATTTAGTTGACTCGATAAATATGCTACTAGTAGCATACTAAAAAACCCTAATGTATAAGATGTATAAGTGGTGCTATTATTATTCTTATTATTATTATTATTATTATTATTATTATTATTATTATTATTATTATTATTATTATTATTATTATTATTATTATTATTATTATTATACCCTTGTTATTATTATTAAACCCTTGTTATAACTTACCAGTATGGTTGACTTGAGTGTAAGTTGCCCTAAATCCCCGGTACCAGCTTCTAATACCATCAGAGACAAAGAGCACCTTTAGGCTCTCACGAAGTGAAACATATGCTAAACGTCTGTACTTGTAGCCACATCTTCTTCCAGCTGAGACACCATCCAAAGGTAAGCCATATTCAATTTCCAAATAATCACATGAGCAATCTCTGCAAGTTGTAATGTACATGTTTTCAATGTCAAGTACGATGCGTTTTCCTTTACTCGCCGTGATTTGCCAGCTGCATCTCTGGTTGACTGGGTAATACCTGGGGTAGAAAGGACTGGTGATGACTCCTGATGACTCATTAAGAGTCGTCAGATTTGGACAAACTGCAAGACAAAATAAGTCACTCAAACCAATTAGCAATGCTAGAAAATGCACACACAGGATCCATAATATGTGAAACTCCCAACTTCCCATTCCCGCCCTTTTCCATGCAGACAATTAATCCTTCGCTCCCACGCTCCACCGTTTCCCAAGTTGCAAAGTTCAAAATTCAGAATAGAACGAAAATCTTTTTTGTAAAACAAAAATAATGAAGTAAGGAGATCTTCTCAAAGCTTTGGTTCCCTCTCCTGGCGCTATCTAGGGAGGTATATTAAAGGGACCTGTCCCATACAGTACTACAATAGTCAAAGTATGGCTCAACAATTGACTGATAAACAGTAGTCAAGTTGGAAACAGGAACAAAAGGCTTAGTCTTTTTCATGACTCCTATGCCAGATGATACTTTTTTGGAGACACTAGTAACATGAGAGTCCCAAGTCAGAAACTCATCAATTTCTACACCTAGACATTTACTACTGCCTACTTTTTTTAGCGAGATTTCGTTTATAGAAAGATCGAGCCCTTGTGTAAGAGTCGCTATTCTTTGCCTTGATCCGACCAACATATATTCAGGATGGATGGATAGATGGATGGATGGATATACATGCAACTCAACTTTTTGTGGCCGTATGTCCGAAGTATCTCGCGCCATGGTTCATGTAAAATGTTTTAACTGTCCTAGAGCAATCACGCGTCTACATACTGGTTAAAAAGGCCCGAGTACCGCCGCACTAACTCTTCACGTCTAAACCTTCTTTTTGGGGGCTTCAAGTAAAAAGGGTGTACTTTCATGGATATTTACCTCATATTTAACACTGATAAGAAGCAGGACGCTGATGGCCTGTGATCAGGGGAGAAAATTGATCTGAAGTCAGCAATATATAAGGCCGCGGGTTTGTCGTACGGTCGATTTTCATCAGAGAATACGGTAATTTTACACACTTGAAATAAGATGTTCCTTTTTATAGCTCTACACGGAAAGAAAAAGACCTGAGGAATACTCGACGGCGCAAATAAAAGAAATTGGAAAACTTAGAGACAAGAAATCCTTGTTCGAGGACATACCCGTTTTTCAGCAACTGCAGTCAGGGCTACTTGGGAGTAAGACTTTCGTTTAAATTTTCAGGTTCTTCTTTCATTTTAACGGTAAAGTATGTTATATATTTGATTGTTGATTTACATCGTAAGAATTATTCATTTGAGCAGTTTCTCTTGCTTACGATAACTTTCTTAAAATATTTGAAAACCTTGGTAAAATTTTGCTCAATAAATAGCCATGAAATTATTATATTCCCCCGTCGAGAGGAATTGCTTATGAGTAGCTTCACTCGAGGCGAAAATTGAATACAAATTGCTTTCACAGGCAAGCAATTGCTTATCTAAATGCAGTCTTAGGTTTATGAAGGTCAGTTGTCCATTTTACTGCGTTTGATCGTTCAACGAATTTCGTAAATTGCAGTTCAGCACGTAATTTTCATTATTTTTTCTTAAAGTTTCGTTCTTTGAGCAACTGGATGAATTTTAGTTCGAAAATTAGAAATTGTTACCGTTTTAGACTAAGTCGGCATTGTTTTCTCAATCCAGTTTGCTCTTCTTCGTCAACGCGCATTCGGTTGTTTCGACTGATTGGTCATTTTTAATTATCCAACAACTGAAGAGTTGCTCTTTCGTCAATATTTTAAAAAATTTATAATGTCTTAGTGTAAAGCACTATACGCTTATTCAGTAGTGGAATATTTTATCTTCCTTATATTGTAAAATTTTTTAGCTTATACTTGGAATCGCCGATTCAGAAAGTGAGTTTGTAGTGTGGAGATTTTTGGTGTTTGCTTTGTTTTTAACCTCCTGAAGGCATTTAAGTGGTTCTCTAGTTAGAAATCGAAATGAAAAAGTTATTCAAGTAACTATGAGCGAAGCAGTTCTTGGTCTAATGCTTGACAAAAAAGAGACCCTAAAAGCTGCCGAAAAACAGTCGAGGGTGTGTTTTTTTAAAGCGCCCGAATAATACTTCGCGCGGGCAAAAAAATTGTCCCATTTTCCCTCGGTAATTTTCGTGTGCTTTGAAGCTTCCGAATACCTTTCTTTTGGGTAGTTTTTGCCAGTAAACGGCCGGATGCCAGGGCAACATTACTTGTTCCGATCCTCGCAAAGCGAGGAGGGCGGAAGAGCGATTTATCGCTCGGGAATTCCGAGTTTGTTGCGTGGGATCGCGCGTGGATCACTTAGGGCGGTCGAATCTATATCTCTCGATGGCTTCCACAGTTGCCTGGCAACAAATAGAATCCCAGCCGCTACCAATGGCGCACTCTCATGTTTGTTTACTACGTGCGGACGTGTTAATTCATCGCCTGTGAACAAATGTTTACGACCCATTTGTGATGCAAAGGAGGGACAAAAGCAAAGACAACAACGACGGGGGGAGATTCGGTGCCTCTAAATGAAGAGGTATTTTTGCAAAGGTTATGACTATGGGGGGAAAGCAGATCCTAGCAAAGGTTATTGGAATCTAAAACGAAAAATGTGTGTAACCACGCATTGTTCAGAGATAATTAAGCGACAATAATTCTAAAAATGTCTTAAAATAAATTTAAACTCGATTACTTCTGAAAAATGCTAGGTTAACCCAAATTTTCTTTTTGGATTCTGATAACCTTTGCTAAGATCTTTTTTTCCAGATAGTCATAAACCGCACAAAAAGACCGCTGTATCAGTAGGCAAATTTCTTAAGAAACTTGAATATCTCGGACAAGACCCGAGATGCGCAGAAAGTGCGCAATACCAAAAGGAGGCATTGTCCTTAAGCGTGAACGCCGGCTTGAAATTCACTCTGAATTCAGCACCAACAACGAAGGTAAAACACGGAGCAAAGAGAGCGTCCCTAATGCCAATGCTAATGTAGCCCAGCGAAGACAAAGCCGTCAATAGGATACAGAAGCAGAGAAACAGAAGGCTGGAATATTGTAAGGACAGGCAAGTATATTTGTGCTTCAGCGAGGAACGTTTATTTCTAAGCAGACTAGAAGCGAATGGTTGAAACAACTAACTATAACCTAGGACAAATTCCGGTATTTCACAACCGACTAAGACTTGCATTGAAAACTGATTGATCAAGAACATGCATCGGAAGTTCGCTAAGTGGTTTTAAGATAACCACGTTTAGTCACATCTTTCCTCTTCTTAAGAAAGCAAAGCTAAATGACACCGCAAAATCAAAGAAAAAGAAGAGTTTAATAGTGCTAGAGTCTATGCGTTCAGTTCAGTCGGACAGGTGGTCTGCGAGTACGTTGAAGTCTACGCAGATTATGCGCGGCTGGTAGAGCTTGAGGCGCAGGGGTATCCTTGGGTTTCCGGGATATGCGGTTCACCTGTTGGAGAAGCTGACTTGCACTTGGTAGCTGCACAGAGCCACTTGTCCTATGCAGCTGTCAGCGCTCCCACTTTTCTACCCTGGTAGATTCATGCGCACAGTCTCTCCTCTTTCTATGGGCTGTAGAGGTTTCGTATGCTGGTTGTAATAATATTGCTGCCGCTATTTGTTGGCCATTATTGCGTGCGTATCCTCTTCGGTAGAATATCGGGGCTGTAGTAGGGTACCAGCGACAGGCAGAGGGGTCTTGCAGCGACGTCCCATGAGGCGTTGAGCCGGACTGGTGCCCATTCCTGCTGTCGGTGCTTCGTGACGTCACTGTGTTAAGCCGAGCAACTTCGATAAAGTCGCAGTAGTAGTCAGAAATAACTAGGGGGGTACGGTTGTCCAGCTCACAGAGGTCAACGCTGACTTTAGACCAGGGTCGAGCTACCGCTTCATGCCGTAGAAGTGGTTTTTTGGCTTGCCCAGTACGGTGTGCCATGCAGATGTCGCACTTAGAGATGTACTCTCTCAGCTCGGTTGACATGCGAGGCCAGTAAGGGGTATCTCGTGCTCTGCGAATGCACCCTTCAATGTCGATATGTGAGCCGTGAACCACTGCAATGAGCTCCTTTTGTAAACAAGTTGGTGCTACCAGCAGTTGTCCCTTGAACACTAGTTCCTTTTTGACAGTCAAGAAATCTCTCATGTCATTGGGGTAGAGGAACTCCGGATCTTCTGACTTGCTCTGGGCCATCCTTGGTGTATGGTTGACGTAGTTACTGCAATACGGGATCATTTGCAGATGCGTGCTTGATCTTCTGCCAGCGGTCTCCACTGACTGGTAGAGAGGCTCTGTGATCCACTTCTTCCAGCTCTTTTCTGAACTCACAGGCGTTAACTTCTGGCAGAAATGCCCTGCTTAACGTGTCAGCCAGGAAAATGTCCTTTCCTTTCTTGTAGAAGAAATGAAGGCTGTATTTCTGTAGTCTCAGCAGCATTCGTTGCAGTCGTTTTGGTGCTGGTTTGAGGGCGCATAACTTGTTTCGGCGTCTGTCAGTGCTCGGGATGCGTATGCTACGGGCTGTCCGTTCTGCAGTAAGGCAGCCCCTAAACCAAATTGAGAGGCGACACATTGAAGCGTTACTTCCTCCTCTAAGTTGTAGTACGTAAGACGGGAATGATCACAACTGCTTCCTTTAAAGCTTCTAGTGCTGTTTGTTGAGCTGTTCCCCAGGCCTAATACACATCGTTCTGCGTCAGCTCACTCAATGGCCTTGTGATATCAGACAGATGTGGTAGGAACTTGTTGACGTACTGTGCCAGTCCCAGCAGTCTCTGAACTCAGGCCTTGTCTGTTACATTTGGTGCGGGCATCTCGCTGATCGCCTGAGCTTTAACTGGGTCAATACGGAGTTCCGTGTTCGTGGCAATGTGACCAATGAATGGGTCTTCTGTCTGTCGAAGGTTAACTTGTCAGTGATAAGCTTTTTGCAGCGCTCTAGGAACATTAATAGGACTTTGTCATGGTCATGATTGGCCTCCTCAACTGTGTCTCTGCAGCCAGCCACGATGAAATCACCTGCCACGATTTCGATTCCTGGCAGTCCTTTGACTAACTCGTGCATTTTGGGCTGGAAGACCTCAGGAGCGGAGCTGATTCCGAAAGGCAAGCGTCGCCGTCGATAACGTCCAAACTTAGCGTGAAAGGTTGTTAGGTATGACGACTCCTCATCCAGGGCCACGTGCCAGAAACCATTACGCACACTCAGTTTCGTGAAGCCTTTTGCGCCATGAAGTCGGGTTGCGATGTCAACCTTCAAACTTCAGGGTACTTCTCAATAAGTTTTTCTTTGGTGATGGGTGTTACAAATGCCTAATTAGCTTGTATTTTTTTCTTGTAATTGTTTGTTTTCTAGGTGTTAGCGTTTTAATTTTTTCCTTCACGTACCGTGTAATTTGCATTTTGCTTCGTATGTAAATTGGCGTTACTTTTTGGTGAGTTTTGAGTTTTGTAACTTGTTAATAGAAGGAGCGAGTTCTCCTGTAAATGGTTCCTGTTGGCGGAACCGGATGAGAGCATGATGTGATTGATGGGCGGACCATTGTCTACTGCGATGTTTGATGGAGTGCCGAATAAAGATGTTGTTTTAAGCTGCGTTCATAGGTTCTTGTTAAGTCCATTACAATGAGCATTTCAGGAATGCTGTCGAGCGAATAAACTGGAGAATTTCCTGCTTGTGGCTTGTTAAAGGGGCATGGTCACGAGGATTTCGCAGATTTTTGGTAAAGACTGTGCTAAAATTATCGATAGCTAACTTTATCCATGCCCAACATTGTGTTCGAACATTTAATTTTAAAGGAACATATCAACTTAATTTTATTAAGAGAAAACAAAGCATGACCATTTAATATCGATTTAATGTCAACACGCTGAAAGAATTTGAAAAGTTTAGCCTAATTTTTTCAAATTGCAATCCACTTCCATCCGTACCATCCGTAGCAACAGACGACAGAAAATAGTTTCAGTGAAGTAATATAGTCTTTGGTAACAAAACTAAACCATTATTTGCGGGCGTTCATTGATGCGAGGACATATTTCTTATTTTTAAAGTGAACTAAAATAGCGTGACTATGCCCCTTTAATTTCGTCATTGTCCATGTATTGAATAATCTTCATTCTCACGCAGGCCTTTCTTCCAAGGAGAGGTCTGGTCGCTTTGTTGTCAACAAGTTTACAATCCAATTGACACATGTAATTGTCACGCCACACTCGGATAAGAGCTTGACTTGGCTATTGAAGGCGTTCACTGGAACTTAAGGTGCTACGCTGTTTCCAACGACGGTCATTTGGGCAAGCATGCTCTCTGATGCCCTACAGTCTTCGTCCGTCTTTTCGAGTGTCAGTTTGGTTTCTCTTAACAGCCGTTCTCGCACTTTGGACACCTTGTTGTCTCCATACCAAACACCAGGCGCTCCCGTAGTATTTCCTCAGCTGTGATTGTTTCAAAATTGCAACTTTCAGCTAGCTTTCGTAGGTACTGGTTATAAGTTTCTCCTGCCTCTTGCATACGGTGGGTTAAACTTGCAGCGTTCAAACGGAATCAGTTCTTGCGAGGGTCGCAATACTCCCCCAGTTTCTTTAGTACTGGTTTGATTTTAGGTCATCGCCTCCCTCCAGTCGTTGAACGTAGAATACACTTCTCTTGCTTCTTCACCGATCACAGTCAAAAGTGTGGCGACCGGCATTGCTTCAGCCTTCTGATGCCCTCTGTAGCGAGTGCGTAGTTTTCCCGTGCGAACCGAAACTTCTTCCATTTTTCTGCAGCGTCTGCGTCGTGAATTTCCAGAGGTGCTGGCAGTGGTGAGGCGTATCCTGTCGCCATTTTTCTGCTCAATTGTCGATAAGCTGAGTGCTCTCCACTGGTTGCCACCATGTAAGAACATGCGAGTATATTTGTGCTTCAGCAAGGGACGTTTATTTGTAAGCAGACTACAAGCGAATGGTTAAGACAACTAACTGAAACCTAAGACAATTTCCGGTGTTTCACAACTACGAAGACTTGCACTGAAAACTGATTGAGATCACTGCACCAGAAGTTCGCTAAGTGGTTTCCAGATAACCACGTTTCGTCACAAATATCACAGGCAATATCAATAAGGTCTGCGTGTTAAATCGCAGAGCGGTTACATAACGAGACTACCGAACAAAGATAGCTTGATTACAAGTTCGAACAGTCCATGCACACCCATGCACACCTTTTGAATAATAGGAATGAAAAGGGAACGAAACTCAGAATGCGTGCTGAAACCGATCAGGAGCGCCCACTGAAAGTGCTTCCTCTACAAAATGGTTTTGTTAGACGCTACAAGTGGTGCAGACTGTGCAGACTACAGACCAGATCAGTAGTTACTAAAAGAAGGAATGACCTACAATGACCTACAATGATCTACAATGATCTACAGTGAGCGCTACAATGAGCCACCACAATGACCTACAATGAGCTACAATGACCTACAATGAGTTACAATGAGCTATAATGAGTTACAATGAGTTACAATGAGCTACAATGAGCTACAATAAGCTACAATGAGCTACAATGATCTACAATGAGCTCAATGAGCCACCACAATGACCTACAATGATCTACACTGAGCTACAATGAGCTACTAACAACGATCAACCACAATGAGCTACAATGAGCTACAATGAGTTACAATGAGCTACAATGAGTTATAATGAGTTACAATGAGTTACAATGAGCTTCAACGACCTACAATGAGCTACAAAAAGCATAGCAAAATGGCATTTTAGAGTGCGAATTGGCGAATATTTTGGTGCGAATACGCACAAGTTTTTAAGTTTTTAAGAGGAACGGCCTTAAATTGCAGCTTAAAGTGGAAAGTTCCGCCCTTATTTCATTTTCGTGGGAACTGCGAAACTGCCTCTATTTTCAGTGACCTTCAGTAGCTGTAAATGCGTTTGTTGTGTTCGAAACACAAATTGCAGAATGTCTACGACTTGAAATCTTTGGCACTCATCGGCTAACATCGGCAATCTACGAAAAGCCCTACGATTCCTTCTTCATATCTTGGAAGGATTTTTTATTCTTTATTTTATTAGCATTGAAATGATGTATAGTTATTTAAGACTTATAACACGCTTAATGTCATGAAGAGTACTGCATTTATATGTAGCTACATGGATTGCCACGCAACGCTTCTCACCTGCCACGAAAGCTGGAATCCTAGAAAATCTGCAAAAATCGTAGAACATGCTGGGTACTTCTTTGACACCTTGGATAATGTTTGGTATTCTCGGAAAGTGTTCCTAACAATAAGAGCACCTTACCCCTTGCAAGTTACGCCCGTGACAGATATTCGACAAGCAATCGAGGCCACTTCCGGTTAAAAGATAACGCAAAATATGAAATATGCTTAAGTGAATTCTTAAAAGAACGGCCTTTGTTTACTATTTTCTGAAGTGATCGGGTGGTCGCTAATTATTCTCCTCTCGCGGGACCGACCTTTCTACGGTATAAAAAGGTAAGGATGCTGATATTATTGACTTATTTGTGCTTCAGCAAGGGACGTTTATTTGTAAGCAGACTACAAGCGAATGGTTAAAACAACTAACTGAAACCTAAGACAATTTCCGGTATTTCACAACTACGAAGACTTGCACTGAAAACTGATTGAGATCACTGCACCAGAAGTTCGCTAAGTGGTTTCCAGATAACCACGTTTCGTCACAAATATCACAGGCAATATCAATAAGGTCTGCGTGTTAAATCGCAGAGCGGTTACATAACGAGACTACCGAACAAAGATAGCTTGATTACAAGTTCGAACAGTCCATGCACACCCATGCACACCTTTTGAATAATAGGAATGAAAAGGGAACGAAACTCAGAATGCGTGCTGAAACCGATCAGGAGCGCCCACTGAAAGTGCTTCCTCTACAAAATGGTTTTGTTAGACTGTGCAGACTACAGACCAGATCAGTAGTTACTAAAAGAAGGAATGACCTGCAATGACCTACAGTGGGCTACAATGATCTACAGTGAGCTACAATGACCTACAATAATCTACAATGAGCTACAATGAGCCACCACAATGACCTACAATGACCTACAATGAGTTACAATGAGCTACAATGAGTTACAATGAGTTACAATGAGCTACAATGAGCTACTATGAGCTACAATGATCTACAATGATCTACACTGAGCTACAGTGAGTTACAATGAGCTAATATGAGTTACAATGAGCTACAATGAGATACAATGAGTTACAATTACCTACAATGAGCTACAATAAGCTACAATGAGCTACAATGATCTACAATGAGCTGCAATTAGCTACTAACAACGATCAACCACAATGAGCTACAATGAGTTACAGTGAGTTACAATGAGTTACAATGAGCTTCAACGACCTACAATGAGCTACAAAAAGCATAGCAAAATAGCATTTTAGAGTGCGAATTGGCGAATATTTTGGTGCGAATACGCACAAGTTTTTAAGTTTGTAAGAGGAACGGCCTTAAATTGCAGCTTAAAGTGGAAAGTTCCGCCCTTATTTCATTTTCGTGGGAACTGCGAAACCGTCTCTATTTTCAGTGACCTTCAGTAGCTGTAAATGCGTTTGGTGTGTTCGAAACACAAATTGCAGAATGTCTACGACTTGAAATCTTTGGCACTCATCGGCTAACATCGGCAATCTACGAAAAGCCCTACGATTCCTTCTTCATATCTTGGAAGGATTTTTTTATTCTTTATTTTATTAGCATTGAAATGATGTATAGTTATTTAAGACTTATAAAACGCTTAATGTCATGAAGAGTACTGCATTTAGATGTAGCTACATGGATTGTCACGCAACGCTTCTCACCTGTCACGAAAGCTGGAATCCTAGAAAATCTGCAAAAATCGTAGAACATGCAGGGTAATTCTTGGACACCTTGGATAATGTTTGTATTCTCGGAAAGTCTTGCTAACAATAAGAGCACCTTACCCCTTGCAAGTTACGCCCGTGACAGATATTCGACAAGCAATCGAGGCCACTTCCGGTTAAAAGATAACGTAAAATATGAAATATGCTTAAGTTAATTCTTAAAAGAACGGCCTTTGTTTACTATTTTCTGAAGTGATCGGGTGGTCGCTAATTATTCTCCTCTCGCGGGACCGACCTTTCTACGGTATAAAAAGGTAAGGATGCAGATATTATTGACCCCCTTCTAGCTAATTTTAGGTCATAGTAGCTTTTTGTAGGTCATTGTAGCTCATTGTAGGTCGTCGAAGCTCATTGTAGGTCATTGAAACCCATTGTAGCCCATTGTAGCTCATTGTGGCTGATCTTTGTAGCTCATTGTAGCGCATTGTAGATCATTGTAGGTCATTGTAGCTCATTGTAGCCCATTGTAGGTCATTGTAGGTCATTCCTGCTGTTAGTAACTACGAGACCAGACCACGCAGACTGTGCAGACTGGGAATTTTGTTAATTAACTAATTATTTTTCTTTCTCTTTTTTTTTTTTTTACCTTGCGAATTGGTTTGCTGAAGGTGTGTTGACAGCTACCTTTTTACTTTTTGCTATGCCTATAGATGCGTACGTGGAAGCCAGATATGGTTCTGGAAAAAAATAATTTATGTAATCAACGTCCTAGCGGTCAGAAACTCTAGAAGAATTTCTAGGGTCTGCTACATGTAGGTGTACATTTCCACTGTTCTAGCTGTAGCTTTTCCTCCATTCTCACTGACTGAAGTGATGGGGATTTGTGATTTTGTACAGAAAAGAATGCTAGCTCTGGTTTACTTGGCCGTACAGTGTCGCTACCACAAAATAGACAAAAATAATTAAGTTGATGACAACATCGTGTAAACATTTCGCACGCATCGGTTTTTAATTCATTGGGAATAGCTCAGTCGCTATCTTCTATGTACAGTTTGCATTCAAATAACTGAGAAAAGAATTCAGCCATTGTGAAATAGTTAATCATCACTAGTAAATGTAAAGTCATCATTAGTGAATGTAAAAGCGAATAGATGTTTCCCGATATAAATGCCAATGTGCCACAATGGCGAAATAGCGAATGGATTTATGATTTGGCGAATGCGAGTTTCGGGGTAGTCTCTCATATACCGGGAACTGAAATAGTTAATCGTCACATTAAGGCAGTATAATTATAACGCACAGAGGAACAGGGACCGAGTGGCACAGAGGAACAGGGGAGCTGTAGTCACTAAGGAACAGTAGGCAAAGGGAACAGAGGAACAGAGGAACAGAGGAACAGTAAGCAGAGAGGAGCAGAGGAACGGAGGAACAGGGGAGCAGTAGGCACAGAGGAACAGAGGAACAGAGGCGCAGGGGAACAGTAGGCACAGAAAAGCAGTGAATGGTTCATCTTCCGTTTCCAAGGCTCCTTTATTCTTCTCTAACGCCAAATAATAAGCAAAGTAGTGATCTGTAATGTTTGCGGAAGAAAAAGAAGAGAACTTCAGTTCCACCAAAGTGTGTAAATGGAGCTGTTGGGTTGCGTCACAAGGAAACCTTGCGTGCACGTCAGGCAAATTTTGCGCTCCCTGATTGGCAAACTTTGGCTAAGGTAAGACGCGCCGCACAGTAACATAGCAAGTTGATGGTATGCTCAAGCTCGGAAACTTCGTTCAACTGCAAAACCAAAATACACTTTTGAATTGCCTGGCAAACAACTATGAAATACTACCAGAAGGTGCGAATTGTCTTTGCGACGAAATTGTTCGTGAATTTCTTACTGCAGGGCATTTATCTTTTTGAGATCCCATTGCCAAGCTGCTGGCCATGGCATCTTAACACGACAAAAAGTGAAAAGTCCCAAAAAGTACAATAAATCAAAGTTTACTTTAAAAAAGGCTACCAGTCTGCATAGTCTGCAACCTGCAGTCTGCGTTTTAACATGACCAGCAATAATGGGTTCAGAGTGACATGGCCAAATTTCACGGTACAATAAAAGTTTAGAATACCGACAATGTGCCACATGCAAGGAAACATGACCTGGAAAACAAGTTTTAACTCTCCCGATTTTTGAATGCCTGACATTGTAAGCAAGATAACGAAAATGCGTAATTATGCTCCCAAGGATATGGCGTGGATTCAGGTACGCTATCAGGAGAACTTCAAGGTTTAACTGATATCAAGGAAATGCTTATAATATTATTTGCTAGAGCTTGCGCAGTCAATTAATATGTGTGTTTATCGTAAATATGGGGGCAACGAGGTTATAAGGCCCAGGAAATAAAGAATAACGAGAATTTCGGATTTGGATAGAAATGCACTAACACATTCTATTAGCAACAAGTACTACTCTTACCAATTGCCAGCTAATGTATTTGATGTGAAACAACAAAATGACTGCTTTACGTATTCAATTATTGTTTCCGGAACACCAAGAGAAAGAGATCGAGTGATTTTTTGAAAGCAAACCATAATAAGTTGCAAGCACAGAACTTATTGAAAAAGGTCGCCAAATGTGTTCAAGTTGTAAGCCATTTCCGTCCTGGCCATCCGGTGGCGAAACACATCAATTAATAGTTTCGCTGAATTAGTGTGGTGTGTGAATAATAAATAGACCGTTATTTTGGGAAGTTTTCATGTATGTAAACGTCACTATGGCCAATTCAGAGGAGTACAAACGCGTGCAAAATCCCTGTGGTACTTCCCTTAAATTCAGTGGTCAGTGGAGGTCTCACAAGCTCAACTACATTTGCCTTTTTCCCCAGTTAGCTACTCTCGCTTTCCATACCATAGTCAACCCACAAATTCTCCTTACTGGTCTCCGTAGATTTCTTATAGTGTTAGTGCAGGGAATTTCTTTCTACAATAAGACTATTCCTGTTAGCCTACACATAGCCTTATCCTACCCCCGAAGAGGGTTCCCTCCTTCCTTGGAGCCGGGGGGGGGGAAGGGTACGGCTACGCTTAGGCTATATTCACGTTTGATGATCAGTTTGTTAATTCTCATGACATATATCCTGAATACAGCATTGTTATTCCAGGGAAAATTTTGATGCTGATCTCTGGGGTTTCAAGGGTCAATGTATTTAATTATTTGATTGTGACAAAGTTACATATAATTACTATTATGGTATGTAGAGGGAATGAATAAATATGGTACCACAGCAGTAAAACACTCTGTGCTTTACTTGCCATAATTCTGTATTAGGCTCATTGCTATTTTTAGGCAAAAATTAATCATTTTTATTACTGCAACTGAACCAAAATTGAGTTGTTATTTTTTTTTCACAGCATCACTCTTCAGCAGTAGCAAACTCCTGCTTTCTCGACAATTCAAGGGAAATAATGAATTGTTTCAGCAATTCTTGAAACTTCTCAATATCCAGTAAATGAAACAAAAACTATACAATAGCAGTTAAAGGAAACGGGTTAATTTTGGACATAGCACTCACAACGTTCAAAATTGGATTTGAGAAAGCAGGAGTAGGCTGCATTTCTGATAAACCTACTCTCAACCAACCAAAATAAAAAGGAACACTACTGCATATTGTACCCGACAACAGGTCTATAGTAATACTGTTCATCCCCTCTGAGTCCAATAATTATTTTCCTTCTGTCAGAATGAAGAGAGATGGGGGAGGGAGGGGGCTGAGGGTCTTTTCGTACCCAACCCAATCCCATAGCTTTAACTTCAATTCCAGCGACTCGTCGATCAAAGCCCCATACTCGTACCCAGTTTCCATGTATTTGATTTTAGGATGGCAGGGGATTGGACACAGGTTACATGGAAGTGGCTGGGAAGCTCCAACCCCACCTCCTCCCTCCCACAAAAAAACCTTCCCCTCTTACTCTCCCCCAACTCCAGGCCTCAATTTTGCGGTGTACCCTTCCTCGACCTTCGCCAGGTTCTGCGAGTCATGTATTTCTAGTTTCAGCAAAGTTTTTTGATATTTGGCAGAACTAAAAAGCCAGCGGGATGCATGCTAATCAATGAGAAATGCGTATCTACATTAAAAAGTCTGTCTAGTCGCCATCAAGAGCAACTTAGGCGGGTTCATGAAAGCAACTGTAGTTTCATGGGTACTCGTCTTGAACTTAATTAGCCTTTTGAAGAATGCTACAAGAAAAGCTGTCAGTGGAAGTCGCGCTGAAGCCTTCTTTTTTGAAGCAAATAAGCCAATTTTACCGTTTCCTTAGCGGTCCGCAATGTATTTTTTGTTTTGCTTTTCACTTGTTGTTTTTATGCATTGTCGTACCATCGCAAACCTGAGTTCTACTTTATTATAGGGTCAAAATTTGAAATTGTTAAGAGTGGGCAGGGTGTAACAGTCTCAACTAATTGACAGTGTCTAAGAACTTTAGTGTCTATATTTTTTTACGTTGAGTTTACCTTACTGGGCCCTGGGACCAATTCCGGTCCCCACAGTATTCCCAGGGCCCATTGGTCCGGTACTTCGTGCTTTTCATGACGGGGTTCTCAGTTTCGGAGTCTCGGAGTTCATTGCACTTTTTTCTTGTCTTTTTATCGTCTTGGTTAAAATTACGCCAGAAGCGTTTTTGGTTGACTCTGCGCTGCAAACGCAACACAGGGTAAAAATCCGGATCAAGTCACGAACACAAAACTTTGATGAGTGTACACCTTTCTCTCTCTAAGAAAGCTTTTAATTTGAGAGTCGTTCAAGCTTTCTAGATATTTGAGGTCAAAAGTTGACGCAAACTAGTTGTATTTCATATAGGCTTAAACATCTCAACAACGCGAAACCGACGAGCAGTTTCAACTTTGTTTTTCCGATCTTCTGCAACAAAGTAGAGCCGGTAATCATTCGTATTGGTTGTGTTTTCCTTTCCTGGAACTTGAGTGTGGCGTTTTCTTTTTCAGGGTAACGAAACGTATCTAAGGCTTACATATGATTGAAACACTTCCCATTTGTAATTTTTTGTTCGGAAGTTTAAAAGCAAGCTGAGTAAACATAAGCTTGTTGTGAAGCATCTTCGTCAGGAAGAAAAAAACGGCCGAACCCGGCTGATAGTCTAGAACAACTTACTGCGCCTTTCAACAACATGCGGACTCTAAAACTCAAAGCTCAACCGACAAATGCGTTTTTCGCTGTCGCCAATCAGATTTTCGGCTGCTCCTCCCAGATTCCGACTACTGCCGAGCTCTGTTCCCATCATGAGACTTTTCAACATGGCTCGCAAGTACGGAACTTCTTTGCGCTCGAGAGTCGTATTTTTACACATAAGCCATCATCTTTCCCCACAAGAGATAGCGTGCGGCTCCTGAAAGTGGGCAAATCATTTGTTCATCAAGTGCTGAAGATTAACAGAGAAACTAAAGGAATCGATTAATCGTCAAATCCTAACAGCGGGAAGATAACGACGTTCCAGTAATTGGTAAGTACTGTGATTTTCGTTTACATTTGTTCTGTGAATTTTGACTCATTATGTTCGCTTTTCTTACCTTACAATTTGTAGACAGTGTAATTCTTTGTATTTTTATACTTACAGGGAGAGATATTTTGCTTGTTCGAAGACTGATAGAACAACCAATATACAGCTTAGGAGCGTTTTGCCGGACTTTAAACTCACTGCGAATACAATTCCATTTTCCTGAAATTACAATTTCCTAAAATTGGCTATTTTTTGCTCCGCTCCTTCCCAAGAATGTTCCGTGGAGCAAACTGAAACTCATTCTTTTCAAGTTCAACTTTAACAGATCGTACGGTTAAACGAATTTGGTGCATGAATTCGATCCTGTCGCGAAACTCGTCCAAGCTGAAACGAAAGTGGATGTTCTTACTTTTTTATGTTTGAGCCTGAAACGTTCTTAAGAGGCTCTGACCGTAAATATCGAGAATCGGCGGACAAGCTCAGAAAATCGAAAATCCTGATAACTTGCCAGAAGAACACTTTTGGGGAGCTATCTTCGAAAATATTACTTAAACCTTGTGGAATTCTATTGTTTTCGGGAAATTTGGAAAAACGGTTTTGCTTAATTTATTACGCAATAATCAGGCTTAAAATTAAACAAATTGAAAGCGCTTGCTTTTAAACAGTTTGCAACGCCAGAAAACAATTTCAATTTTAAATGATAGCAATACTCTCCTACGTTCTAACAATGGGAATTGCATGGAGTTTTGCTTTATTTATATGGTTTGGTGGTTCTTTGAAACAAAGGCATTTTGCGCACTTCGGAAAAAGGCAAAAATTGGTAAACTAAAGAGGCTTAAAATGGATCTTGGTATGTCTAACATCGAATTGAAATAAACATTGTGATAAAGTTTGGCCCTACTTCTATTTAACAATTAGATTATGAGCTCGAGATTTCTATCGCGTGATAGTTGAGGAGGCCGAAGGCCGAATCAACTATCACGCATAGAAATCGAGAGCGAAGCGTAAAATGAGCGTAAAATGATATAAATAGGTCACACCGCGCGCGGAAAACACTCTACTCGCCATCTACAACAGAATAGATAGTGAGTAGCGTAGCCAATCAGAGAACAGCATTAGTGATAGAACGCTAGTAGTTTTGTACTTATATGATATGAAATAAAAAATCTGGGCAATTCAGGCTCGCGCTGACAAAAGCAAAATTCACGAACCAGTGTTGCCAAAATTTGCATAATGAAATGAATGAAATGAAAAGTAGTAGTTTAGGTGAGCTCAATTTAGAGGATTTTATTTACTGAGGACACACAAAGAATGAACTAAAACATTCCTTCAATCTATTCTTGCATTGTTTTGGGCTTATACTATTTCTACGTAAAACTAAAGTGAAGAAGAAGAAATTTTAAAAGTTCTACACGAGCTGTTGCGTGACCGGTGTCACGTTAATACTTTTTGTCAATTTGTCAACCTACATATGGCAGTTTTTAAATGCGGTCTCCTACATTGGCCGCTGTTTTGTGCATGGCTAGTTCTCCAGCGAATACCGTGTGCATCCCTGTGTTTGGGGCATACTGTCATGTGTAGCTGATATTCTACTGGGACGAAAATTCCGACAGGCAAGTCTAGAATTAGTTTCGTATACATATGACACCTTTCTCTTCGAGAGAAGAAAACTGCGACATAGTATGTTGTTGTGTACGTGACTGGATCGCTCTTTTAGAACGGCTACTAAGATTTTGGGCGACTTTTTGAAATGACACTGTTTTGGCCAGGAAGCAAAAGTGCATCATTATTATTATGATTTATACGTATTTGTCAAAAAATGTGCTGTTTCTATCAATATTATTACACTTGTATAAATATGTTTAAAATTAAGGCCACGGACGTCCTGGCAGCGGGATCGGTATTTATGAGTTCTTAATGCGGCTGTATATCTAAGGGATATCAATACACAGTTTGTTTGGTTTTACTTTGCAAGATCACTGAGAACTCTTTCACAGTTTTGAAAGAAAAGATTTTCATTGAAGAATATTTTCACGTTTGCGTGAACGTGTAGTGATCGGTTGCGTGACTGGATTATTTTGAGCGGTACTTTGTGTTCCTTACCTTTAACACACAGCCATTTTAGCTCTCAATTTATACGCGTACGTCAACTTTAATGATTTATAAAAGAAACCGTTTGGATTTTCGAGAACATTAGTGTTTTCCCAAAGAAACTGCAAATAACAAAGAAAGGCCACTGGTGCTGCAGAGTATAGACATCTAACAAAATATGATAACCCGCTGCACTATAGTTTCACCAACAATTTTCGAAATTTGTTCGTAATTCTTCAGAACGATAAATGAAGATACTAGTGAATGCATCATCTAGTAGAAAGACCATCTGAAAATAGTTACGGTAAACGATTTGTCATATTTCAAGTCGTCCTTCCATTACAGTGTTTTTTCCTATTAGTCATTAATTATGCAAATTTTGGCAACACTGGTTCGCGAATTTTTGTTCCTGTCAGCGCGAGCCTGAATTGCCCAGATTTTTTATTTCATATCATAATAGACGTAGGGCCAAACTTTATCACAGTGTTTATTTCAATTCGATATTAGACATACCAAGACCCATTTTAAGCCTCTGTAGTTTACCAATTTTGGCCTTTTTCCGGAAGTGCGCAAAATGCCTTTGTTTCAAAGAACCATCAAACCATATAAATAAAGCAAAACTCCATGCAATTCCCATTGATAGAAAGTAGAAGAGTATTGCTATCAATTAAAATTAAAATTGTTTTCTGGCGTTGCAAGTTGTTTCATCAAGCAAGCGTATTCAATTTGTTTCATTTTAAACCTGATTTTTGCATAATTAATTAAGCAAAACCGTTTTTTCCGAATTTCTCGAAAACAATAGAATTCCAGAAGGTTTAAGTAATATTTTCGAAGATAGCTTCCCAAAAGTGTTCTTCTGGCAAGTTACCAGGATTTTCGATTTTTTGAGCTTGTCCATCGATTCTCGATATTTACAGTCAGAGCCTCTTAATTAAGTATGTTCTTTTGGAACCATGAACGCTTTAAATGTAATGACTTATATCAGTTTCCTTTTTCACTACGGCGGTTTTTTTTTCTCGGCAAATTCACTTTATTGCTCTTCCACAGTTGAGAATGACAAGAAGATAATAGCTTGACCTCTTCAAACTTCAGTTTAAAGCTGTTATATACATATCCGCTATATTTAGATAAAGAAAATGTAACTCGACGCAAGTTCATGCTGTTACTACGTGTTTTTAGCTTGATGCAAAAACGGCTTCAGAACTCGGCTGAATAAAAATGCTTTATCTCTTGGTCTCAGGTTGGGTATGTTCTTAGCATGTTCTTAACATCTGGGTCAATTTCAGCCTCGACGTTCTTATAAAAAAGAGGTTCTTATGAGAAATCAAAGGCGCCTTTGGCGACGCTCGTATCAAATTTACTGTAACTAGTAATTTCTAAATCTTTACTGAATGCAGCGAACCACACAACGCAAAATAAAGCTCAGCTGGTACTTCTTATTGCCGGATCTCGTTTTGTTGAGATGCTCGTTCCAGACGTCACTGTAACGTGTGAATAAACTATTTTGATTGCAAGGCTGGCACAACGGCAAAAGGGCACTTTTACTCAGGCCAATATTTCAACTAGTTACTGAAGAGTCTGTTGTTGTTTAATTTAATGAGTCTTGTTTACTGTATAGTTCAATTCAATTTCCACGTTCATGAATCCATCGTGATTTCCTCTGTTGATACTAGGCCTAAAAGGGTTGCTCGCATTCACCATTTGATGCGACACACCTACTAATCAATTACTAAACAGCGGTTCTCAATATTAATCGCGTCTCCCAACCCACATCTCCGCCCGCACTTCCTCACCATTGGTTATTGCTAGTATAAGTCAGTGACTAATGTTAGGAGCCCATTACTCCTGCTATTGTATACTGCTAAGAATGGTTTACACATTCCATTCTCCGATCGCCCCCATTACTTCGTCTCTACGTGACTTCCGTCACGTAAACACGTCCGTCGTAAGAAAAGTGTAATGTTCTATTAGTCTTCGAGCAAGCAAAGTATCTCTCCCTGTAAGTATGAAAGTACAAAGAAATACGCTGTCTACAAATTGTAAGGTCAGAAAAACGAACATAATGATCAAAATTCACAGACTAATGTAAAAGAAAATCACAATACCTACTAACTACTGATCGCCGCTTTCCGCTGTTAGGGTACCTTTGATTTCTCTATAAATCTTCAGCACTTGAGGGACAAATGATTTGCCCACTTTCAGGAGCCGCGCTATCTCTTGTGGCAGAGATGATGGCTTATATGTAAAAATACGACTCTCCAGCGCAAAGAAGTTCCGTATTAATTTGCGAACCATGTTAAAAAGTCTCATGATGCGAACAGCGCTCGACAGTAGTCGGAATCTGGGAGGAGCCGCCAAACATTTGATTGACGGCAGCGAAAAAGGTATTTGTCGGTTGAGCTTTGAATTTTAGAGGCCGAGTAATGTAGCAGAACGAGCAAGAACACATTGAAAATTTATCACGAATTTCGAATTTTGGTTAGTTCGGTTCGCTTCAGTGATTCTGACTTTTGATTTATGCATCAGTCATTTCCAGCAGTGCCCATCCCCTCCCGGGCCGACCCCCGGGCATTAGGATTTTTTTAAGACAAGCGGGCAAATGCCCCACGGCGGGGACAAACAAGCTGTTCAAATGCCCCAAGGTACAGGTAAAAAATTAAGTTGATTTCTTAGTGTTTGGGGCTTACCTTCATTCTAATCAAAGCTAAATCAGGCCAAACTAAGTCTGAAATTAGTCTTATTTCTCTGTATTGCTCCAATGACCATTCGTTTTGTGTTTCTATCATCTCAATTTGTCCTTTTTAGACAAAGTTAATCACAAATTTATCAACCTTGCCCGATAAACTTATCATTGAGCGGAAGTGACAGTGCTGCGACTTGAAAATCAGGAGACCATCAAATGCCCCGGGGTAGACTAATGCCCGGCCTCCGGGACGGACAATGAGGAAATATGCCCCACTAATGCCCGGGGGGATGGGCACTGCTGGAATTGACTGCTGCGTTAGTGGCATTTCGTGCTATTTGCTATAAACATCCAAACACGAAGAAAACCCAAAAAGTTTCAAAATTTAGCTGAACATTGTAGATAAGAGAAGTTTCCAGTTCATTCAAGCGAACAGCCAATTAAGGGCCTGCTATGCCGCAGACGTTGACCAGCGGCCTTGTTAATGTTACATGCGCGCGCGTACCATGTGCGTGGCTCTGCTTGTATTATACCGTCATGTTTGATTAAAGTAAAAGTTTGTTGTGTTGCTAACCAAGTCTGAATCACTGTACGAGACACAACAGATTGGCCACGAGAATTCTGCACTGTGAAAAGAAACAGTTCGAACCTCCGCCACGATGCCGATTGGAAAGATAGAAGCCTTCGACGAAACTAGCGACGACTGGAACGCCTGCGTTAAATGAGTGGAACAATACTTCATCGCCAACGAAATTAAAGATAAAACAAACGAGTGGCAGTGATATTTAGCCTCATGGGAAACAAAACGAATGGATTACTGCGAAATCTGCGTGCACCAGCGAAGCCATCCAGCCTTCTTTCAAGGAAATCGTGAAAACCCTACAGCAACATCTGTCACCTAAACCACTGCTTACAGCAGAGCGATTGCGTTTCCACAGAAGAAACCAACTCGAAGGTGAAACCGTAAGTACTTACCTGGCTGAATTAAGGAAATTGGTGCTCTATTGTGAGTTCGGAACGAACTTAGATTTCTCGTTAAGGGATCGACTTGTGTATGGACTACACAATGAACCTATCCAGAGGCGACTGGTCCCCGAACCAATTTGTCATTGGCTAAGGCAATGGAAATCGCCTTAGCGATGGAGGCGGCAGCGAAAGACACGCTAGAACTGGAGGGGAAGAAAGAGTCTGAAGTAAACAAATTGATCAAGGGTAACGAAAAAATAAACAAGGTGAAAGAGGATGTCAAGTCGAAGCCCCACTGTTATTGATGTGGTTCCAGTACACACGAATCAACCGAGTGTTACTTTAGGAAAGAAACCTGCCGAAAATGCGGGAAAGTGGTGCACATCCAACGAGTTTGCCTTTCGGGAAAGGGTCAACAGTCCACCAGTCGAGGAGGACCAAAGGAAAGGAACCGAAAATTACATTCCTTGGAGATGGCTGATGAGCTTGATGATGACAGCGTGGTCGGATCCCTAGAAGTCAATAATGTTAACCAGGCATTTGGTGACGCTATCTAGGTGACGCCAAAGATTAACGGTCAAACCCTGAAGATGGAACTGGACACCGATTCAGCGGTATCCACACTACCTGTTCAGAAGTACAAGGAAATGTTCCCAAACACACCCCTGGTCGAGACTGAAGTTTGCCACTGGAAGGTAAACCACGTGTTCATGTGGAATACAACAACCAGCTCAAGGACTTAACATTGTATGTGGTGAAAACACGGGGCCCTGCATTGTTTGGAAAGGACTGGATGCACCAGATCCAACTCGAATGAAAACTCATCTGTGCTGTTCCTAAAAAGCAGCCAACACAAGACACCCAGAGGGGCTCCTAAACAAATACAGCGAAGTGTTTCAGGACGACATTGGCAAACGTAAGTCAACAAAAGCGAAACTCACGTTGTAGGAAGGCAGTCAGCCAAAGTTTTGCAAAGCAAGGTCCGTCCCATACGCCATGAAACCGAAGGCCGCACTGCACAGGGTCAAATTCAGTGACTGGGCAACCCCAATTGTGTAAGTGGTTAAACCAAATGGAACCGTGCAAATATGCGGCGACTACAAGGTCACCATAAATCCTCAACTGCAAACGGAAGAGTACCCACTCCCGCGCATCGACGACATTTTCACTACGCTTGGAGGAGGGCAGAAGTTCACCAAGATTGACCTCCTCAAACAGGCTTCTCATCAGATGGAAGTAGAGGAAGAATCACAAGAAGACTTGATAGTTAACACTCATCAAGGGTTGTACTGATACAACCGCCTTGTATTCGGAATCACTTCAGCACCAGCAATTTGGCAAAGAGCAAAAGATCAAGTCTTAGACGGAGTAGAAGCAACAAGTTGCATCCTGGACGACATGATTGTCACAGGCAAGGATGACCGAGAGCACCTTGAGTACCTGGAGGAAGTACTGAGGAGAACGAAAGAACATGGCCTACGAGCAAACCGTGAGAAGTGCGAATTCTTCCAGAAGAAGATTACTTACTGTGGGCACTTGGTAGGTCAAGGCGGGTTACACAAGCCTCAAGAGAAAGTTGATGCAGTCGTTAACGCCCCCAAGTCCAGAGAACGTTAAACAAGTCTGGTGAATTACTACCACAAGTTCCTGCCAAACCTGGGCACTATACTACATCCACTGAACCAGCTTTTGGAGCAAGGCAAGCGATGGAAGTGGACCAAAGAATGTGAGGAGACCTTCATCAAAGTGAAGAAACCCATCACATCAGACATGGTGCTTACCCACTATGACCCAGGACGACCACTGAGATTAGCATGTGATGTTTCACCTGTCGGGATTGGGGCGGTTTATCACAAATCATGGATGACGGCTCAAAAGTACCCAGAGCATTTGCGTCACGTACCCTGAGCAAGGCAGAAAGGAATTACTCCCAGATCGATAAGGAAGCCCAAGCCCTGGTGTGGGGAGTCAAGAAATTCCACCTTACCTGTTTGGCCGTCATTTCACACTCGTGACAGATCACGAACCCCTGACCTCAATATTTAACCCGAGGAAAGGGATACCAGCAATGACAGTTGCTCGCTTGCAACGTTATGTGTTGTTTCTAGCCGGGCTCGAGAACAGTATTGAGTATACACTACCCAACTTGAAAAGGTAGATGGATTGTCACGCCTGCCTTTAGAAGAAGCAGGCGACAAGGAGACAGTTGACGCAGTGGGGATTTTTCAAGTGTCGCCGATGGAAGTGCTGCCAGTAAGTTCAGATATGATCCGCCAAGCTATCCAGAGAGGTCCGATATTCTTACATGCGATGGGACACACCAAGGAAGGCTGGTTAGCGGTCCGTGAGAAGGAGCTGGAACCATTCTACAGAAGGAAGGACGAGCCCCCCATACAAGATGGTTGCCTGATGTGGGGTTCACGGGTGCTAATCCCACAAAAACACCAAACACAAGTGTTGGATGAACTCCATGATGGCCACCTTTGGAGTCGTCAAAATGAAGGCCTTGACCCAAAGTTACGTATGGTGGCCGGGAATAGACAAAACAATCGATCAAGAGTCAAAAGGGTGCACAGGCTGTCAACTCACCCAGAGCAATCCCAAAATTGCACCGCTCTACTCATGGGGGTGGCCAGCACGGCCCTGGCAGCGCATACACGTTGATTTTGCGGGACCGTCCTTAGGAAAAATTTTTCTGGTTGTCGTAGATACACAAACTTAAATGGCCTGAGGTTATATTGATGGCCTCGACAAGCGCTACCGGAACGATTGAGGAACTGACGCTTTTCACCGCACACGGCTTACCCGAACAGCTTGTCCATGATAATGGACCATAATTTATCGCAGATGAATTCAGAGCATTCATGAGAAGTAATGGTATCAAGCAGACGAAGTCAGCCCCAAACCACCCAGCTACAAATGGACTGGCTGAGCGTTTAGTACAAATGCTCAAACAAGCTCTTTGCGAGGCAATGACTGAAAAGAAGCCTCTCCCTAAGAAGCTGGCTAACTTCCTACTGGCCTACAAAACAACACCACATGCAATGACAGGGAAGACACCGGCCATGCTCTTGATGGGAAGAAACATCTGGACAAGACGAGATGCACTGAAGCCTAACATACGAAAGCGAGTGGAAGAGAAACAGCAGGACAGGGAGATGATATCAAGTCACAGCTCTACCCGCAAATTGGATGTAGGTCAAGCTGTTGTTGCCCGATACTACAGTGGAGGAAACAAGTGGGTGCCCGGAATCATCACAGCCCACTCTGGACTCTTGTCCTACGAAGTCAGAGTCGCAACCAATACAGTTTGGCGAAGACATATCGATCAACTCAGAGAGTCTGCCATAACGGTGAACCCTAACACGGATGACCCGGTGCCGCAGCCAAACCCAGCAGTGTTTCTGGCTACTCTACGATCAACTAGCAGTGGAGTACCACAGAGCCCTGCTTGTAGTGGCTCCGAGGAACCAGTGACCCCAGACAAAGATATCAGTATCGCCCCTGGCAACTCCTCAAGCAGCCAGATAGAGGGCATAACTAGCAGCCCAGCCACACCATGTAGACGTTATCCACTTCGACTGCGAAAGCCACCAGAGAGACTGAACTTATGACTTTGTGATTATTTGTAATTAGGAGGAGGAATGCTATGCCGCACACGTTGACCAGCGGCCTTGTTGATGTTACAAGCGCGCACATGCCATGTGCGAGGCCCTGCCTGTTTTGAACCACCATGTTTGATTTAAGTAAAAGTTTGTTGTGTTGCTAACCAAGTCTGAATCAGGGACGATTACATGACGAATTTCAGTCCGGGCTGAAACTTCGGTCCGCCCACCGGGCTGAAATTTTCTTGCGATTTTAGCCCGGAGAAATGTATAAACTTGAGTGGGAAAGTTTGCAATAATCCGAGCTGTCATAAATTGTAATATTACATTGTCGTGTTCTGTAACAATATAACAACTATTCAGCTTTATAATGACTGGTAACTGCCGTGAATAATTAATTTGTTAAAAATGGATTAAGTACCTTAACGGAGCTAGGCCGGTGAGGGGAGGGGAGGAGTAACAGGGGTCGGGTACCCGGGAGGAAAAGGGGGCGGCAAGTGTACGGGACACTAATCTGTGGGAGAAATAGGAAGTAAATAACGCAGTTTTATGCTGTATTTTACGATCGAAAAGCGCAAAAAGGCGGGAGGCAGCAAGGGGCAGAACCGAGATTAAAGAGTAGGAGAAGCGAGAAGTCCCCTATACAGCCCCCTCCTTAATCGAGTGGGACAATGAATATGAAGAATAACGACGGACCACCCATCAAACAACTTGTTGATCTGCTAGCTAGAATTTTGTGAATCCGTCGACTAATGGCCACCATTTTGAAACTGCAAAAATCGCAGTTCACTAGAACTATCTCAAACGCCGACAAACTGCAACATGTGCTTAATCTACGTCTTTTTGCTTGCGAAAGAAAGAGCTAAAAAGTACCAACAGTGTGAAGAAGAAAAATGCATTTGGGCAGGGAAAGTTTCTTTTTTACAGCCTTGCAAGCGTGTTGCCTCAAAGTATATAAGATAAACTAAGACACTCCACACTCGATCTTAAACACAATTCCTTGAGGACTGACGAGAGCTGGGAATGGCAATGCTGTTATCTCGTATTTTCTTCAAATGTTTCCCGCGCAGTACGTGTACTTTACTGCTGCGGACTTGACAAAAGAGGGAGTATTACTGATTGCATGGCCTTCGTTATGTTTGCCAGCAAAGAAAAAACGTTTACATTATGAGATTGAAACACGGGTTTTATGCCTGGATAAATCTGGCTAATCGGTTCATTTTGAAGACTTATTAAAAAACACGACAATGTGTCATTACAATTTACGACAGCTCGGATTATTACAAATTACGACAACAAGTTATTACAATTTGTGATAGGTACGTTATTACAAATTACGACACGAGATATTACAATTGACGACCGGTATTACAATTAAACGACGAATGTTATTACAATTCACGACGTTATTAGAATTCACGACAGTAGACACAGCCTTATAAATAAAGCAACCTGGCCTGTCGACTCACGTGACCCCGCTAAGTAATCTAGCAGCGAAGTCGTAGCTAAGTTGCAAGTAAGTCCCAGGCAAGTAGCAGCTAAGTCGCAAGTAAGTTGCAAGTAAGTAGCAGCTAAGTCGCAAGTAGTTGCAAGTAAGTAGCAGCTAAGTCGATAGCGACAAAAACGTGGGAGAAATGAGTGTCCCTTTGAAGCCACCGTAGCTAGCAGGATGCATCTTACTGGAATTCAATCGTCTGTAGATATAAATTCATCCAACACGTTTTATGCGTGTTTGTATTAAAAACATTACCTGGACATTACCTTACCTATGTTTACAACTACGGTATGCATTTTGGATCGAAATCAACCAATCTCGAAAGGTCAGCAGTGCTTTGAATCCTTTTTAGTTTAAAGCTTTGAAAAAAGCTTTAGCGCGTGCACGTTCGGAACTTGATAGGTTTTCTGTGAAAGCAGAGCTATTCAGAGAAATAAATGGTCGTTTTCTCCTTGACAAGAAGACTTTTCAAAGCTTTAACTGCAATCCGCGGACTTCTTCTCGCCGGGGGAAAAAAGAATTGGAGTCATCTTCGAAAGACAAAACATCGCTTATTTTACGCTTGCGATTAGGAACGCCACTTTCAACTTCTTGTTCCGAAACAAGCTCATCACACTAATCTGAAATACTGATTCCGAAATCTAGACGCCTGTAAATCCCAGTTGAAAAGGTCATGTTGAATATTCAGCAGCCGCCATTACAGTATATTGTATTGAATACTTCTGCAAATGTGCGGACCTCTCAGGAATTTGACTTCCGATGCCATAAATAACTTTTGTAAAATTTACATATCCCGGCCAACGCCCTAAGACTCCCTATCTATCCCCTTTAACCTCTCTTGTTTATGCTTATGTAGCTTGTGTTCTCGCTTGCATTCCGGCGCGTGCGACTTGCAGCAGAAAATTTCTACATCAGAGCAGTGTCCTTGATTTCCGCATGAAACCCGGTAAACTTTTGATGTGATTTGAATCGAAAATTTGTAGCTTACACTGGGATTTAACTAATTATATATTATGTATAGATTCATTTGCGTTGTTCTTGAACACTTATGACCGTATTTATTTGCGTGTTGGCTATGCTATGTCTTAGAAGGTTATGTTGATCTTTTGTTTTAAAAACAAGCTCGAGTGTCACCATGAAAACAGGCCTGACTTTGCATACTATTTTGTCTGGCAATTCCCTCTTACGCTTAGGATCTCTGACTGAGATCGGCTAATAGTGGAATAAATTTGGTATGTCTTGAAGGGGCGCTGGCGGATTATGCTTCATCCGGAATTTTAGGTCCATAAAAACTCTCACGTGACGGTTTGTTTATCTCACATAAAGTGCAACATAACAAAAGAACGAGCAAAATAAAGAAAGCAGCAAAATGGCTTCTCCAATGCTCGAGACAGACAACCAGAAATAAAATATCACAAATTTAGTTTATTTTTTGCTTTTTTTTATCGGAGATCTGTAGACTTCTTGAAATTCCTATACAAACCCTTATAATTTTCGCAAGAGTGGTGTCGTGAGTTTGGGCTGCCTGTGGTTTTCTGTGGACATTCACGTAGTTCCACGGAGATCCAAGTAGAACCAGGCCTAATCTGAAAATATAGCTGTGTAGTTCCAGGCCTACTGAGAGAATCCAAGTCTATTATGCCGATCTTCGCCAGTTAAAAGGGGAGAAATTCTTTGACTAACAATCTGCTTTTACACTGTTAGGGTGGTGAGACAAGAGAAAGCTGTGATATCAGAGACATACCTGACTCATAAGTGATGGCCTTGTAAGATGCGTTAAATCCCGAGTACTGATCAGTAAGAGATGTGAGTATCACTTCAATTGAATTCCCCGCAGAGTACACTGGAGAAGGAGTAGACCAGCCATACAGCTGGAATGGCTGCATGTTATCATCAGAAGCAACATTTGTGATGGTAACACGGTTTCCTCTCCACCTGCTGCCCATTTCAAAGTGATGGAAGGTGACTTTGATGATGTACCCACTGGGAACTGTGATATTCCAGGTATATCTGCTGTTTTGCGGAAAGTTGTTTGGAAAATTGGGGCTGTAAAAGAGTCCACTTGATCCATTAAGAAATTCTTGAGAAGTACAAGCTGCAAGAAGTTAATTTCATTAGTGCTAATAATAATAATAATAGATTAATAACAAAATTCATTACGTAAAAAAAATGAATACTTGAAAATATGATATACGCTATTTTCTGGGAGGATATTCCCCAGCTTAGCGCCATTGTAACAGGGGCACCCAGCGAGAAAAGTTTAGCAAAATACTTGAATTATCATTTTTTACTTTCTTAGATTGTTTGAGAGCTTTTAAAAGGCATATTTGTGTAAGCTAATACAGGTTGGTCTGTTTGGCATTTTTAGCTGAATATTTAGGCCGCAGAAAAATTTAGGAAACAGAATCCTATCTGCCGAATTTCTGAGCTGCTGATGGCTCTCCGAAAATGTTAGCTGTCCTTATTTTATACTCTTAAAGACGTATTTGTCCATCCGAAAACAACAGGGATTAATAAGTCCTCTTGTTACGAAAGCCCGAGGTGATGTTTCGACAAAGAAATCTTTTTCACTGCAATTAAATCCGGATATTTCAGACGACTTTTTTCTTTCGAACCGATATTTCCCGAAACGGACCGTTGGGTGCCCCTGTTGAAAGCAAAAGCTCTTTTTATAGTCTGATGTTTGCGAAGGGACATTTTAGTTTTATTATTTCTAAGATTTTGTTTCGTATTCTTCATCGGTCTAAAGAGATTTTGCAAACAAGAAGGCACGTCATTTTTGTGCGTCATAAGTGCTTGGTGTCTTAAATTCTCTATCGGGTACCATACCCCTGTTTAGCTATCACTCGTGCAGCCTGGTTTTGCAAAGTATGCAGTCTGACTCTGGGGATGAAAGGGTTGCAAATTGTGCTTGAAGTAAAAACATACACAATACGTTGAAAACAAAAGAAACGAAAAGCAATTAAGTTTAGTTTCGGAGTAAATGAAACAAATATCATAGCTAACAAACATAATACATTTCAGAATTCCAACCGTGCATGGGTTTCAGGCCGGTTGGATACTTCGACGTTGCAGCTACTAGACCGGGGAGAGGGGGGGGGGGGGGAGGTTTTCAAGTAGGTTTTGGGTGGGGATGTGCCGCCCAGTCCTCCAATATTAGACCCCGTTGGGCGGCACACACCCGTATAGGTATTTTGAGGGAGTACCCCTCCCCACCCCCAAGTGTGGACACTTGCCTCATCCATAAAACAATACATACCTATAAAGAATACACATATACATACAAAGAACACAACTTTCATTCCAGAGAAGTAAATAGAACGCTTACATGATGCCAGGGTAAGTAAGGTCAGAATGACAAATCTTTTCCTTTCCATTTCATAATCTAATGAAAAACAAAAGAAAGTTTTAAATTCTTGTCATTAAACATAATCCCCTTAACCCTCACCCTCTTCTGACAAAGCGAGCGGCGCATATTTAGTTAGTTATCGTTTCATGAGTCTCTTTTAGGTCAAATGAGCCCGTGACAATGAAATTAAAGTACACACCGCATCGCATTCTGTTCTCAGACGAAGCAAAAAAACCTAACGCCATGCTATGTCCTGCAGCTCGGCCCCAATTTGACCAACTCTGGAGTGTATCAGTAAAATTATTGCTGATTACAGGAGGCTATCCCCGGGGGGGATACTCCCTATAGTGGGCTATACGGGGAGGCTCCGCCCGAAAGGGGTGCTTTTTTTCGGCTCGCATTGTACTAAAGGATTGGGAAAATTGTCATTTTAGTATATGAAAGGGTCAGAAAATTGGCTGTAAAGTGGAAGAGGTGGCAGCTAAAGCGAAGAATAGGAAATTTTGGCAGCATTGACAACGCGAAACACATAAAAGCTTGCACCCTTTGAGCAACTGAACCGGAACGACTGAAAGCTCGGGAAAAATGTGGCGATTATAGGAAATTCTATCGTTTTGGCTCAACCTTGAGGTATAAGAAAGGGGTGCAATTTTGTTCTGGGTATATGAAAGGGGTACCATTATGATAAAAATTAGTATGTTTAAGGGAAAGGGATTGAACCTCCGGGCGGAGCCTCCTCGCATGAAACCTTATCGAGTACCCCCGGGAGGCTAACGAAGGTTCTCTAGCTCGCAATATTTTCCCCATTGTCTTGCCCCGTTCTCCTAGCATCTGAGTGCCTGTCAAAATATAACAACCCTGCAAACAACGCTGAATTGTCTTTGCACTAGAAAGCTTGCATGATTTGAGATAACAGCTCTTCTTAATCCCGCCGCTAAATGCAATCTAAAGGGTCATTAAACGTTAAACTAAATACAAATTGACCCCCAAATCCAAGCCGTGTCAAACGCAATGTGGAGGGTATGCTAAATATGCCGTCATGTTACCCAAAATTTTTTTCAACATCAAATGCTGAGGCTTGTTGTGAGTTGCACTAAACCGAGTTTTATGAGGCCTTCTGAAATGCCCAGCAATCTTCTTTGTTTTTTGTGCTGCTGAGATTTCCTCAATGGCTGAAAATTCAATTTTCCATTTTCCAAGTTTCAAGCTCTCAGATGGACTGACACGATAGGTCATACATGGTATATCCTGGACACGCCAACAACTAAGGAATGCATCAAATTCTAAAAATCGTAATTTTTGCGACACAGAGCACGTACCTTATTACAGGAAATTAACGCTCCATGAAATTAACGCAAATTGTGAAAATTCGCGTTTACGTAATTTAAGTCGCGTTAATTTTTCTGAGCGTTAATTTCCGCGGTGTTAATTAAGTGAAGCGTTAATTTCCGCGGCCTTAATTTCCACCATTTTAATCCTAAATTCTGGATCCCGTCCAGGTATTCTTTACACCTTGAAAACAATAGCTTTCTTGTTTAGGCAGGATTTAACGCATATTGGCTGTAAAGAAATTGCCTCACGCACCTGTAGATCTGTTTTGTTCAGATTTTTAAATTCAGTCATATAGTAAATTTGTTCCAGTTGTGACTACAAACTGTGTTTCATTGTATTAATCGCGTTAACTTCCCACATTTTAAAATTTTACCCCCTCTTTCGCGTTAGTTTCCTTTATTGGGGTGTATCTTTTTTTTCCTTTCAAATCGCGTTAATTTAAGTCGCGTTAACTTCAAATAGCTTAATTAACACACGTTAATTTCCTATAAAAAGGTAAAAAAACGTTAAAAAACTGTCGGGCCAAGGACACTAAAGAGTTCTTTCTTCACCAGGAAAACTGGCCCGGCGTGAACACAAACCGACGCCAATAATAATAATTTTATCATAATAATTTTACTTCTAATACGCTTTTTAACGTAAAATAATCAAAACCACAGTACAATACATGTATACTAACTAATTATAACAATAAGACTAAGAGCTATTATACGCAGTAATAATAGCAGTACAAATAATTGCAGGCATAAAAATTGCATACTATTACTGATATGTATATTAAAAAGGGCTAAAGGCATGAAATGAGAAAAAAACTGAATAAATAAATAAATAAATTCTAACAACACGGGGGCTTCGTTATTTCCTTTCCTTTATGTTTCCTTGCCCTTCTGTTAAGAAGCTTGCATTCGGTTTTCACTTTTGCATGGCGCGTGAACTCTCGTCGATAACGAAAACTAGGCCGAGCTGAACACTTTAGCAGTTGAGCAAGAATGACTATTTCTTACCTTTTAGATATTTCGGGACTTCCAATTCACTGGGCGACGTTCAACGAGAATCTGTTGTGTCTAATGCAATGGCAGGGTAGTTTCCGCCTCCTTCTCACGTGATAATAGCACCACGCTATTGAAGTAATGTCTTCAGTTATCCATGTCAAACATAATACACAAAATGACACATTTGAGGGCCCACCCACCTATTTTTTATGAGCCGTTGCTAAGGAAAATTCGTTATCATGTAATCGTATCATTTTTAGTGATATGACAGTTATGTTATGGGTTTGAACTTTTTGTTCACCTATAACCCAAAATATGACATATAACCTTTGGATGCAGAGGTCCGATTGACGCATAAATAAACTGCACTGGTTCGGTATTGACGGATCTCTGTTGTAGCGATGCTGGAGCTAGACGACACTTGAAGTGTAATAGAACAAAACTGAATGCAAGGCCGGCTCTACGGCAAAGGGCTGATTTATTTAACGGCCAATATTTTTTGGCTAACAAAATTAGCCTTCCCCAGGGCCAGAGCTATACTGAAGGAAAATACTATAACGGCTCCAAAAATTTGAATTTCAAAAATACACAAATGGTAAAAGATTAACTAATTTTAGAAAAATAAATAAATAAAAATAAATAAATAAATAAAATAATAATAATAATAATAATAACTATAAAAAGAAAGAAAAAAGAAAAATACTAGATAACATGCTATATAGTCATATGTTTAGGGTATAATGTATATAATACGGACAATGTTTAGATTTGAGTGATCAACGTTCATTCCATAGGTTTTTTCCGTCTGGTGATATGGTTTGACCTCGATGTATGAGGCAAGCTTCTCGTGCTTTCCGGCGCGATGCACTGTGAGTAGGTTGTAGTTTAAGTGGGGTAAGACCCATGTCTGTGATAGAGTGGACAGGTAGATTGAAGTGGGAAGGGACGGCTGCTGCGGCGTTAGCGTGAAGGGGATTATTCGTAGCTTGTCTGTGTTCCGAAAAACGTTCACGAAGCGTGCGTTTAGTTTCACCTATGTTACCTATTATTATTTTATTTATTTATTTTTCTAAATTAGTTAATCATTTACCATTTTTGTTTTTTTAAAACTCAAATTTTTGGAGCCGTTATAGTATTTTCCTTCAGTATAGCTCTGTCCCTGAGGAAGGTTAATTTTCTTAGCCGAAATATTGGCCGTTAAATAAATCAGCCCTTTGCCGCAAAGCCAGCCTTGCATTCAGTTTTGTTCCAAAATAAGACATAATCAGTCTACGCCCACGATCACGTGTCCGGTGAAGAAAAAGTCTGTAAACGTCTAAGTTTCTCAAATTATCAGTCCATACTGCTGAATTATCTTTATTTCAGTTTTCATCAAATAACGCGTCGCTTTGAAACTTTTCTGGAAATCTTAAGTTTTACGGCACATTTGAAATTTTGAAACAACCATAGCTTCTTCAGAAAAGCGTAATTTCCAAAAAATAATGCATAGAAATACTGAAAAACTAACATAAGACAGTTTATCGTCAGAAAAAAATTAATCCAAATGAAAACTACGAACTAGATAGATTTTAAAGATTACCCGGAAGTCGATTTATTTACGCATGCGTACATTATCTCACCACACAACACGAGTGTCTTGTGCGAACCACGCACTTCGTGTGAACCTTCGATGGACTCGATAATCAAGGGCTTCAAAGGAGAACAAAATCGTTCACAATTTTTCTTTTCAACTTTGAGCCGACGCAGGAATCGGTTTACTCGCATTTAATTTTAATTTTGCCTCCATTTGTTGATTATGAAAGGAGGATTTTCCTTCTTCGCAAGCTTTGTTCATTTTTCACCCAATAATTGACTAAAAGTACGCGTTCTTCACCGAAAGTGGTCGATCTCAATTTGTTTTTTAAGGCTCTGTTTTGATATCATTAAAACCTATTGAAAGGTGTTTCTCGTATTTCAAAAACAGATATTTAGCCTCTTTTTATTTTTACCGGCCTTGTGATGCTTTCTTAGGATGCAAGTAACAGTTTCCGTCCAATAATCCTTTGTTTTCAAAAACCTTTTTTGCTTCACTGGCTATCCTTTTCTTTCGCACTGTTCCTTGGAAAGCTAGAGACAGATCAGGGCAACAGGCATTTTGCATTTTACTATTCAACAGTTTTGACGGGGAAACTTGCGAACAACAGCTGGAACAAACGACGTGACTGGTAATGCATGGTTCAATTTTACCTGTTACCATCCCCCCCGGGCAAGCCCCGAAACAAGTCCAGCCCTTCGGGCCCGGGGTGGGGAATTGTTTGAAACAATTTGTCCCGGGGGTAGGGCGGCGGGGCGAATCGAAAATAACTTCTCGTTTTTCTTGTGAAGCACGTCACTAGTTTATCACTTCTCAGTTGACAAATTGGCGCCGGACCGCGTAGAGAAGACTGCCTATTTCCAGGGAAAATCTCTAGAATTTGAAGCAGACTGGTTGGAGAAGAATAATCCCTCGAAATTAAAATCTGTATTCGAAGACACGATTATTGTAAATTGTTAAACGAAGGTGCGTTTGATGCATACTCGAATGGATGGCGTTCATCACAAACATAGAAATATTTCTTCAGCGTCTTTGAGTATGAAACAGATGCACGGCTTTATATTAAACAGAGATCTCAGTCCAGTATTCTTGCGAAACAAGCTAAGAAAAACTCCTTTAGAATGCTGTCATCAATTTGCTCACCGGACCTCTTTTGCGCATGTGCTATATTTAGAATAAAACACGCGGTGAAGAACATTTCTTTACTCGCCAGCCGAATGCCAGCGCGGTTAGACTTTTTTCTTCAGTTTTCTTTTTCAATGTAGTGTCCATGTTTTTTAATGCTATGTAATATCCTTCGTTCAGTAAACTCTAGAAAAGCGTTTAAGTTCGTGTCAAAACATATGGTAGTGCTATTGTATATAAATCAATTTTGAACACAAAACAACGTATTTGTGGTCGATGAGAAGTCCCGGGGGTGGGGAATTGTCTCTTTCTGCGTGCCCGGAGTTGGGGAATGGACCGCCAAGTAAGAAAAAATGGCAAATCCCCGGGGGTGTGCCCGGGGGGGAGATGATAACAGGTAGAATTGAACCCTGCATAAACTTTCTGGTCTTTTACCCGTAATCCCGAATTTCCATTAAACAAAACAGCATCATCACAAATTTCATTTATTCACTAAAAACAAGTGTATTGTATTTTTATAAAAATAAGCGATACTTTTTATGTTTTGGGATCTTTCGAAGCTAGGCAGTAAGCTTAGTTTATAAACTGAACTTACCGAAGGCTACTTGCCGACGGTGCGTATTGAAATATCAAAAACACTCCAGCAAAAACACCCTCGCTTTCTCGCAAATATTACCGACATGTTGGCTTTATGCAAACTCTAAATTCTCTCTGTCAAGAGATTCTCGGGCGTTGGCATCCATATGAAAAGTATTTTGGGGCCAGTTGATACTCTTACATGCAATTTTCATGAGTTGAATTCCCGATGTTGGTGTTTGTATTTTAGAAAGTCACCGTAGAAAATCCATAAAAGCGGTATTCCAGCATTTCCAGTCGTCTGTGTTGCTTGAGCTTGAAATCTCAAAAAATTAATATTCCCAGTACATCAACAAGCTGCTTCAATTTAACTGTCCCACTGAAAAGCTTGATAAACTACCGTGTGCTTATTTTAAAAAATTCTGAACGCCTCGCACTTGAACTTGAGTGAAGTGAATGCTGACGCCATCCACCGGAAGTAATTTTTCACTTCCTTAGCAACGCACGAAAAATAGGTCCGTGGGCCCTTAACGATGAGCCCTTATGGATTTATGGGTAGATGTTTATTAGCATTAATTTTTGCATATTCAAAATGAAAGACTGGCTCTTGCACGTGGTAACGGTAGCGGTGCAAGCTTTTGCGAAAGTGGCCAAATTTGAATAAGGACCAATTTGGGCGCTGTACAGAAAATTACGGTGCGAAATTTGCAAAAGTTTGCAGATCCGTTCACGAGCTAAAACAATTTTGCTGGAAAACTATTCGGAAATAAGGAAATACCGTGTTGTTTCAGTACTGTATGAAAACACTCATTTGCGCTGATTGTGCAATTACAGTTATTGTACGAACACTTCCCAGAAAGCCCTTGGGTCTCACATCTTATGGTTTATACCAATCATACGACAACGATGTTTTTCAATTGAGTGTATATAGACTTCGTTGACTCGACTCAACACAAGCTCTCAAACACAAACGTACTTTCGAGAAGGCAAATAGAGTTAACAGTTTCAGCCAAGAGAGGATGAACAAAGAGAGCGAATCCCCCATACATGGGCCTCTTCCGATGAAAATTAGTGGAAATCTATTTTTGATTTATGTGTCATACTGCGTGGTTATTTTAAGGACGACACACCAACGGTCAGTTAGAATGACGTCATGTAATTTTAGATTGTTGACATGGAAACAACAAATAAAAATAACCTTCGCAAGATGTCAGTGTGCAAACTAAATAATAAATTTCAAATTATTATTTTGGGGCATGGGGATTCTCTCTCTTAGTTCATCTTCTCTTGGTTTCAGCTTATGGATGAAAAATTAGTCTGCCTGCGCGGACAAGGATGAGCGTGGACGTGCGTGACTTTAAATAATATCTGATTTAATTATTAAAACAAAATGGTGTGATTGCTATTAAGTTCAATGTCAGAATCCTATTGTTTTGTCACGGATATAGAATTAAAGGTCCTCTCAGTTGGGCTACCGCTGCCATAACCTTGAAATCATACAATGCGCCCTAGACAAGAAGCCACTGCAAGGTAAACGCATACTTTTCTCAGGTAAATTACGGGAAAAAACTAGCCCATCACAACGTACTCATTATTAACAAGTCGAATCTTTTTATACTCTGAACCGCAAATTTCCCTTTCGTATAAAGTCGTTGCCATTTTTAAGACACTTAGAACATTTTTGAATTGTTATTGATAGTTTTTCTACTAAAAAGAAAGACTTTCACAACTTAGAATCGAACCCTTTGGTTTTTTTTCTTATCTCTCTTCCTTACCATTACACTACCACGCCGATCCGCCGCAATTCCGACGAATTAAAGGATATATTATAATTAACTGACCGAAGAGTAATCAAAATCAATACAAAAACACCACAATTATCGAAAAATGTGGAAGTTGCCTCAAGAACGTCTTAATGTTTCATTAAAAAGGGAAAAATTCAAAATTCTGAAACTGAGCTACCTGTCAAAATGTGCATGGTTGCCATGGTATCGTCAAATTTGATAAACGAGTGCTTGCTATACCAAATTGTTTCCAGTTATAAAGTCACGTTCAAAGTCCGTGCGGGCAGATTCTGCCCCTCCCTCCCACCCCGGAATGAATAGGGTTTAATGATAAAAGAGAAAATCATGACGGCAACCTGACATACTCCTTTGGGGACTCGAATGTAATCCCTAAATCTCCTTTTCATACTCAAGATGCGATTCATTAAACTTCAGAAACACACTATTAGTCCACAGGCACTAACTGTGCGAGACGACCTCATGCATCCAACATGGCAATTTGTTAACAAAAATGTTTTATCTTCAATTTTATATGTTTGAGGGGCAGCGCGTCCGAATTGGTTAATGAATAATTATTATATCAAAGAGTCTCGTGGAGGCTCGCCCCATGTAACGAAATCCGGAATCCAGAGGGTTGGAATGCGGAATCCAATGCCTCTTTGGATTGTTACATGGGCAAGGAGGCATTCTTTTGTCTGAGGCCAAAGACAATCACACCTTTGTATTTTGTACATCTAAAATCACACCACCCATCGCAGTCTGCAAACCTTAGAATAACTTGTTATTTTGCTAATTGACCTCTTCCACATTCACATAATACACTTTGTCCCCCCCCCCCCCCCCAAATTTTGCATAAACTATTGCCTGGGAACATGCACGTTCCCAAGAGAAATTAAAAACAATAGATTGTGCAAAATTGGGGGGGGGGGCAAAGTGTTTTATGGGAATGCAGAAGTGGTCAATTTATTTATCTACAATCGAAAAGTTTACCGATTAATTAGTCATTACCAAGTTGGCTACCGTTGTGCGCCAGGGAACAAAATTCACTAAAGTAGACCAAAAATACGTATAAATCTTGTGAGCCGTTCATCAGAGCAATTGCCTGAACGTAATAATTAGCGTGCCTTACTTATTACTGTTTGGCTTTTTCCTTTTATCCTCTTTTATTGTTCATTTTTATCTGGCAGCGTTATTGCAATTAGGTGTATATGTACTAACACAGTAGAATCACTTGTAGAATGCTGTCACTCGAACCGTCTGGTAACACACCTACAAACCCTTTCCAAGTATCGAGTTATCGCCGGTTAAAATTAAAACTTAAAATTGGAGAAAATACTTTTGATTCGAGATAGCGAGAAGTTCAAAATATTGGAAACAATTAACTTTGCATGGACCACCGTAACTGGGGGTTCGATTTGTGGAGATTGTACCGTATTTTGGGTTTTCCTGGAAAATCATGATCGAGGGTCGGGAAGCGGGCATCGAGGATAAAGGATAAAAAAAAAATAGAAAACAAAGTAAACCGAGTTTAGGATACACAAGGAGTTGACAAATTCTCCATATCAAACTTTCAACCACGCAACTCAAAGGAAGCTGGAAATGATACTCGCAGCAAGCAAAAAGAGGAAAAGATAGGGTTAACATATTCAGACCGGGGGGAAGGGCTTTTGAGGCCCCCCTCAACTTTGAAGTTGTGTAATTTCGTAACCATTTATGCTATTGCCACTAAATTTGTTACTTTTCCTAAAATTTAACTGGAAACATTTTGGCATGAGTGTCTTGTGTCCAACAAACTTGACGTTGCCATGGCAATCGCTTTGTGGCTTCTGAAGTTTCCCCCCCGGTCCCAGAAGGTCGAAAAAAGCCCGGTCTGAATAGGGTTAAGACAGAAGACCGACTGAAAATTTTGAACATTTGAACATTTCTTTCACCAAGAGATACTTCACTGCCGATTGCCGAGAAAAAATTTATTCGCAAATCCTGACATATTTGGTGTTAAAATTCTCTAAACTGATTGAAAATTTTGAAACCGCAGGTGCATTTAGCGTTACTTTGTTGTGTCCCGGATAATCGGACTCATTCCCCTGAATACTCGAGTTTTAAAAAAAAAGTCAAAAGGGAAATTTTTGTTGTCAAAATATTGAATCTAAAATTGTCCATATCAACCTCAAATATAAGGTAAATGTAACTCAGTATGTTTGTTTTAAATAATCCGTTGGTGCATCGCTAACCCCTTTCATCAAACGAAAAAAACAAATCATACGTCGGTGAAGTGTGATCGTCCGGGTGAGTGTAGTTCTTAGAAAAACTGTTTGTGGTGACATTGATCGACGTTTCGACATCTTGAACGGAATCATCATCAGAGTCGTCAGTAGATGTTATAAGTCTCTGATCGTTGTCCTGATTGGTCCACGAACCTAAAGAAAACTCGATTGTAAATGAAGTGGAAATTGAAAAGCTTAAAGGGATGAAATGATTTTTCGAGGGCAGGATATAGCTTTTTTCTTTTCAAAGAGAAGGCATGTCTGAATGTCGGCAACTGAAAAATGAGGCATACTAGTTTCAGGCATTGGACTTCCTGAGGCCTTTTGAAGCCTTTTCTCACGAGATGAAAACAGGTTGATGGTGTGTTGATGAATTTTCTTTGTTATCATCGTGTAATTCAATGAATGAACATAAAACGTGGTTGACCACTAGACAGCAGGTGCGTAGAGCTAGAGTCAATCTACATGAACAATAACATACGAACGATTTTGACAAGCTGTCTGTCTTTAAGTTCAAACATAACATGACAATTAATGGATTGAAATCTCCCTGGTATAAATACGGAACCTCAAAACCGCTAGAAACTATGTACATTGGGTTAAATTGTCAAATCAGAGCATTTAGCGGTAAAAACAAACTTAGACTTAACAGCAAAAGTTCAACATAAAGATTTGTGCTTCAAGAGAAGCCTTTGACCTCCCGTTGCCATTAGTATAACCTAAAATGCTGAATATGAAGGGTTGTAGGGAAATTCAAAGGATTAAAAGCAACAACGGTTTGGTGTGACACTTTTACGGGTTATCGTTTTCGTCAGTTACATGTTTTTTGGAATTTCCAAAACCGATTCCACAAAATTTAGTTTTAATACCTAATACACAACTAACTGTTCGCGTTTACCTCCAGCTTGTGAGGGCAAAAGATGAGTCCAAATACTGAATATGGTGTCTCTCATAAATGCAAAATAGCGAATGTTAGGTTGCCAAAACGATGAGAAAATACCCTCAAAATAAATACCCTCAAAATACCCTCACAAAGAATTTCAGACCAGAAATTACACACATGTCCCCTTCAATGAAAACATCAAGTCCCTCAGGAGAGTTTGAGGGGAGTTAGTCATGTTGCACCTTAAGATATTTTCAGCAGCTCTCGAATATACTGTCTTCTGGATTTCTTATATTGTCGAAAAAAGTAGTCGTCTTGATTCATTATTCCCAATTTCTTTTCCGAAAAAAGCAGACTTAATTACGCATTCAATCCCTTTCATTAAACAGATATATTTGTTGCACTTTATCCCAATTAAGTTAGAAAACATCATTGCCTTCTGCACGCATTACATGCCTATTCTTTGTATTGTGTTACTTTCGTCACATCCCTGAGAGCAAATCTTGTCGTGTTGACCCGTTTGTTATTCCACTTAGTGAAAATTTATCTGATCGGTAGAACAGCACGAGAGAAGGAAATCGAAGACGAGAAATAGCAGGACTCAGTGGGAAACCCTAAGATGGTCGCAAAAGGGACAACAAAATCAAGCAGACGCGCTATTAGCTCGTTGCCAGGGTGGTCGGTAATGCCCACCACCAGTGAACCGTGTCGTGACCTTCAACGTATCCTTAAAAGAATATTACAAACCAGGAGCCCATGTTGATGGCGATGGCCTCCTGCTACAAACATATAGTCCGAAGTAACCCCCCGCCCCCGGAGTTCGTGGTTTGGTCCTTCGGTTCAGGTTTGATAATCCAAAATAGCCACCTTTTGAGTTGTTATTGGTGGAGTGGAACTACTTCTCTATGAGAATCGAGTTCCTCTTTCAGTGTGAAAGTGAGAACAAACTAAACCGAATTCGAGTTGCTCGCTCCCAAATTCCTGACAGTAACCCCGATGGTTTTGAAGGGGGCCCCACCTAACCCCTGGGATTAAAGCACGTTTCCTCGATCCACCTTAATGACCCACTAAAGTGGTTGCCTTGCTCTATTTGCATTTCAAGCAAACTCTTATGGTCACTTGTGCTTGAAAATTTTAAGGCGTATCCTACAAGGTACGGATCTCGACGTACTCGTCTTTAAGATCTGAAACTCAAAACGTTTTCCTTAAACACTTGCACAAGCAAACCTATACAATATGTTATCATAATTGATTATAGAACAAGTAAAAAAACTGAGCTTAGTGAGGCCCTGCCAGGGAAAATTCCGACAAGCGACATGGCCCAAAAGGTAGCGACAGCGCATAAAATGAAATAGCGACAAAAGACATCCGTTCTCGGCAAAATTCCGACAGTGACATCAAGGCCGAGAATTAGCGACAACGAACGGTGGTAACTGGACTCTAACAGAGGACCGAAAACAAGCCAGAAGTAATTTGGGTCAATTTTCTTTGCGCTTCAAAGATTTTAAAGGTCTCCAAAGAATGTAAAAAGCTTCTCATGTGATATATTGAGCGTCGTGGCATTATTTTAATTCAATCCCTCAACTCCCTACCCCCTCCCTGTTTAAAAGCGATTGGCAACTGAGCATGAGATCATCTGATTCAATCACGCTGCTGTTCGTGATCGAGTCAGGCAGAAGTTAATTTGGGCGAAGTGGTAGATTTGTTTGCTCAGAAGCATTTAAGGAGGCTTGAGCTTGGCACACTACTGAAAGATTAATTTCAAAATCCATTTCGAACTAGACTGTCTGATTTTCTATGTGACGGCCTTCAAAATACCCCGGGTACCAGAGGGTTTTATCTCACTAGCGTCGGGCGAAGTCGGTCGGAGGCCGAGCCACACATAAGCTGCAACCGGAAACCGCGCAAGAAAATCCTCTGGCACCCAGGGCACCTTCAAAACGCACGAAAAGCAGTCTCAGACAACCCAATTGTTCAAAATTTCCCGGGGGAGCATGCCCCCGGACCCCCTAGTACATCTCGCGCCTTCGGGGCTCGTCGATAAGCTTCTTCAGCGCTCACACGCACACAAAAACCTGCTTAAGGGCCTGTACTATTGACCGGTTGACTATTGCTTAACGATTCATTGAAGTTTATTCGTTATGAGAAAGACGGGAAAACAAAAGACACAACCACCATCCGGCCACAAACATCGAAGTCATCGAACGGATCATCAAAAGTGACTTTATCATACCAAATGAAATACGTGTACACTCGTCCTCTATGTTAGTAGGTTGGAAAAAAAAAAAGTAAATCAGATAAACTTAAATTCCGACAAAGACAAATCATTTTCTTTCAAATTCCGACAGCGACGTGAGTATTGCTAAAACACCGACACGGGACATTTTAGGGGTCATTTTAAAATTCGGACAAGCGACACGGACCCCCCCCCCCCCCGCCCCCACTCTTAGTGTCACGAAATATATATTTCACTGGAGCCAGTCTGTCGGTATGCCCTGACTTCTAAACGCCGGCCTAATTTGTCATCGTTAGGAGGGAAAGAGATCTTTCGGCAAACTATCCTAGTCGAAAACTAAATACCAGGGGCGTAGCCAGCCATTTTTTCCCTTTAAGCCCCCCCCCCCCCCAACATGTAAAGCAAAAATTGCGTATATCAACTTCTGTAAGAGTTCAACTTAGGAACAGGCTATACCAGTTTTACTGCCGACGATCAATGAATCAATCTTTTGCATTGTAAAAAAGCACAGCTGATCTCTTTTCCTTGACCTTGGTTTTCGGTAACATTTAAAGTACCAGATTCACAGGTGAAACAAGCGAACGTGAGCGCCGTACGTGCGAGCATTAGTGCCGAAGGCACGAACTACTAGAGGGGTCCGGGGGGGGATGTCCCCTGGAAAATTTTTGAAATTGTACTTTCTGTAACGCCATTTCCTGCGTTCCCTGGACCGGTAGTCGTCAACCGGGAAGGTCTTTTAAAGCATTAATAATGCTCAGAAAAAATCAAATGCTGATTTCGTTACCATTACGAATGACATGAATGATCATTCGTTTCAGATTGTACACGAGTAAGCAAAACAAGGCTTAACGCTATATTTGATAAACAAACACAAAATCATCCGATTTAGTTGCACTTGAGAAAGTAAGTATTTCGTGTGAAAGTACCAGACCTTACATGTCAAACGACCGGACGTTACATCCGGCCTCCGGCCTCAAACGAAACGCATGGCTGATGATCAGCATCCAGAAGCAAGAACATGAGCTGAATTTTACTGACTATCTGTCATTAAAGTGTAGCCTTTCTTGGCTTCTTTGCACAGGAATCTCTGATGACTTTCTCGGGTTCAATAGGCATCTTTCTGTACGCTTGCATAAGAGCCGCTCTGTCAGCGTAGTAGATTGCATGTATTTTTTCACTTTTCTCACACTGCTGAATTAGATCTCTCCTGCTGCAGTGTACACTGGCATGGTTAGGAAAATGATGAGCACAGTGGCGACGCTCGGGTAAAGGTTTTCACTTGGGCAGCTTAGTGTGTCCTGTAGGTTCTTCGGCTTGTCCCCCTCGCCTAGCGCCCAACTCGATCCCTTTATGCCGTAAACTGTTGTGTATGAAAGATTCGCATTCTCTGCTAAAGGTGCACTTTGTTCTATTGCCAAATGAAGGAAATTATTTGGTACTTTTGCTAACTGACTCAAAACAATTACTTAGTTTTTATTTAAGGCATAGCCTCTCTCTCTGGAAATTACGAACGCACAACTGTCAAAAAATATTGTTTTGAAAGTCAAGGGTTGAAACGTTTTTAAGGTGAGGATTAACTGTACAATCGTAACAATGAAACGGTACGCTTGAAACAATAATACCCTTTTGGCTACTAAAAAAGAATCACAAAAATTCCTGTTAAGCCCGGGCTTGTTGGTTTAAAGGCTAGCTACGCCCCTGGTTATACGAATTGATCCCCAAATCCAAGCCGTGTCAAACGCAACGTGGAGGGTATGCTAAATATGCGGTCATGTTACACAAAAATTTTTTTCAACATCAAATGCTGAGCCTGAGGCTTGTTGTGAGTTGTACTAAACCGAGTTTTGTGAGGCCTTCTGAAATGCCGAGCAATCTTCTTTATTTTTGGTGCTGCTGAGATTTCCTTAATGGCTGAAAATTCAATTTTCCATTCTCCAAGTTTCAAGCTCTCAGATGGACTGACACGATAGGTCATACATGGTATATTCTGGACACGCCAATAACTAAGGAATGCAGCAAATTCTAAAAATCGTAATTTTTGCGACACAGAGCACGTACCTTATTGCAGGAAATTAACGCTCCATGAAATTAACGCGAATTGTAAAAATTCGCGTTTACTTAATTTAACTTGCGTTAATTTTTTGTGAGCGTTAATTTCCGCGATGTTAATTAAGTGAAGTGTTAATTTCCGCGGCCTTAATTCCACCATTTTAATCCTAAATTCTGGATCCAGTCCAGACATTCTTTACACCTAGAAAACAATAGCTTTCTTATTTAGGTAGGATTTAACGCATATTGGCTGTAAAGTAATTTCCTCACGCACCTGAAGATCTGTTTTGTTCAGATTTTTAAATTCAGTCATAAAATAAATTTGTTCCAATTGTGACCACAAACTGTATTTCATTGTGTTAATCGCGTTACCTTCCCACATTTTTAAATTTTACTCCCTCTTTTGCGTTAATTTCCTTTATTGGGGTGTACTTTTTTCCTTTCAACTCGCGTTAATTTAAGTCGAGTTAATTTCAAATACCTTAATAAATACACGTTAATTTCCTATAATAAGGTAAAAAGAAACGTTAAAAAACTCTCAGGCCAAGGACACTAAAGAGTTCTTTCTTCACCAGGAAAACGAGCCGGGCGTGAACACAAACCGACGCCAATAATAATAATTGTATCATAATAATTTTACTTCTGACGCGCTTTTCAACGTAAAATAATCAAAACCACAGTACAATACATGTATACTAACTAATTATAACAATAAGACTAAGAGCTATTGTACGTAGTAATAATAGTAGTACAATTTATTGCAGGCATGAAATTGCAAACTGTTACTGATATGTATATTAAAAAGGGCTAAAAACATGAAATGAGAAAAAAAATGAATAAATAAATAAATTTTAACCACACAGGAGCTTCGTTATTTCCTTTCCTTTATGTTTCCTTGCCTTTCTGTTAAGAAGCTTGCATTCGGTTTTCGCTTTTGGTGCGTGAACTCTCGTCGATAACGAAAACTAGGCCGGGCTGGACACTTTTAGCAGTTGAGGGAGAATGGTTATTACTTACCTCTTAATTAATTCAGGGACTTCCAATTCACTGGGCGACGTTCAACAGGAATCTGTTGTGTCTAATGCAATGGCAGGGTAGTTTCCGCCTCCTTCTCACGTGATAATAGCACCACGCTATTGAAGTAATGTCTTCAGTTATCCATGTCAAACATAATACACAAAATGACACATTTAAGGGCCCACCCACCTATTTTTATGAGCCGCTGCTAAGGAAAATTCGTCGTCATGTAATCGCATCATTTTCAGTGATGTGACAGTTATGTTACGGGTTTGAAGTGGATATTGATAACTTGTTATTAATATAAGTCTAGACTACAACCTGTCGACAAAGTGCCGGATCTGGTGGGCCAATTCTCGATTTTGACCAAGCTGTTACGTAGGTATAAAATATGTGCGTGAGGGTCACAAGCCTATGACCTAAGACTTTAAGTATGCGCCATGATAGTCACAAGATTACTTTTAGCCTATCATATGTACATTAGTTTTTGTACCAGTACACATTATTAGGCAAGTTACCCAAGATATCCATTCAATGCAAGCCTTAGCACGAGCAGCATCAGCCAACGGCAACTTTTATCTAGCCTTAGTAATTAGTATTTTATAGGCTTAGTTTTAAAATTTTTACCATGAGCAATAGCGATTCTGTTCAGGACATGGATAATACATCCAAACGAGTAGCGAAGTGTACTGGGTGCAAAACACCCCTTGAGGAACACCATTGGGGCATTCCTTCAAAGTTTTGTGATGGTTTTGAGAAGAGCTCCCCGAGGAAAGACGTTAAAGATGCGTCTATTGTCAAAGAGGAAGACGTAATGGCCTCACTAACGGAGGAGTTAAAGGCACTCGAAATGGAGGAACAGGCCCTTCGGCGACAGCAAAGCGAAGAGAGACTGCGTACGAGAATTGCCGAAAAACGTAAGATCATCAAAGAGCTACAGGAGAGCAAATCTCAGCAAGGTAATTACAGAGCCGGGACCTTCACCACGAGAGAACTAGCAAAATTAGAACTCGATGCTGCAGTTGGACAACAAACGCCGCTAGATGAGCTCCTAAAGACCATTGACCCTGTGCAAGATGGGCAAATGGATGGCGCCACGTGGGCAGCGCAACCAGCTTTCAATCGGGCCCCGCAAGGTGGTCAAGGCACCCAAGCATGGCAAACTACTCAAGCTTGGCAGACTATCCCCCAGCCATGGCAAGCGCTGCAAAGCAACACAGAAATGTTCCTGAAACCGGGAAGGATGGCAAAGGGTGAGAAACCTTTACTCATTATAGACTTTGTCAATAACATTGTACCTCAAGACGAGGAAGAAACTCTTGGCACTCAAGGAAATGCTAAAATAGTAGTGACTTATGGGCCCAAAAAGCCCAAATTAGAGAATATTTCCTTGCAACAGTGGGTAGTAGCAAATACTCGTATTTTTTATACTTTGCTATCACAGGGTAAATTAGTTAATCAAGTAGATATCCAGAATTACCTTGCCTACACGGTTAAGATAATGGAGTTATCATCAAAGTACGAGTGGCGCTCAGTACTCTTATACGACAATGAGTTTCGTAAGTTGCAGGCTATTTATAGTTTTTCATGGAGCTTTGACTCACCGCACCTTCATACAGTCATGCTGCAACCCATATTCAAGGCTACTATTGCTAACAAAACATCACAACCTAACCCACCTTCAACACGCACCTCCTTTGCATCTTACACGTCAGAGGGCAGGGTTATTTGTCGTAACTTTAACGGGCCGAAGGGCTGTACACTGCAAAACTGCAATTTCGCGCACGTGTGCAACCGGAAAGTAGCGGGGAAAGCATGTGGTTTAGGGCACCCGGGGTATTCCCACAAATTGGATGGGCCCCAAAACACACAAACCAGTTCTTGACTCCCTGTGGGTAAAAATCCCCTCAATCGCGACCTTTGGCTTTCGGAACTTAAAGATGACGAGGATAAGGCTTTTATTTGCAATGGTGTATGCAGTGGCTTTAAACTAATTGAAACCGGCACTAGCTTTTTGGATGTTGACATGGATAATTACAAGTCGGCCACTAATCCTGTCAACAGCTCTAAGGTCGAACAGACCATCCGCGACGAGATTGCGCAAGGCAATTATGTTATATCGGCTGTTAAACCGCGTATCATTAGCGCTTTAGGAGCTATTCCTAAGCCTAATTCGTCCGAAATTCGTATCATTCACGATTGCTCTCGGCCTCATGGGCAGGCTGTTAACGACTATATTTCTACTGAATCGTTTAAATTCCAAACACTTGATGATGCCATCAAATTACTCAAACCTAATTATTACATGGCCAAGATTGATCTTAGGCATGCCTATCGTTCGGTCCCAATCCACCCAGACAACTATCAGGCGACTGGCTGCAAATGGCAATTTTCTGGGGATAAGCACTTTACTTACTTTTATGATACTCGCTTACCTTTCGGGGCAAAAAGCTCCCCGGAGATTTTTCACCGCATTACGCAATCCGTGCGTCGTATGATGGCCAGGCGAGGATTCACCGACATCATTGTTTACCTCGACGACTTCTTAATCATAGGTGCTACTCGGGAACTGTGTCAGCTCGCGTATGACACACTCTTACAGCTTCTTTTGGACCTCGGCTTCTCCATCAGTGATCACAAACTCGTCGCTCCTACTCAGCGTTTAACATTTCTTGGCGTTCAGCTGGACACCACCGCGTGCACTATGACTTTACCAGATGACAAGTTGGCCGAGCTGCTAGAACAAGTTATCGAGTTTCAAAACAAACAGCGGGCAACCAAAAAGCAGCTCCAACGTTTAGCGGGTAAACTAAATTGGGCTTGTCGCGTGGTGTATGGCGGCCGTACGTTTCTGCGACGAATCCTTGACACCATGAACGCTCTCAGCTCAGCTGGGAAGTTCAGGCTCGACCAGTCCTTTCGCGATGACATCGAGTGGTGGGTTCATTTCCTTAAAGTTTTTAATGGCACAAGATTGTTTCTTGACGGCTTACCTACCATAGACGTGGCTACAGACGCCTGCCCTATAGCAGCCGGAGGTTATTTCAGGGGGGACTGGTTTTACCACAATTTTGAGCTGGACAGCCCGAGATGGCAGAATCTGCACATTAACCACAAGGAAACCTTGGCAATCGTCTTAGCGGCTAAACGGTGGTGCAGGTTATGGTCGAACCAACGCGTGATTATTTACAGCGATAATCAAGCAGCTGTGCAAATAATAAACAAGGGAACTACTGCTAGCGCTATTATCATGCAAGAATTACGCGGGCTTTTCTGGCTCTCGGCTTTTTACAACTTTCATATTACCGCGGTTTACCTACAAGGCGCCAAAAATACGCTTGCTGATTCTATTTCGCGCATGCACGAACCAAAGGGATTATTTAGCTTTTACTCTTTTCTCCGCGATAATTTTACGTCAGCTTTTGCAAACGCAGTCCAATTAGCTAGACATATGTCTGTTCACGGACGTCACTTCATCTCTTGCAGATCGTCGAGACCCGATCCTGGCGGCACAACTTAACCACGAGATTCAGCAATACAGGTCACAGCTCTTTGCCGAGTCCACTAAAGCTACCTACCGAACTCACCGCAACACGTATCTCCGTTTCTGCAACTACATGGGTTACACTCCCGTTCCAGTTCACCCGGCACACTTACTGCAGTACGCTGCTTTCTTAGCCAGATCACTCAAGCCCTCATCTATCAGCAGCTATCTCAATATCATTGGCATTTTACACAAGGAATTTGGTTTGCCTAACCCCCTACTTGATAACTGGCCGCTAAAATCATTACTTACGGGTATTAAGCGCGCCATAGGTATGCCGCCAAACCAAAAATTGCCCATTACCCCCTCTCTGCTCTTGCGTCTGCATGCAACTCTCAATTTCACAAAAAGTTTTGATTCCTCTTTTTGGGCTATATGCCTGGTGGCATTTTACGGTTTGTTTCGTAAATCCCATCTGCTCCCGATGTCTGCTCAGAAATTCGACTCATCTAAGCAGCTCACCAAAAGCGATTTCAAGTTTTTTCCCTGGGGTACACTCATCACCATTCGATGGAGCAAAACCATTCAGTTCAGGGAAAGGGTGGTTGATATCCCCCTTCCTTGCATCCCCGGGAGCAAGCTATGTCCTACCACAGCTGTTATACATGCCTTTCATTTTACTAATTCCACCGCAGCTAATAGTCAAGCCTTCGCCTGGTATGACAACTCTTTATCCCCTAAAACTCACATCTTCACCTATAATTTGTTCATTTCCAAACTACGGGACCACCTCACAAGCATGGGCATCAATCCTCAGTCATACGCGGGGCACTCATTCCGTCGAGGCGGGGCGTCTTTTGCATACCAATCAGGGGTACCACTAGAACTTATTAAAGCCCTTGGGGATTGGCGTTCTGACACGATACTAATTTACCTCACTATGCCACTTTCCATTAGACTCCGATCAGCTAACATGCTTTGCAAATCCATCCTTACACATCCACACACCACCTAACTCACTACACACACCACTCCACTTGGGTTTGGGCTATTGGTTGTACCAGTTAATAACTTATGATCCGTAAAATCTTACTAGAAATTATGTATTATGTTACGTGTAGTGTATATTGTAATAAAGGCTGCCAGATCCCAAACTTGAGTCCACGTTGTGGTTTGGGTGGATATTGATAACTTGTTATTAATATAAGTCTAGACTACAACCTGTCGACAAAGTGCCGGATCTGGTGGGCCAATTCTCGATTTTGACCAAGCTGTTACGTAGGTATAAAATATGTGCGTGAGGGTCACAAGCCTATGACCTAAGACTTTAAGTATGCGCCATGATAGTCACAAGATTACTTTTAGCCTATCATATGTACATTAGTTTTTGTACCAGTACACATTATTAGGCAAGTTACCCAAGATATCCATTCAATGCAAGCCTTAGCACGAGCAGCATCAGCCAACGGCAACTTTTATCTAGCCTTAGTAATTAGTATTTTATAGGCTTAGTTTTAAAATTTTTCCCGCCCACCCACTTCCAAGGCAGTCTTGTTCAGTTTTTGTTGTGTGTTATCGTTATAGCGTCTATTGATATATTTATGATAAATATATATAACAATAATAATAATTATAATTATAATAATAATAAGAATTGGTTACTGTGGGCTATTGGTTGTACCAGTTAATAACTTATGATCCGTAAAATCTTACTAGAAATTATGTATTATGTTACGTGTAGTGTATATTGTAATAAAGGCTGCCAGATCCCAAACTTGAGTCCACGTTGTGGTTTGGCTTTTTGTTCACCCATAACCCAAAATATGACATATAACCTTTGGATGCAGAGGTCCACTTGACGCGTAAATAAACTGCACTGGTTCGGTATTGACGGATCTCTGTTGTAGCGATGCTGGAGCTAGACGTCACTTGAAGTGTAATAGAACAAAACTGAATGCAAGGCTGGCTCTACGGCAAAGGGCTGATTTATTTAACGGCCAATAACTTTTTGGCTAACAAAATTAGCCTTCCCCAGGGCCAGAGCTATACTGAAGGAAAATACTATAACGGCTCATAAAATTTGAATTTTAAAAAAACAAAAATGGTAAATGATTAACTAATTTAGAAAAATAAATAAATAAAGTGATAATAGGTAACATAGGTGAAACTAAACGCACGCTTCGTGAACGTTTTTGCGAACACAGACAAGCTACGAATAATCCCCTTCACGCTAACGCCGCGGCAGCCACTCTATCACAGACATGGGTCTTAGTAAGAGGTAAATACCGAGAACGGAGGTATTAATCCATATACATCCCTTGGGCCTACGGCCCTCGGGATGTATATGGATTAATACCGACTTTCGAGGTATTTATCTGACTTATTTCATGATATTATTCATGAGGGATCTTTAAATAACGACCTTTTCTTCAAGAAGACAAATACCGGCTAATTAGTACACTCGCACCTTCATCGGATCTAGTCAGAGACAATAAAAGCGACCTAATGTGGGATTTTTCACAGGACTGTGAGAAGTTGTCTTGAGAATTTGTCAGCGGAAAGCGATAGACTTCTTTGTACTTTGATATTCCGCCGACTCCACAAGGGACCATGCATTGTATTTTCTTTGTTTCTCGGTTGATGTGTTCTATTATTGGTCTTTTCTTTTGATCTTGTTTACGAGTTTTTCTCGGTACACCAGGGCGGAACGAACGGCTTTCAAACAACTCATTCATTTGGTTATGCTTTGTCATTATGGACATCACGGACAGCGAAGAAGAGCTTTTCCTGACCCAAAATAGTTTTTCGCAAGAGATACTACAACCCAATTTTAGTTTGGATTCTATGTTCGACCCAGTAGTAGGCAGTGATGAGCCTGCTCCAAGAAATTCGTGCGCGGAAGAATTAAGCAAAATAGTTTCTGAGGGAAGCTTCAAGGATAAACCGAAAGCGACACAACTAAAAAGGTTCATGTATTAGTTTTGTTATTTTTCTCGATATTGTTTTGTAATGAAAAACATTTGCAGATGTTGCAGATGACTTTATTGTTGGAATAAATAAAGCCGGAGGGATTTCAATTTCTCGGGACGAGCAAGGTTAAATTGAGTTATTTCTGTAACTCCTTCAAATGAGGGATTTATCTGTATAAATCCCTGAAAGGAGGGATTTATACAGATAAATCCCTGAAAGGAGGGATTTACACGGATAAATCCCTCATTCATATTCATAAATTCAATTCATAAGCCCCGCTCTTCCCTGCTACATAATCAAGCCCTCCCCGGACTTTCAGTTAGTTAATATTCATCAGGGTTATAAGTTTAATAAACGTTGTTGAATAACAAAAGAAAATGTGTCAATCATGAAATAATCCCACTTAAACTACAATCTACACCCAGTGCATCGCGCCGGAAAGCACGAGAAGCTTACCTCATACATAGAGGTCAAACCATATCACCAGACGGAATAAACCGACGGAATGAACGTTGATCACTCAAATCTAAACATTGTCCGTATTATATACATTATACCCTAAACATATGACTGCATAGCATGTTATCTATTATTTTTCTTTTTTCTTTCTTTTTATAGTTATTATTAGTATTTTATTTATTTATTTATTTATTTATTTATTTATTTTTATTTTTATTTATTTATTTTTCTAAATTGGTTAATCATTTACCATTTGCGTATTTTTAAAATTCAAATTTTTGGAGCTGTTATAGTATTTTCCTTCAGTATAGCTCTGTCCCTGAGGAAGGTTAATTTTCTTAGCCGAAATATTCAGTGGCGGTTAAATAAATCAGCCCTTTCCCGTAAAGCCAGCCTTGCATTCAGTTTTGTTCCAAAATATGACGTAATCAGTCCACGCCCTCGATCGCTTGTCAAGTGAAGAAAAAGTCTATAAACGTCTAAGTTTCTCAAATTATCAGTCCATACTATTGAATTATCTTTATTTAAGTTTTCATCAAAGAACGCGTCGCTTTGAAACTTTTCTGGAAAACTTAAGTTTTACGGCACATTTGAAATTTTGAAACAGCCATAGCTTCTTCAGAAAAGCGTAATTTCCAAAAAATAATGCATAGCGATACTGAAAAACTAGCATAAGACAGTTTATCGTCAGAAAAAAAATTAATCCAAACGAAAACTACGAACTAGATGGATTTTAAAGTTTACCCGGAAGTCGATTTATTTACGCATGCGTACATTATCTCACCACACAACGCGCGTCTTGTGCGAACCACGCGCTTCGTGTCAACCTTCGATGGACTCGATAATCATACAATAATTTGTCCTAAAGGGCTTCAAAAGAGAACAAAACCGTTTACAATTTTTCTTTTCAACTTTGTGCCGACGTAGGAAATCGTTTTACTGGCATTTAATTTTAATTTTGCCTCCATTTGTTGATTATGCACCGATCAATTCGAAACTTCAGCATCCCCCCCCGGGCATACCCCGGGCATTTGACTGTGCATCGTGTCCGGGGAGGGGGGAATTTGAACGTTGCGTTGGAAGCGTGGGGAATTTGAACCGGGTTTATCTCTTGTTCTGACGTAAAACGTCTGTGAGTTTTTTTCGGTTTTTGCAGGGTTTGCCAGATTTACAAGATAGAATGTCGCCTTTGTTAGTGAATAACTCTTTCAAAAGGATCTTTAAAAGAAGTTTGAAGGTGTCATTACGGCCTATCTCTCTCTGGAAGGCGTGTTAAGTGTTTGATTGAAGACGAAATTTGTCTTTGAGGAGAGGTAGTTCAGTACTAATTGGTGGGGCATTTGAACGGCTTTTTTGCCCCGACGGGAGGGAATTTGAACAAGCCAATCTTCAAAAGTTCAAATGCCTGGGGGGTTGCCCGGGGGGGATGTTGAACTTTCGAATTGATCGGAGCATTATGAAAGGAGGATTTCCTTCTTCGCAAGCTTTGTTCATTTTTCACCCACTAATTGACTAAAAGTACGCGTTCTTCACCGAAAGTGGTCGATCTCAATTTGCTTTTTAAGGCTCTGTTTTGGTATTATTAAAACCTATCGGAAGGTGTTTCTCGTATTTCAGAAACAGATATTTAGCCTCTTTTTATTTTTACTGGTCTTGTGATGCTTTCTTAGGATGCATGTAAAAGTTTCCGTCCAGTAATCCTTTGTTTTCAAAAACCTTTTTTGCTCCACTCGCTATCCTTTTCTTTCGCACTGTTCCGGGGCAACAGGCATTTTGCATTTTACTATTCAACAGTTTTGACGGGTAAACTAGCGAACAACAGCTGGAACAAACGACGTGACTGGTAATGCATGGTTCAATTCTACCTGTTACCATCCCCCCCGGGTAAGTCCCGGGACAAGTCCAGCCCTTCGTAGCCTGGGGTGGGGAATTGTTTGAAACAATTTGTCCCGGGGGTAGGGGGACTGGGCAAATCGAAAATAACTTCTCGTTTTTCTTGTGAAGCACGTCACTAGCTTATCACTTCTCAGTTGACAAATTGGCGCCGGACCGCGTAGAGAAGACTGCCTATTTCCAGGGAAAATCTCTGGAATTTGTAGCAGACTGGTTGGAGAAGAATAATCTCTCGAAATTAAAATCTGTATTCGAAGGCACGATTATTGTAAATTGTTAAACGAAGGTGCGTTTGATGCGTACTCGAATGGATGGCGTTCATCACAAACATAGAAATATTTCTCCAGCGTAATTGTATGAAACAGATGCACGGCTTTATATTAAACAGAGATCTCAGTCCAGTGTTCTTGTGAAACAAGCTAAGAAAAACTCCTTTAAAGTGCTGTCATCAATTTGCTCACTGGACCTCTTTCGTGCATGTGCTATATTTAGAATAAAACACGCGGTGAAGAACATTTCTTTACTCGCCAGCCGAATGCCAGCGCGGTTAGACTTTTTTCTTCAGTTTTCTTTTTCAATGTAGTGTCCATGTTTTTTAATACTATGTAATATCCTTCGTTCAGTAAACTCTAGAAAAAGCGTTTAACTTCATGTCAAAACATATGGTTGTGATATTGTATATAAATCAATTTTGAACACAAAATTTACAACGTATTTGTGGTCGATGAGAAGTCCCGGGGGTGGGGAATTGTCTCTTTCTGCGTGCCCGGAGTTGGGGAATAGACCGAAAATTAAGAAAAAAATGTCAAATCCCCGGGGGTGTGCCCGGGGGGGGATGGAAACAGGTAGAATTGAACCCTACATAAACTTTCTGATCTTTTACCCGTAATCCCGAATTTCCATTAAACAAAACAGCATCATCACAAATTTCATTTATTCACTAAAAACAAGTATATTGTATTTTTATAAAAAATAAGCGATACTTTTTATGTTTTGGGATCTTTCGAAGCTAGGCAGTAAGCTTAGTTTATAAACTGAACTTACCGAAGACTACTTGCCGACGGTGCGTATTGAAAGATCAAAAACACTCCAGTAAAAAAACACCATCGCTTTCTCGCAAATATTACCGACATGTTGGCTTCATACAAACTCTAAATTCTCTCTGTCAAGAGATTCTCGGGTGTTGGTATCCATATGAAAAGTATTTTTGGGCCAGTTGATACTCTTACATGCAATTTTCATGAGTTGAATTCCCGATGTTGGTGTTTATATTTTAAAAAGTCACCGTAGAAAATCCATAAAAGCGGTATTCCAGCATTTCCAGTCGTCTCTGTGTTGCTTCAGCTTGAAATCTCAAAAAAATAATATTCCCAGTACATCAACAAGCTGCTTCAATTTAACTGTCCCACTAAAAAGCTCGATAAACTACCGTGTGCTTATTTTAAAAAAAATTCTGAACGCCTCGCACTTGAACTTGAGTGAAGTGAATGCTGACGCCATCCAACGGAAGTAATTTTTCACTTCCTCAGCAACGCGCGAAAAATAGGTCCGTGGGCCCGTAACGGTGAGCCCTTATGGATTTATGGGTAGATGTTTATTAGCATTAATTTTTGCATATTCAAAATGAAAGACTGGCTCTTGCACGTGGTAACACAGGTGACCCAAGCTAACAGTGTGAGCATCGTGATAAATATAAGGATTTGTATGGAAATTTAACAAATCATCTCTAGAATCGTAAAATAATTTGTTTTTCCCAAATAAAGTTCCTTACTTGTTTTAGTTTGTTTCCATTGTGTGTTTCTTGGTTTTGTGTGCTGATTTGAGCTTATTTAAAGCTATTTAAGCGACTTTGGTTCATCTCTCACATACTATGTAAATAATACTCAGGGGCACCCAACGGTTCGTTTCGGGAAATATCTGTTCGGAAGGCCTAAAATCGCCTGAGATTTTCGGATTTAATTGTACTGAAAGCTAGAGATTTCTTCATCGAAACATGACGTCGTACTTTCGTAACAAGAGGACTTATTAGTTCCTCTTGTTTTCTGAGAGAAAAATATGTCTTTTAGAGTGCAAAATAAGGTCAGCTAGCATTTTCGGAGAGCCATCAGTAGCTCGGAAATTCGGCGGATAGGATTCTGTTTTCTAAAACTTTCTGTGGCCTTAATTTTCAGCTAAAAAATCCGAACAGATCAATCTGTATTACCTTTCACATGTATGCCCTTAGAGAGCTCTGAAACAATCTAAGAAAGCAGAAAATGATATTTCAAGTATTTTGCTAAAACTTTCTCGTTGGGTGCCTCTGAATACTGAAAGGTTGGAGCCAGAATCAGTGCAGAATATTAATGAGGGCAAAAGTACGAACGATTTTCTCGTCGAAACTTTACCGGGTTTCAGTTGTTTCCCCTAGAAGCAAAGAAGAATAACGTCCTTACCTTTTGACGGCTGTCAGAGGCAAATTATGTCAATCCTTAGGTCACAAATAATCGTAGATAAAGTAAACACGTGTTCAAACGATTCGATTTGACCCGTGGCAGGCATACCGGGTGCACTGAACGCGGCCGGGACTGGGCAGGAGGACAATTTTTATACCTACGAGGAGACCCCTGAGAAGTATTTGTTCGTGACCGAAAAATACTTGCCTGCTCCCGGAAGGGAAAAATTTGTCCATGAAACAAATTTTATCGTGCGCTGGCAATGAACTGGTATTTTTTCGCGACGTGCATAGTCAAGCGCTATTTGCAACCATGTTGTCGACGTTCAGTTAAAGGGACGTCGCGTCATCATCATCATCATCATCATCATCACATAAGGCTGTGTCAAGTGACTAGATGTTATCCTATTCTTTTTCTCGTTGATATAACAAATGGAAAAAATAAAGGTCTCAAATAAAATTTAGCCTTTTGTAGCTTCTTAACATGTTTTAAGTTTAGGCTTTGTCAAGCTCAGATTTCAGTCTTATCAAAGCGATATCATGGAAATTATCTTAAAATTAGGTTGTCTAAAACTACATCGAAAACAGCAATGCCTACAGGCCGTTAGAATAATTTTATTCCAGTGAGATTAAAGGAGGCTCGAAAGTATTTTTAACTGTTATAACCTTTATGAAATGAAGAAAGTGAAAAAAGAAAGGATTTGTGTGAATATCTCAAACCTCTTTTGCCAGTCGGACAATATTTTAAGGCTGGTTGTGACTTCACAGCCGTTACCATGGCAATACAAAAGAGCATAGATAGAACCTACAAATTTCAGTTTCTGCCAACTATCTGTAAAACTAAGTCGGTGACCAACCCTTTTAAATTTCATTTCTTTTTCAATTCTCTGGCGGTATGGCAAAACGTTATTCAGTAGAACTTATATCGAATTATATCGAAAACGTCGTTTTAGAATTCCACGGAATAACTTCCCCCCAAATGATTGGTCTCCAAGCAGACCCTGGAGATAAAAACGAACGTTTTGGGCACGTTTTATTTCCGGTTTACGCGTTTTTACACTGTATTTTCACGTATTTTGCCGTGCGACTTTTCCTTGAAATTTTGATTCACTTCAGTTGACGCGTGTGTTCTAGTCATGTCGTGTGCAAGCCACGTGCGCGCGGCTAAAATCCTTTTCGAGCCGCCTTTAACAAATAATTTTAGATTATACACGACCACTTTAACCTCAAGTTTTCAACGTACACATATCTGAAGCTCATATACAACTGTATTGTTTTCCATTGCTTTACTAGTGTAGCAGAATGAGAAATACTTGCATCCTTCAAACTAGTATTCGGCTGTTGGCAAAGAACCATCTGATGATGGATCCATTTGGCGAATAACAACCACTGGCTAGCTAGCGAGCAGGTACGAGGAATGCAGGAACAATAAGAAAAATACTAAACGAATTAAGCGAGAAAAATATTTTCAGACGGAGGAAAACACAAGGAAAGAATCAATACTGTAACAATCCGGTCTTATCGGTCATGAAAAGTAGAATTATTTTAATTTTTAATTTAATCTCCAGCGAGAAATAAATTCCGAATGGCTCACGTGCATTGTACATCTTGCAACATTGACAAATTTTTCCCTTCCGGTAGCAGGCAAGTATTTTTCGGTCACGAACAAATACTTCACAGGGGTCTCCCCGTAGGGATAAAAATTGTCCTCCTGCCCAGTCCCGGCCGCGTTCAGTGCACCCGGTATGCCTGCCACGGGTCAAATCGAATCGTTTGAACACGTGTTGACTTTATCTACGATTAATTGTAACCTAAGGATTGACATAATTTGCCTCTGACAGGCGTCAAAAGGTAAGGACGTTATTCTTCATTGCTTCTAGGGGGAAAAAACTGAAACCCGGTAAGGTTTCGACGAGAAAATCGTTCGTACTTTTGCCCTCATTAATATTCTGCACTGATTCTGGCTCCAACCTTTCAGTATTATTTACATAGTATGTGAGCGATGAACCAAAGTTGCTTAAATAGCTTCAAATAAGCTCAAATCAGCACACAAAACCAAGAAACACACAATGGAAACAAACTAAAACAAGTAAGGAACTTTATTTGCGAAAAACAAATTATTTTACGATTCTAGAGATGATTTGTTAAATTTCCATGGAAATCCTTATATTTATCACGATGCTCACACTGTTAGCTTGGGTCACCTATGGTGGTAACGGTAGCGGTGCAAGCTTTAACGAAAGTGGCCAAATTTGAATAAGGACCAATTTGGGCGCTCTACAGAAAAGTACGGTGCGAAATTTGCAAAAGTTTGCAGATCCGTTCACGAACTTAAACAATTTTTGCTGGAAAACTATTCGGAAATAAGGAAATACCGTGTTGTTTCAAAACAATCATTCGCGCTGATTATGCAAATACAGCTATTGTACGAACACTTCCCAAAAAGCCCTTGGGTCTCACATTTTATGGTTTATACCAATCATACGACAACGATTTTTTTCAATTGAGTGTATATAGACTTCGATGACTCGACTCAACACAAGCTCTCAAACACAAGCGTACTTTCGAGAAGGCAAATAGAGTTTACAGTTTCAGCCAAGAGACGAGGAAGGAAGACAGCAAATCCCCCTACATGGGCCTCTTCCGATGAAAATTAGTGGAAATCTATTTTTGATTCTGTGTCATACTGCGTGGTTATTTTGAGGACGACACACCAATGGTCAGTTAGAATGACGTCATGTAATTTTAGACTGTTGACATGGAAACAACAGATAAAAATAACCTTCGCAAGATGTCAGTGTGCAAACTAAATAATAAATTTCAAATTATTGTTTTGGGGCATGGGGATTCACTCTCTTAGTTCATCTTCTCTTGGTTTCAGCTTATGGATGAAAAATTAGTCTGCCTGCGCGGACAAGGATGAGCGTGGATGTGCGTGACTTTAAATAATATCTGATTTAATTATTAAAACAAAATGGTGTGATTGCTATTAAGTTCAATGTCAGAATCTTATTGTTTTGTCACGGATATAGAATTAAAGGTCCTCTTAGTTGGGCTGCCGCTGCGATAACCTTGAAATCATACAATGCGCCCCAGACAAGAAGCCACTGCAAGGTAAACGCATACTTTTTTCAGGTAAATTACGGAAAAAAAACTAGCCCATCACAACGTACTCATTATTAACAAGTCGAATCTTTTTATACTCTGAACCGCAAATTTCCCTTTCGTATACGGTCGTTGCCATTTTTAAGACACTTAGAAAATTTTTAAATTGTTATTGAAAGTTTTTCTACTAAAAAGAAAGACTTTCACAACTTAGAATCGAACTCTTTGGATTTTTTTCTTCTCTCTCTCCCTTACCATTACACTACCACGCCAATCCGCCGCAATTCCGAAAAATTAAAGGGTATATTATGATTAAGTGACCGACGAGTTATCAAAATCAATACAAAAACACCACATTTGTAAAAAGTTGCCTCAAGAACGTCTTAATTTTTCATTAAAAAGGGAAAAATTCAAAAGTCTGAAACTGAGCTACCTGTCAAAATGTGCCATACCAAATTGTTTCCAGTTTTAAAGCCACGTTCAAAGTCCGTGCGGGCAGTTTCTGCCCCTCCTTCCCACCCCGGAATGAATAGGGTATAATGATAAAAGAGAAAATCATGACGGCAAACTGACATACCCCTTTGGGGACTCGAATGTAATCCCTAAATCTCCTTTTCATACTCAAGATGCGATTCATTAAACTTCAGAAACACACTATTAGTCCACAGGCACTAACTTTGCGAGACGACCTCATGCATCCAACATGGCATTTTGTTAACAAACATGTTTTCACCTTCAATTTTATATGTTTGAGGGGGAGCGCGTCCGAATTGGTTAATGAATGGTTATTATATCGAAGAGTCTCATGGAGGCTCGCCCCACGTAACGAAATCCGGAATCGAGTTGTTTGGAATCCGGAATCCAGTGCCTCTTTGGATTGTTACATGGGGCGAGGAGGCATTCTTTTGTTTGAGGCCAAAGACAATCACACCTTTGTATTTTGTACATCTAGAATCACACCACCCATCGCAGTCTACAAACCTTAGAATAACTTGTTATTTTGCTAATTGATCTCTTCCACATTCACATAATACACTTTGTCCCTCCTCCCACCCCCCCCCCCCCCCAATTTTGCGTAACTATTGCTGGGAACATGCACGTTCCCAAGAGAAATTAAAAACAATAGATTGTGCAAAATTGGGGGGGGGGGGCAAAGTGTTTTATGGGAATGTGGAAGTGGTCAATTTATTTATCTACAATCGACAAGTTTACCGATTAATTAGTCATTACCGAGTTGGCTCCCGTTTTGCGCTAGGGAACAAAATTCACTAAAGTAAACCAAATATACGTATAAATCTTGTGAGCCGTTCATCAGAGCAATTCCCTGAACGTAATAATTAGCGTGCCTTACTTATTACTGTTTGGCTTTTTCCTTTTATCCTCTTGTTTTGTTTATTTTTATCTGGCAGCGTTATCGCAATTAGGTGTATATGTACTAACACAGTAGAAGCACTTGTAGAATGCTGTTACTCGAACCGTCTGGTAACACACCTACAAACCCTTTCCAAGTATCGAGTTATCGCCGGTTAAATTTAAAACTTAAAATTGGAGAAAATACTTTTGATTTGAGATAGCGAGAAGTTCAAAATATTGGAAACAATTAACTTTGCATGGACCACCGTAACTGGGGGTTCGATTTGTGGAGATTGTACCGTATTTTGGGTTTTCCTGGAAAATCATGATCGAGGGTCGGGAAGCGGGGATCGAGGATAAAGGATTAACAAAAATAGAAAACAAAGTAAACCGAGTTTAGGATATACAAGGAGTTGACGAATTCTCCATATCAAACTTTCAACCACACAACTCAAAGGAAGGTGGAAATGATACTCTCAGCAAGCAAAAAGAGGAAAAGATAGGGTTAACATATTCAGACCCGGGGGGGGAGGGCTTTTGAGGCCTGCCTGAACTTTGAAGTTGTGTAATTTCGTAACCGTTTATGCTATTGCCACTAAATTTGTTACTTTTCCTAAAATTTAACTGGAAACATTTTGGCATGAGTGTCTTGTGTCCAACAAACTTGACGTTGCCATGGCAACCGATTTGTGGCTTCTGAAGCCCCCCCCCCCCCCCGTCCCAGAAGGTTGAAAAAAGCCCGGTCTGAATAGGGTTAAGACAGAAGACCGACTGAAAACATTTGAACATTTGAACATTTCTTTCACCACCAAGAGATACTTCACTGCCGATTGCCGAGAAAAATTTATTCGCAAATCCTGACATATTTGGTGTTAAAATTCTCTAAACTGATTGTAAATTTTGAAACCGCAGGTGCATTTAGCGTTACTTTGTTGTGTCCCAGATAATCGGACTCATTCCCCTGAATACTCGAGTTTTGCGCGGAATTCCTGGTTAAAAAGTCAAAAGGAACATTTTTTGTTCTCAAAATATTGAATCTAAAATTGTGCGTATCAACCTCAAATATAAGGTAAATGTAACTCAGTATGTTTGCTTTAAATAATCCGTTGGTGCATCGGTGATCCCTTTCATCAAACGGAAAAAACAAATCATACGTCGGTGAAGTGTGATCGTCCGGGTGAGTGTAGTCCTTAGAAAAACTGTTTGTGGTGACATTGGCCCGATTTACCCTAGAGACGGATCATCCGTCAAGACGAATCATCTATCTAGTATAAACACGGGACGAACTATGATACGAACTATCGTTGCGTCTGGTAGTTCGTCCCGTATTTACACTAGGCGGATAATTCGTCTAAGCGTGACGAAAAGGCATGGGTACAACTCAAATCATTGTATTTCACTGCAAGACGACCGCTGGCTTTAGGTAACGAGATCCTGATTTTTGAGTAGTTCGTCTTCTGCCCGTATTTAGACAGACAGACGGATCATCCGTCCAGACGAATTATCCACGGTAGTTCGTCTGTCAAGACGAATTATCCACGGTAGTTCGTCTGTCAAGACGAACTACCGCGATAGTTCGTCTGGACGGATGATCCGTCTGAAAGCCCGTATTTATACACAGACGAATTATAAGACGAACTACCGTTCTTTGCCCAAGTTCGTCCCAGACGGATGATCCGTCTCTAGTATAAATCGGGACATTGAATCATCATCAGAGTCGTCAGTAGATGTTATAAGTCTCTGATCGTTGTCCTGATTGGTCCACGAACCTAAAGAAAACTCGATTGTAAATGAAGTGGAAATTGAAGAGCTTAAAGGGATGAAATAATTTTTCGAGGGCAGAATATAGCTTTTTTCTTTTCAAAGAGAAGGCATTTCTGAATGTCGGCAACTGAAAAATGAGGCATACTCGTTTCAGACATTGGACTTCCTGAGGCCTTTTGAAGCCTTTTCTCACGAGATGAAAACAGGTTGATGGTGTGTTGATGAATTTTCTTTGTTATCATCGTGTAATTCAATGAATGAACATAAAACGTGGTTCACCACTAGACAGCCGATGCGTAGAGCTAGAGACAATCTACATGAACAATAACATACGGACGATTTTGACAAGCTCTCTGTCTTTCAGTTCAAACATAACATGACAATTAATGGATTGAAATCTCCCTGGTATAAATAGGGAACCTCAAAACCGCTAGAAACTATGTACATTGAGTTAAATTGTCAAATCAGAGCATTTAGCGGTAAAAACAAACTTAGACTTGACAGCAAAAGTTCAACATAAAGATTTGTGTTTCAAGAGAAGCCTTTGACCTCCCGTTGCCATTAGTATAATCCAAAATGCTGAATATGAAGGGTTGTAGGGAAATTCAAAGGATTAAAAGCAACTACGGTTTGGTGTGACACTTTTACGGGTTTTCGTTTTCGACAGTTACATTTTTTTTTTGGGAAGTTCCAAAACCGATTCCACAAAATTTAGTTTTAATACCTAATACACACTGACTGTTCGCGTTTACCTCCAGCTTGTGAGGGCAAAAGATGAGTCCAAATACTGAATATGGTGTCTCTCATAAATGCAAAATAGTGAATGTTAGGTTGCCAAAACGATGAGAAAATACCCTCAAAATAAATACCCTCAAAATACCTTGACAAAGAATTTCAGACCAGAAATTATACACATCTCCCCTTCAATGAAAACATCAAGTCCCTCAGGAGAGTTTGAGGGGAGTTAGTCATGTTGCACCTTAAGATATTTTCAGCAGCTCTCGAATATACTGTCTTCTGGATTTCTTATATTGTCGAAAAAAGTAGTCGTCTTGATTCATTATTCCCAATTTCTTTTCCGAAAAAAGCAGACTTAATTACGCATTCAATCCCTTTCATTAAACAGATATATTTGTTGCACTTTATCCCAATTTAGTTAGAAAACATCATTGCTTTCTGCACGCATTACATGCCTATTCTTTGTATTGTGTTACGAACGTCACATCCCTGAGAGCAAATCTTGTCCTGTTGAACAGTTTGTTATTCCACCTAGTGAAAATTTATCTGATTGGTAGAACAGCACGAGAGAAGGAAATCAAAGACGAGAAATAGCAGGACTCAGTGGGAATCCCTAAGATGGTCGCAAAAGGGACAACAAAATCAAGCAGACGTGCTCGTTGCCAGGGTGGTCGGTAATGCCCACCACCAGTGAACCATGCCGTGACCTTCAACGTATCCTTAAAAAAATATTACAAACCAGGAGCCCATGTTGATGGCGATGGCCTCCTGCTACAAACATATAGTCCGAAGTAACCCTCCCCCCCCGGAGTTCGTAGGTTTGGTCCTTCGCTTCAGGTTTGATAATCCAAAATAGCCACCTATTGAGTTGTTATTGGTGGAGTGGAACTACTTCTCTATGAGAATCGAGTTCCTCTTTCAGTGTGAAAGTGAGAAAAAAGTAAACCAAATTCGAGTTGCTCGCTTCCAAATTTCTGACAGTAACCCCGATGGTTTTGAAGGGGGCCCCACCTAACCCCTGGGATTAAAGCACGTTTCCTCGATCCCCGTTAATCACCTACTAAAGTGGTTGCCTTGCTCTATTTGCATTTCAAGCAAACTCTTATGGTCACTTGTGCTTGAAAATTTTAAGGCGTATCCTACAAGGTACGGATCTCGACGTACTCGTATTTAAGATCTGAAACTCAAAACGTTTTCCTTAAGAACTTGCAAGCAAACCTATACAGTATGCTATCATAATTGATTATAGAATAAGTAAAAAAATTGAGCTTAGTGAGGCCCTGCCAGGGAAAATTCCGAGAAGCGACATGGCCCAAAACGTAGCGACAGCGCATAAAATGAAATAGCGACAAAAGACATCCGTTCTCGGCAAAATTCCGACAGTGACGTCAAGGCCGAGAATTAGCGACAAAGAACGGTGGTAACTGGACTCTAACAGAAGACCGAAAATAAGCCAGAAGTAATTTGGGTCAATTTTCTTTGCGCTTCAAAGATTTTAAAGGTCTTCAAAGAATGTAAAAAGCTTCTCATGTGATATATTGAGCGTCGTGGCATTATTTTAATTCAATCCTTCAACTCCCTACCCCCTCCCTGTTTAAAAGCGATTGGCAACTGAGCAGGAGATCATCTGATTCAATCACGCTGCTGTTACGTCGTGATCGTATGAACACTGCACGCTCCACTGACTCCACTTACAGGGCTGTACGGAGAGAGGGTGCGACGGGTGCGTACGCACTGTACGGAAGAATCTTTACGTCCTTGTGAAGATTTGCTACACAATTCCAGCCAGCAGCTGCGAATGTGAAAGGAGCGCAAGTGCCATAAGAATGGATAGCTGCACATGTACAACAGAGCTAGCATGGCTCAAGGGAGGTTGTCTTCGCTGGCCTTGATGCACATTCATTACGAGTCAGACAGACATTAATTTGGGCGAAGTGGTAGATTTGTTTGCTCAGAAGGCTTGAGCTTGGCACACTACTGAAAGATTAATTTCAAAATCCATTTCGAACTAGACTGTCTGATTTTCTATGTGACGGCCCTCAAAATACCCCGGGTACCAGAGGTCGCATCGGGCGAAATCGGTCGGAGGCCGAGCCACACATAAGCTGCAACCGGAAACCGCGCAAGAAAAGCCTCTGGCACCCAGGGTACCTTCAAAACGCACGAAATGCAGTCTCAGGCAACCCAATTGTTCAAAATTTCCCGGGGTAGCATGCCCCCGGACCCCTAGTATATCTCGCGCCTTCGGCGCTCGTCGATAAGCTTGTCTTCAGCGCTCACACGCACACAAAAACCTGCCTACGGGCCTGTGCTATTGACCGGTTGACTATTGCTTAACGATTCATTGAAGTTTATTCGTTATGGGAAAGACGGGAAAGCAAAAGACACCACCACCAAGAGTAAGCCATCCGGCCCACAAACATCGAAGACATCGAACGGGTCATCAAAAGTGACGTTATCATACCAAATGAAATACGTGTACACTCGTCCTCTATGTTAGTAGGTTAGAAAAAAAAGTAAATCAGATAAACTTAAATTCCGACAAAGACAAATCATTTTCTTTCAAATTCCGACAGCGACGTGAGTATTAATAAAACACCAACACGGGACATTTTAGAGGTCATTTTAAAATTCAGACAAGCGACACGGACCCCCCCCCCCCCCCCCACGCCCCACTCTTAGTGTTACGAAATATATATCACTAGAGCCCAGTCTGTCGGTATGCCCTGACTTCTAAACGCCGGCCTAATTTGTCATCGTTAGGAGCGAAAGAGATCTTTCGGCAAACTATCCTAGTCGAAAACTGAACACACAAAGAGAAACGAACTTGAAGAACTAACGCTGAATTTCAACGAAATATCAAAGCGCACTGTTGCCGATAATCCTGTCTGGAGACAGACTAAATCCGTAATGCCTGGGTCCGACGAGAGCAAGAGTCGACCAAAGTTCAATGACAAACAACAACAATGACAATCAATGACAATCAGTGACAGTCAATAAGAGTTCGCAAGAGTTAGAGTTAAAGGCCAAAAGAGAGCGAGAAATCTGAACTGCCATTGTTCTAAGCAGCTTGTAACCCGGCTTCGAGAGTCCCCTACAGCGCAGGCGAGTTTCAACTAATCAAGCCAAGCGAGAGAAAGATAATTTGAACTCTTGGAGAGTATTCCATTCTGTTTGAAACTCATGATCAAACTGGGGAAAACTAAGTACTGGTTAACCCTAAAACTAATTAACGATCATGTGCAACAATCGTTCCCATGGTCTCTCCTCTTTCCAGGGTCTCTTCTCCTCTGGGAGTGGAGGGGGAAGAAGAGGAGAGACCCTGGGAAGGAGGTTGAAGAATGTATACCTTAGGTTAGGATAGGAAAATTAACACTCCAGGAAATATTAACGCGAATATTTTAAGTAGACTACGAGCAGTCTCTCTTTCCGCTTAGGGATAGTCGAGGAAAATAAACAAGTGAGCGAACGCGAAATTTCCCGCCGCGTTGAAACGTGACGAGCAGGGCGGGAAAAGGTTGGGCGGTGAAACGAGCAGTCCGCTCTTCAAGCGATGTGTGATGCGGAGAAGGACTGGCACGAGCGCTCTTTCCGCGCTTCCGGTGCGTTTGGTAGCCGGCAAAATTTACCTTTCAACAAACCGGAAATATCATTTTCTTTCTTTATTTTTCAGCCAGCCGTGCACTATGATTAAAACGTTTGTTCACAGTCCTGGCCCACAGCTTAAAATGTTTATGTCTGCGTGCATATTAGTCAATCTTCTTCACAGTAAGTTGGCTAAAAATGAGCTCAATTTGACGGTGTCGAATGCTAGCTCTTGCCGCAAAACATGACATGGTTGTCTTTCGTCGTCTCTTTTACAAAAGCTCCAAATTACTCCACCCTAAATCTTACATATTTTAAAGGTCGATAAATTTTACATAACATAATAAAAAATTAGCTGGAGATATTTGGAGATAGTGGCATTTTGCAACTTTAAACTTTGAATCCTTGCAACGCGCCATGGCGATGATTCGTCGCAACCCCGTCAACCGTACGTAAACAAATTAAAAGTGAAATTAAGTTTGAAGATTTCTCCTCCCTTTATCTCACAAAAACATGGCAAAGAAAACCGTCTAAACTGAGGAGCAATTCTATTTGTAGTTCCTAACGAAACAGACAAGCATAGGAGAGGTTTTGGGGAAGAAGAAGAAGAAGCGCGGTATTGATGTTGATTTTAATTAATTAACCAGGGACGTGTCCTGATTAACCTTGCACGAGCTGCACGCATTATAAATACGCGTCATGCCACGCGTCATGCAAACGCCATTTTCCATCTTTTTACTTTACTCTGCTCGTTTTTAGACAGTTTTCAGGCAGTTTTTTAGCATCGATCAAGGCGGATAAGACAAAGAAAAGATAACCCAAAGTCGGCGTTTTTCGGGAACTTAGTAGATTATCAGGGTTATGGAGGAAACCCAAGCAGGCATCCATTTTGATCTAGCGCCTAATTTGATCCCAGTCCACTGCATCACACCTTTTTGCTCGGACACGCTCGTTTCATCGCCCAACCTTTTTCCGCCCTGGTGACGAGCGTGTCGAGCCGCTAGTGTAGTCATGAGCCTGAAACTACACAAGCGGCTCGACACGCGCATCACGTTTCAACGACGCGGGCGATTTTCGCGACCGCTCGCTTGTTCGTTTCCCTCGACTATCCCTGAGCTGAAAGAGAGACTGACCGCTCGTTGTCTAATTTTAAGTCGCGTTATCTTTTGTGAGCGTTAATTTACGCGTTGCTTATGGTTAAATTATGGTTGCTTATAGTCAAAATACTCAGCGCGTTCCGCTTATTATTTGGGAATGACTTTCATTAATCGGGAACGGATTGCGTTATTGGAATCAAAAATTCCACTTTCAAATTGAATATTAGGGACTTTAAGATACGGTGACTACGGACTACGGTTGGACGTGTGTTTTTCTTTGGCTGAAACACTGGGCCGAGTACACAACGAGTGGCGCGAAAATGCGAAGTTAAGACTGCAGACTGTGCAGACAACAGACTACGAACGAAGAGCGAAGGTCAACTCTACACTAAACAGACATGCTTTGTTTTTGAGTTCTGATCGTCGCACTGCAATTCAAAATGTAATTGCACGTGAGGCTTGCGTGCAAGCTTAATCAAATTTTCAGGGCTCGTTTTCAAATTACTTCGCTTGCAAAAATACTTCAGAAGCAAATTTGACATATTGTACTAAATTAATTACTTCTCAACTTGAAGGGAAGTCATTTGTATCTAGAAAGAGCAAAGAAAAGAGTTGATATTACAAGCTATGTTCAAAACATCAAATTTAATTTCATTCTGGAAAACAACGCGGCGATCAAAATCAGTAAACAAAGTAAGCCGTACATTTTTCGCTGTTCTTAGTTCATAAGCACTTGAAATTGTTCCAAATGCGTATTGGTTTGTAGTTCAAGCGTTACAGTACAAGAACACCTCAATTTTCTAACTTTAGACTACTTTTTCATACCATCTTCAGTTCCTCGTACTACACCACGCTGTACTACGTGAAATCCTTCCACTACGCACTAACCTTTCACCGAGCGAAACGAAAATAGAGCCTGATCGCAGATTAACTACGCACCGTCGTGGGCTTGCGACGGTGCATTCTCGTTCCCAGAGCCTACGATCTGTTCTGTCAGCGGTGGGATCGTAGGGCTCTGGTATCAGCCATTACCGGATGTCGTGAAATTCACGACATCCGGTAGCGCATGTCTAATTCGTTAAGGTGCTTTTGCGCCTGCTCTCTTCTCGTCCGTGGAGCTCTGGGAATGACAATTCTGACAGCCGAGAAATTTGAATTCCTATCGATCGATCGATCGAGTCATGGAAAAGCTGTTCGGAACCCTCTAAATCTCCTGCAATTAGCTGAAAACCTGGAAGGAGCAAACTTAAAAAGCTGCCTTTCGTGCCGTAGTTGTTCAGAAGAACGATTGTCCCCGCATTTTGCTCACGAGGTTTGGATTTGTATCTTGCCTGAATAAAGGTATTGCATTTGCGTTATACTGAATTGTACAGTTATTTTATTACATTTGTCTGGTTTCTGATGTGTGAGAATGTCAATTGTGTACTTATCGTTTCGCCACTAAATGCTACATTGTATTACGTTTTACCCCATCGAAAATTTCCAGAAGAATTTGGCGCCCAAGTTTTTAAACATCGACATCAAGAGGTCATTACAAAAGTTGATGAGACAGTTACACGTAAGCTTAAGTTTATTTATGGCAAAGTTGTAGTTTTGTAGAAAATGCAGTAGCGAGAAAAGAATCGCTGGCATTTAGCGACAATCTCTAACGCTTTGAATTCTTATGTGCTTAACCAAACAGCAAAATGTGGTCGCTTAATCTGCCCTAAGCCACATTCTTTGCGTGGTAATTGATCAAGTCAATATATTAATTAATGCCCTGATTAATTCAACCGGAAATAAAACGTTATGCGTAGAAGCCAAAAAATTTTAACGTTATTGCGCATACAGTTTGAATCAGCCAATCAAAAAAAATAAATTTTTGGCCGTTACCAGAGCTACAAGAGACGTAATTCAAAAAAATCCGCGTAGCTCTGGGGACGAGAATGGCGACGGTGGGGACAACAGAACACATATGTCTCGTCCCAGTCCTAAAGTGCTCCCCGCCGTCCGTAGTCCGTATTCCGTAGTCACCGTATCTTAAAGTCCCTATTGTAATGTTACAACGGTAGCCTTCTTCCGAATAAGGAATGCTGATTGGTTTATTATTGACATGAGGCGAATGTTCACGTGCAAGTAGCAGACTGTTGGCGGCTTGACCTATCTGATTTGATTTGTGTTCGCTCAACAAAGTATTAATCGCAAATACTTTTAAAAGTGAAGAGGCAGTCTGTTGCTATAAAGCCGTGAAGAATAATTTCTTGCAAACAAGTCTGCTGTAAATGCACAAGAAATGTTCCTGAAACTTGAAAAAAAATTCCCTGTAATGTCAAACCGATTGAAACCAACAGCCGCTAACGGTTTCGTATTTCGCGTGTGAACTTTTGGTTTATGTGAGAAACGACCCAATCAACATTCGTTATTTCGAATGAGTCTACCGTTGGAAGATTTCAATCTTCAATTTGAAAATGGAATTTTGATTCCAATAATGCAATCCGTTCCCGAGTAACGAAAATCATTCCTAAATAATGAGCGGAACGCGCTGAGTATTTTGACTTTAATAATCTCTGAAAAAATGCGCGGCTAACCACATTTTTCTTTTTAGATTTCAATAGTTCTTGCTAAGATCTGCTTTTTCCCCATAGACATGACCTTCGCAAAAATACCTTTATAGTAGGACCTACCGTCCTAAAGCCGTGGCCTGAGAAGACTTGACTGATGGGAAATGGCTTTTTTACACTGCAAGTTCTATTGTTTTTCACCGTAACAAATGAGAGACAAGGCAACGCCCAGCACAGCACATAAACTGACCCGCAAACACATACAATAGCTTACAATGAATAGATAGAATAGCCCTATGGAGGTTAACGTTACGAAAACGGTTGCTAAAGCGGTTTGTAACAGCTTTGATTTTGGTTCCTGCTTTTTTGTATCTTCCCGAGAAGAAAATTAAAGATTATTTGGCTTGTCGGTAAAGAAGTAAAATCAAAATTTGCATAATCAAATTGCAACCATCCAGCATACTATTTGTGGTAAACGCAGATAGCTATAGGTAAGTACTTGTATATCAAATTTTATTTGTTAGCTAGATTTTCGCAGCTCACTTCCACTGGGATTCAAAACTTAAATTAAAGACAAAATGAATTCTATAATGATCTATGATGAACATTTTCGCTTTTTCAAAACATGTAAAGTTTTTTAAAAAAAGGCTTATGGTAAGAGACGTAAGACTGAAAAGGTTCGGTGTTCTTTTTAAATATTTTCTCAGTAGCACATTTTTTGTAGCGTTTTTCAGTTTCAATTCACATAATTATATTAGCTGCAGTTAGGTCACATGGTAATTTCTACGGTTCACGGCGGCCTGGGTGTAAAACAATAAATGTTTCTCCTTTGGAAAATGGATTCTGTTTTTATGCAAATAGCTTTTTGCTGTTTTATACCTCCAACGAGGCAGCCGTAGAAACCCTCTATGGCAGTCAAAGTCGTAGATGTTTTCGTTTTTAGGTGGACGCAAACATGATTCGTAGTTGTGGCTATCTGCATATGTCACATCTGCAATAGTACAACATGGCAACGTTACACTATTTCATAAATCGATGTCGCCAAAGAATCGGAAGCATTACTCTGAGTTGTCTTGTAGGGAGAAAGGGGCACTTGTTTCGCCTGCTTTTGCTAAAAATTCTGGCCTTGTTTGGAATAATCGTTTTGTACTGCCTTTATTTCTCGAAATACACCGCTTCAAACAAGCCGACCGCTGGAAGCTACAATTTCATCATAGCCTGTTCCAGGCTCTCAGGTGGTAGGGACGGCGCGAAAATTAGAAAGGGAACACGAAAGTAAGACGCGCGGGATCTGGAGAAAAGGGGGCGTTGGCGGTAAAAGGAAGGGAGAGCCTTGTCGATCCTCAGCTCCTTCGCTTTTTTTAGCGCTCTTTTACTCAAATCACGCTTTCCCCAACATCTCGAAGCCTGGAACAGGCTAATTTGATCAAGGTCGATAGTCGCAAAACAAGTGAAGGAAAAACCGGCGCGAGTAGAATTGAAGCAAGTCATTATGCTTATGATATTGTACACTTGACGGACAAGTCGTCAACTTGCTCGCAGTTTAATTTCTCATTCGCATCAGTGATCATAGAACCCGATCTCGGAGATCAAAAACCCAATTTGTTTCTGTTTAATTTTCATCGCGTCTGGAGTGGGAAAACGTTCATTTTTAGACAAAAGAAATGCTATTCGAACAGTACATGGCTGGGGTATAATGATAACGCACCCTTGAAGATATGGAGGCATGCCTTGTTGTTGGGAAGAGGCGAAGATAATCGAAAAGTAGGCGTTGAGATCAGACAAGAAGCAGGGTTTTACAATGATATTCTGCAGTTCAACTCCACTGATAACTACCAGAATATAATAATAAAATTTCTCTCGGGATTTCGCTAGGTTTTTATCCGAGTCAAGCCGCAATTTATCCTTAAAGCGGATGATGATGTGTATATTCGTCTACCTCGTCTGATGCCCTGGTTGAATGAATCTAAAAGGGATAATTTCTATGGTGGGGACATCAACAAAGCACCAGTGCTATCACCGGGGTGGTTAAGCAACAAAGGACCTCCTGTTCGACGAAAAATTGAGACTCAGGTTAATGCTATTACTCGTGACTGCTACATGGAGGATTGTTTCCCACCGTATTCCGCCGGTCCTTTTTGCGTTTTATGTGCTAATACAATATCATCCTTATTCCAGAACATGAGCCGAAGTGGAAAGTATGGAAAGTATTTGCTGTTGAAGATGCCTATGTGGGAGTGCTGGCGCGGGCGAGTAGTTTAAAACCGGTCGAAATACCAGGTTCCGAAGTTGACAGTAACCGTTTGTTTCGGGGAGTATCTGTTCGGAAGGCCTAAAATCGCCTGAGATTTTCGGATTTAATAGCAGTGAATGCTAGAGATTTCTTCGGCGAAACGTCACGCCGGACTTTCGTAACAAGAGAATTTATTAATTCCTATTGTTTTCGGACGGACAAATATGTCGTTTAGAGTGCAAACTAAGGTCAGCTAGCCATCAGCAGCTCGGAAATTCTGTTTGCTGAAATTTTCTGCGGCCTAAATTTTCAGCTAAAAAATCTGAACAGATCAATCTGTATTAGCTTAGACAAATATGCCTTTAAAAAGCTCTGAAACAATCTAAGAAAGCAGAAAATTATATTTCAAGTATTTTTCTAAAAATTTTTTCGTTCGGTGCCCCTGAGTAACCAAGAGATTGTCACTTGCAGTAACTTATTCTCTTGTAATAAATGCACGTGGCTTGGTTTGTTGCCTCAGCAGCTCGCAGTTACACTACATACACAACAAACTGCAAGAAACTGACAAACTTCACCTCTCGCGAAACTTCCTTTTATGTCTTGCGCACGAATCATTTATAATGTTTTCCCTCTTATTCTGTTACTTTGTATTATAGTTGTCCTATAGTTTGTGTTTTCTCATTATGTACTTCCTTGAATAATAATAATAATAATAATAATCCGAGCTGTTGTAAATTGTAATGAACACATTGGTCAGCGAGCGATGAACTAAAGCCATTGATTTACAAATGTACTTATTCTAGCTCAAGAAAACCGTGCCAATACACAGATTAAAAAATAATTATAAAATACTTTTCATGGTATGAATAAGTGTCTCCAATAGGCGCAAATCGCACTAGATCGTATCGAAACGTACATACTTGTACTAACAGTCCTATAACACACACTCCTATACCAATTCCTATACACTGTATTACCGATCGAGCTCCGTGCGGTGTGAGATTGGGTCACCTCTACTGAATAACAAAGACAAACTTAAATTGTGAATTGTTATAATGAGCCGAAGCTGCTAAGGTATAAATCAGCACACAAAACCAAGGAACGCAATGTGGACACGAACTACAGCAAGTAATGAGTTTAATAATCGTTAAAGGTAGTTCTTTTTACCTGTTTCTAGATAATATTCGTTGAACTCCCACACAAAGGTTTCCATTACCGAACTCCGTGCTGTGCAAGATTGGGTCACGCAGTACTGAATAACAAAAACAAGCTTTTAATTCGGTGATTGAAGTGCTACAACGAACCAAAGCTGCTGATATATAAATTCAGGGGTACCCAACGAGAACATTTTAACTAAATACTTGACATATCATTTTTCTCTTTCTTAGATTGTTTCAGAGCTTTTTTATTTATTCAGCTTTTGTTAAAGGCATATTTGTGTAAGCTACTACAGATTGTTCTGTTCGGCGTTCTTAGCTGAAATTTAGGCCGCAGAAAATTTTGGGAAACAGAATCCTATACGCCGAATTTCCGAGCTGCTGATGGCTCTCTGAAAATGCTAGCTGACCTTATTTTGCACTCTAAACGACATCATGTGTCCGAAAACAATAGGAATTAACAAGTCTTTTTGTTACGAAAGTCCGAGGTGATGTTTTGTCCAAGAGTTTATTGTTTTCACTTCAATTAAATCCGAATATCGAAGGCGATTTAGGCCTTCCGAACAGATATTCCCCGAAACGAACCCGGCGTTGTGTGCCCATGTAAATCAGCGCACAAACCAAGGATCACAGCGTGGACACTTACTACAGCAAGTAATAAGTTTTATTGTTAAAAGAAGTTCTTTTTTAATACTCTTCTAGAAAATGCTTCCACACAAAGCCTATATTACCGAGCTCTGCGCTACTACGGCAATAATGACAAAGACAACCTTTTTTAAATTGTGAAGGGCTATTAATATTTGTTTTTTTAGAAAGTTATGTTGGCTCCTGTGTAGTTGCAGATATCAAGGAAACTATCGAATGCTTGGATCAAGTAAACCGGAAATTTCTTCTTAAAAGAATAAGGCAAAGAAAGTTTATGGTTCGGAATGATAGTTCATCTTAAATTCGTTGAAGATGAAGTCATTCAGTACAGACAAAAACAGACCGCAATATCAGGACTCTTTACACAGCAAATGCCAATAACGCCATGAACGTTAATTATGTTTATTGTAGACTACGAGCAGTCTCCGCTTTTCCGCTCAGGGATATGGAGAGTATGCAACCAGTCCCTAAGATATAAAGGACACTGAGTGAGCGTAAAAATGGCAGCGTGGAAACCGGTGACCCGCGCGTGATGAACCGACTGGTGTAGTCACGCGTGCGTCGCGTTTTCACGCGTCGGGCGATTTTCGCGCTCGCTCGCTCGCGCGTTCTTTATGTTCGACTATCCTTGATCGGGAAGAGAGACTGCGCGTAGTCTATGTTTGTTCCGATTATGTATAGATGAAAGACAATTTCATGAACTGACAAAGGTCACTCACACTGTTACGACACAAAAATCTATAAAAAATATTGCGATAAAATTCTCATAGATCATTGCAAATTTCACGGTCCCAGCTAGAGGTTAAGCCTGTACTGGAGCCGCAAGGATTAAACAGACGTGGTGAGCTACATTAAGGACGCTTCTTCTTCAGCTACCAACCTATCATATTCATTTATTTTAAATTTTTAAACTTTAATGTCAACGGTCCTGTAACGTATTTACTCATTTTACTCTTGTAGCCCCTGAAGAAGGTTTGTTTTGCAAACCGAAATATCGGGCAACTTTTTGTTACATACATTCGTATTTCTGCTTCTGTGTCTTTCTTTTTACTGATCCAGGTCTACTGATCCGGCAACTTTCAATGCCTTGTCGCTGTGGTCCTGCCAGGTTATAAACTTTGTATTATTTATAACTTAAAATTGTCATCTTTTGGGTTGTCCTAGTTGGAGTGGAACTACTTCTCTATGAGAATCGAGTTCCTCTTCGGTGTGAAAGTGAAGGAAAAAACTAAACCAAATTCGAGTTACTCGCTTCCAAATTTCTGACAATAACCCCGATGGTTTTGAAAGGGGGCCCCATCTAACCCTTGGGATTAAAGCACGATTCCTTTATCCACCGGGTAATCACGCACTATGATGAGAACCCTCATAGAGCATTTTTTGGCTCGCCGTTGGAAGCCAAGTTGCTATGGACGCTAACATTGAGATAATTGAAATTTTAGAAAATCCAATTTAGTAACTGCATCGTTTAAGCCAATCACAGAGTGAAAGGGAATTTGATCTTGATGGTGGTTTTCAACGCTCGCAGCTGGATTTTGTTACGAGCTAAACCATGCATCGCTATTCTTTCAAGCTCTTGTTTCACCGTCTAATTTGAAATCCTGCGATGGAAACCAGAGCCGAAATAAAAATGACCAAAGAAATTTCACGAGTCGCTTAGTATTTTGCTTGCTTGGCTAGAAATGTGTACCGTTCAAACAGAGCCGCTCCTAAGATCTTTTCGTCAAAATTGGGAATATCTTTATTTTCCAAGAAGATCGAAAGAGACTGTTCACAGGGTACAAAGCGTACAATTTTCGTCGCGTGAACTGAAATATTTCAGATCAAGAATAGCACGGAAAAATGACGTGTTTCGCTATTGTTTTTTTTTTACCTTTGCAGAGTATTTTACAACAGCAAATAATAATCCGTAAAACTGCAAATGCAGCTACTCTCTCAGTCTGTACTCGCTTCAATATTTGAATAATTCGTGCGCACAATTCCAAGGGAAGATTTCATTGTTTCCCCTCCAGAAACGTCACTACACCGCGGAAAACAACGTTATGGATTTACTCGTAAAGCAAGCCGCTCTGTGAAACAATGGTATCGTTTTAAAATCGACGATACAATTCCGATATTATCACATGGGATCACTCAGTAGACAGGGAAGCTTAATCGCGGATGGTCCGTCCGAGACAACCAATCGGCAGTCGTGTCCGGAATTATCTCAGAAAATGAAGCTCAAAAACTTCGCTCAGGGTCATCACGATCAGTGAATTCTGCTTTTCTTTTTTCGATGACCTCGTTCTCTTCCTCTTGAGGCAGACAAACGACAGGTGTAGATCGCCTCTCATTCTGCTGCTTCGTTTCATCTACCAACGGTATAAATTTTGCTCGTATGCAGAATCCAGAACATTGGGTACTGCTTAGCCGATACAAGACGCTCCTTGTTCACCAACATGTACTTTTTTCTGCTGTCGCCTTTCTTTTCTCATTTCCTCATTGCACCTCTTTTTCCACACCTTTTTCTTTTTGTGTTCCTTTCCGTGAAGATAGCGGGGACAAGTGTGACGATTGATTTCCCCTCAGTTTCTTCAAACATTCCGTATTAGTTGAATAATATTCCTGAAAAATCAGTCGAGTAAACGCGAGTCTGTATGATAACTATTTCGCACGTTATATAACCTTAGAGAGAATGAATACAAGCTTGCTGTTCCGCAACCCCGTACTGAATTTTACAAAAGAAGTCTTTCTTACAGCGGTAGTGTGTTATGGAACGGCTTGCCTCTGGAGGTGCGGCAATTGACATCCCCTAGTATATTTAAGGGAAAATTAAGAGACATAAATTTCGATTGACAAATAATTTAACTAGCGATATTCTGTTTTTACACACGGCCTCCTTGAAAAGCACGTGTTTTCTTTTCATCTTTATTATTTTAGTTTCTTTTATCTTAGTTTTCAGATTAGTTAGGAAGTTAGTTTTTTCTATACTTTAATGTAAATGTATACCTGAAGGAAATACCGTGTTTAAATAAAGTTACCTTACCTTACCTTTTTATTTCCAGTGTGGCAAAGGGGGTGTGGACTGGCGTATATCACGACTATCGCATCTCACTCGCTTACAACAAAACTGTCAATTCTTTTGCCTGTATTGGAAAACAAGTGTTCTCATGGACTGTATTGATTTATTTTTTATCGTTAAGCTCCTGCCCAAGTTTAGTCATGTTTTTTAAATCGACCTACGATGTCTACGATTCAAAAATGCAAATATTAAATGATTGATTGACATTTCTTTGTTGCTAGCGCGTGTGAAATTTTCTTCACTTCCTTTCCTAGACACGTCGGTAGAACTAGACTTAGCCTGCGTGCAGACGTCTCCTATTCCCTTCCACCCGCGGGTGGAAGGAAATAGGAGACGTCTGCACGCAGGCTAAACTAGACTTCGAGTCAACAATGAACATCAGTGTCGATGATAACTCCAGAATGTTTCTCTTGCTAAGAGAATTTACAACGCTCTATTCCCTAAAGAAGAACACAACACAACATCACGACGATGTAGATGACGACGGGATAGTTCCAGTTTTCAAAGACAGTACGGGAAATAAAGTCGAGATGCCCCAAGCTCGTAACACGCTGGATGCCGAAAGCCAGCAAGCATATATGCTGTCAGGGTTGATAGAGAGGCTGAATTCAACCTTCCATCCTCGTTTACCAGTTAAAATTGACAATAACCCCTTTAATAGGACTGTAATTAATTATGATGACGATGATTGTCATAATTACAGACCGTACGAGCTCATCTGAAAACAGGAGAAGATTGACACATATATTGTATAGGTGCATGCATTCTATTGTTGCTCCTAATAATTATCTTATCCTTTTTAAAGTCCGATGTGCTCTTTGCTGGCGTTTTCAGTGAATATTTACAAAACACGACAGCCGGTCTTCCAAGTAAACCGTCTTGAACTTTGGAGTGACAGGTAACACAACATTGCATTGTGCAGCGTCAAAAATGTCACGCAGGTCACACAACGACACATGCATAATAAAAAGCTGGGGGAGATAATCATACAGTTCCAGGCATCATGTGTTCAAATTGAGACTGTAAAAAACATTCAGAATTGTCCAAAACTGAATTAAAAGGGTTTCAATATTCAACTATAACATGCAATCCAAAGCAAAATTCACTTGTAAATGTTTTCATTTTTAAGTTTTTTGTGAATTAGATAGACCACATTGTCAAAGTTACAGAATCAGTGTTTCTGTTGCAGTTAAACAATTGCTCTGAGTTGTTGACATCACATTATCAAAGACCTGCTAACTCAAGCATATTTCCCCTCGATATGAATAACATCACATTATGTTAACAAAGTGTTTGATAATGCTACAGCATCTAACTCACAGAATCATGGGCATCAGCCACCTGAGTGTTTCTGTTGCATTTGAATAATCGCACTTAGGGGTTTTAGACATCATGACATTACCAGAGACCTACCAACTCAAACATATTTTCCCCTCAGTATGAACAACACCAGATTAAGTTAGCAAAGTGTTCGATAATGCCACAGCATCTAACTCACAGAATCACGGGCTTGCCACCTGAGTGTTTCTGTTGCATTTGAATAACCGCATTTAGGAGTTTTAGACATCATGACATTACCAGAGACCCACCAACTCAAACATATTTTCCCCTCGTTATGAACAACACCAGATTAAGTTAGCAAAGTATTTGATAATGCCACAGCATCTTACTCACAGAATCACGGGCGTGCCGCCCAAGTGCTTCTGTTGCATTTGAATAATCACACTTAGGAGTTTTAGACATCACGACATTACCAGAGACCCATCAACTCAAACATATTTTTCCCTCGTTATGAACTACACCAGATTAAGTTAGCAAAGTGTTTGAAAATGCCACAGCATCTTACTCACAGAATCACGGGCGTGCCGCCCGAGTGCTTCTGTTGCATTTGAATAATCGCACTTAGGAGTTTTAGACATCATGACATTACCAGAGACCCACCAACTCAAACATATTTTCCCCTCAGTATGAACAACACCAGATTAAGTTAGCAAAGTGTTTGATAATGCCACAGCATCTAACTCACAGAATCACGGGCGTGCCACCTGAGTGTTTCTGTTGCATTTGAATAATCGCACTTAGGAGTTTTAGACGTCATGACATTAACAGAGACTTCCCCTTGTTATGAACAACACCAGAGTAATAAGTTAGCAAAGTACTTGATAGTGCCACAGCATCTAACTCACAGAATCACGGGCGTGCCGCCTGAGTGTTTCTGTTGCATTTGAGTAATTGCACTTAGGAGTTTTAGACATCATGACATTACCAGACACCCACCAACTCAAACATATTTTCCCCTCGTTATGAACAACACCAGATTAAGTTAGTAAAGTGTTTGATAATGCCACAGCATCTAACTCACAGAATCACGGGCGTGCTGCCTGAGTGTTTCTGTTGCATTTGAATAATCGCACTTAGTAGTTTTAGACATCATGACATTATCAAAGACCCACTAACACACACCAAAAAATCTTGAATTATCACTGACTGGCAAGTGTAGACCAAACCTGCTCATCTGAACCAAACAAATTACATCTGAGACAATGTTGGTCAAAGCCTTTTTTATTTGTGGTGGCACCTAAATGAGCCGTTTTGTTGTACTGTTACCCGTAGTGTGCTATGTGGCATGCTTGACCTACAGGATTTTCCCTGCGTTGTGCATTGCAGGGGTGGGTGGTGGTGTGTGTGTGTGTGTGTGTGGGGGGGGGGGGAGCCATTTGCCTTGGCTTCTGGTCATTGCAAGACTGCCTCTCAGTTAATCTGCAACTGGTCTTCAAGGTTGACTCTAGAAAAGAAAAGGAAGGAAAACAGTGTTTATTAAGTAATGGGTTAAAAATAAGGGACAACCCTAGCTAGTTGGCATATATTTCACAGCACTGATTTACTGGTCCCTGCAACAAGTCACACACACACACAAAGGGACTAGTCCTTGGAACTAGTCCCAGGGAAAAGTCCCCTGTAGTGTCTACACAAGGGGACTAGCACTTGGCAGGGACAGTCTGATTTGCTCTTTAAAATAAAGGGCAGTTCACACAAAGGGCTCTGGGCTGATGATGTGTCAGTCCATTTAAAAAGGATACTGGGTGCACATTGATTGATTGAAAGCAAAATGCCATAAAATTAATAGCAATGTCATGTTAAATTATGCACATAATTATTATGAGCAATAATTTCACAAAAATAGAAAGCTTTCTTTCCAAGTTTCCAAAAAGTTATATTGTAATACTGATAAAGTTTGGCTCTTTCTTTTCTTGCATATTCTATTTCTAAATTCTTTTGATTGTGTCAGTAAATACCGTAAAGTTCCGTGTATAAGCCGCACCCGTAGATAAGCCGCACCCCCGATTTGGAAGCTCAAATTTCGAAAAAAAAAATAAAGACAATAAAGTTTGAAGTTCCTTTGAAGTTCTATTTGTATACAAACAAGGGCAAACAAGCACGATTCCAAAACACCGTACACGGCGGTTGTGGCAAACTTTTATACAAACGAAGTCTTTAAATGGCGAAATTTCACTTATCATACCTTAATTTCTGTTTGTATTCACCATATCTTATCTGTTGATACCACTTTTTCAAGATTATCACTTCAAAACACTCCATGAAGTTGAAATTCCGACAAATTCGTACGCGTTTGAAACGAAACGAACGAATGCTTAGCGGCCAAGCTTTCAAACGTGGAGAGGAGTCTGGGTCTCGGCAAAACAACACAGAAGAGAACACGCAAAGATGCCATTACAATATTTATTCCACCACAGGTAGCCAAAGCGTAATATGAGATCGTATGGAGCTGAAATTCGATCGAAAATAATCGGCGGTTTTCCGCCGAAAATACATTAAAATCGAAATAAAGTTTTAAAAACCTTACCTGTCGTGTGTTTGATGTGTTTTTATCGCTTTTCCGAGCTTCCGGAGGCCGTTTTGGGCGATTTTCTGCTTAACGGTCGATGCGACGGCATGTCACGTACTAAGCTCTCTTTAGTACGTGACATGCCGTCGCATCGACCGTTAAGCAGAAAATCGCCCAAAACGGCCTCCGGAAGCTCGGAAAAGCGATAAAAACACATCAAACACACGACAGGTAAGGTTTTTAAAACTTTATTTCGATTTTAATGTATTTTCGGCGGAAAACCACCGATTATTTTCGATCGAATTTCAGCTCCATACGATCTCATATTACGCTTTGGCTACCTGTGATTCCACTAATAAGTATTACACCTCTAAAGGATAAGCGAATGATGTTTTTGCGAGTAAAATCTCTAAAACTACCACTGTTCTTCGTGTGAACATCGAACATTTTCTTGGAGTAATAAAATTCTAATTAACAAATGTCTATTTACGACAACTATATTTACAAGCGATCGGAAAGTGTCTGTCAAAGTTTATAAGAATGTTCGTCGTCTTAAAGCTTAAAATCCATTGAAGTCCTCACTATCGCTATCTCCAAAGAGATTCTGATAGCCTTCTGGATCAATGTCCGCTAGCTCTCTCTCGTAACTGTCGGCGTAGTGCAAGTCTGCGTCATCGTCATCATCATTGATACCGGCGAATGGATCAGAGTCGTCGTCGTCTTCATCCCACATTTCATCATCCTCTGTGCCATCCAAGGCATTCGTAATGCAGCACTTACGAAAGGACTTCTTGATCAGCTCGCAAATTTATCTGATGGATAAATTTGCAGTGAAAGTCACGAAAAACAACGAAACGGTCGGCCATTTGCCTCGCGAGTACTCGCGAATATCCTGGTATTTTCTCGCACGTGGCGGAAAGATGCGTGTTGAAGTGACAGGCCACAGGCGCCATTGCAAACAACTTTGCGGAGGAATGGAGATTCCGTGTAGGTTGGTGTTTAGTTGTTCGAGTAAAGTGAAATTAAATCGCTTGAAAGAACTGTTGGAGAACAAGATACGCCGGTGAATGTTTGAAGACACGAACACTGTACAAACGGCTCCTTTAGGAGCCACCACTCGTATAAAAGTCAATGAACAACATCAACATGCTTTCAGTTTGTGTGTATCTTTATTCAGTGACATCTTAAGACGTTTTTATGAATATTAATTAGGCCTTTAAGAACTCCAACCACAGATGTTTCCGTAGATAAGCCGCACCCCCGATTTTTGACTTAAATTTTGAGGAAAAAGGTGCGGCTTATACATGGAACTTTACGGTACTTATAGTCTGCATGGCCTATCATATAATTTTCTATCAGTGGACATCAATTTTGTACTATGATTTTGTTGTCATTTATATTTTTACAATATCAGAACAGGAACTTTTAACCAGTCGATATGGAAGAACATTGTACAAACACTAACCAAAGAAAGGGCACCCATGAATCTTGAGATTAAAAACAAGCTCATCAGGGAGTGGACCATGGAGCCGCATATCTCTGATAACTGAAGTGGTGACATTCTTGAGGTTGACTTCAAATCCAGGAACTTGAGGAGGAAGCCTTTCAATACCAAGTAGATTACTGGTGACATCAAACTGGCCCTTTCGTAATGCAGCCATGTTATTCTCCAATGGAATAATGGCCACATCAGACTTTCTCTGTGAAGTTAAAAATTGTATAACATTTTCCATAACATTAAATCCAATCTCTTCTGATATCAGCTTAAAGTACATCTTTTTTAAGAGAGCAAAACCAAAAAGATTGTTCAAAAATTCATTCACTTGTGAAAGATAGGATAACAGAAAGCTATGATGGTCTATTACCCATGCAGTGTTTGCAAAGATCAGGGTTGTCACAAAGATTTGAAGTAAGTGACTAAATTATTGGAGTACACATAGGCAGCTGATTTTGCCAACTTTTTATAAGGAATCAGAACAATGGCCCAGTAGAAAAGCTGACCAAGATCATAAAGTAGGAGGCGATGTTTTGCTACTTGTGACATAAAGTGGTGATGCAAACCAAACATTATTTTTTCAATAAAATCAAATCTGAACAAACCAGAAAAACACTAAAAAATTTGGATCTGGGCAAAACACAGGTTAAATACTTGGGCGGGTGTGGGTGGTGCGGAGTTGGGGATAACTAACTTTATTTAAACCAAACCAATCAATAACTAGTATCGTCCAATCAATGAGAATCGATAGTCACAAGAAAAATTACATCAATTGTTTGTAATCCCCTGGCACTGATGCAACTTGGTAGAATCTCAATCAAACTTCACCTTACTGGTAAGTCTTGTTTAATTTTTCAACTATCATTGATGAAAATCTATGGTAATCGATGAAAATTGATAAAATTAAAAGTCACAAAATTTTCCTTCATCAATTTTCGTTAATTTCTGATATCATTTGATTACTGGTAATTAGCATTGATTGTTATTGGTTGATATTGATTATCATCAATTTCATTGATTGGTTAGACCAGGATTGCAAAGTTATAGCAGATTGTTCACAATGAATCAAAACTAACACGTATTTCAACAAGCTTATTTCAATTTTAAAATAAGGGAAGTCTCAAATCAAAAAGCAAACAATTCTTGCACCACAAGTATTAACATTACCACCACCCCCTCAAAAATACTAATATGGACCAGGGCAAAGTGCATTTTTAGCGGAGACAAATAAAAATAATCCAATAATTTATTATGATAACAGAATATATAAAGACAAAATCAAGAAGTTCAACTTACCCCTGCCCTTCCCAGTTTTGTGTGATAATTGTCAGGTCCTGCCAGGCACTGCCTCAGTTTAAACAGGAGGTAGACCCAGTCTGGCGCACTCTCTCCATCCACACCTTCTGAGAGTAGCTTCGAGAAAGCTGTTCTGATTCCTTTCTCCTGCACCACTGAATCAAACACATTCGAGACCACTTCCCGGGCATCTTGACCAGGCTTTCCAGTCAAAGAACAGCACTCCCCGAGCACAGTACTAAGCGATTCACCATTACGTTTACACACTCCGGTGATTTGGTTCAGCAAATTTACCGCGGTTTCCCACATTTTCTTCTTTTTGAAGGCAGGAGACAGGTCTTCATCGGCCCTAAGTTCGTTTAGGCTTCTCTTCCTCTTTGATGTGCTTTAACTCTTGGTTGTGCTGAGGAAATGGCACTCTATTTGGTTTTGGCGGGCTCGGAGTGGTAGGAGGAGCTGGCGGGAAACTTGTGGATGCAGCTCCAGAGAGACAAAATTAAACCCATTGATCCAAGCCCTGATCAATTGGAAATCCTCCGTTTGAAAGAATGGGGCGTCTAGTGTCTTTTGGCGCAGGATTCCAACGACAAGGCCAAAGGCTGATGCGACATACACATTTTCTGCTCGACAACTGGAAGCCAAAAACCAACTGGCGGGCGCGGGAAAGCCATCGCATCCGACCAGATCATCCAAGGCGATTTGTCGGTATTCGTCTGGAAATACCTGGGCGAAGCCTGACGAACAGAACCTGGAAGGTTTGCCCCCACATTTCACAGAATTTAGTGCAAACCACGACTTCTCTGCTTAATTGATCTCCTTATTAATGACGATTCCTTCGTATCAACTTCTCGCCTCAAATAAACACTGATCTCTCTCCGTTCACAAGTCAGAACTATCATGTACTGATGGTGCAATCCACTAATATTGCATCGTCATACTAGTACCAATTCCTTCTCTTCCTAGCCCACGCCGACAAAACGCAACTGTCCTTTTTGTCCGCTGCGAAATACAAGTTAGCCAATCAGAAACCTTACAAACCACTTCGCAATCCACCCCCCCCCCCCCCATAAAATGCCAAGGGAAACCCCCTCTCACGCAGCACAATACTACACCGCTCCTATACAAAACGCAACTTTCAAAGCAAATCACATTCACAGAAGCGTGATATGCTCCTGACATTCACAAATCCTTCTGACTCCCACATTTTTACACCCTCAAAATGTCAATCCCAATAAAAAAAACTCCTGCTCTAAAAAAATTTTCACCATGACCACTAACTAGATCAGACAACACAGCCAATTTCGCATTCAATCCTATTAGCTGCTTTACTCAATTGCGCATGCGTTATACAAGACAAATACAAAAAACCCCAAACTTAACAACCCTTCGTCGTTGATATCTTAAAGGAACTATGTCACGGCATTTTCATTCATTTTTCTGATCTGACAAAATTATTTTCTCATTAACGGAAACCTCAAAATAATAGTTTCCTGAGGTAGAAAAACACCAAAGAAGTAATAATTAACCAAAAATAGGCCGAGTGGTTAGGGCGCCGGTCTTGAAACCCGGAGGTCCCGAGTTCAAGTCCCGTTCTGACCGCTATCTGGAGTTGTTTCACGGCCGACCAGGTTTCATCTCCTCGACCACACTTGTAAATAGCCAACTGGTTTGCCTCCTGCCAGTTGGGATTTTTAACTTGTTATGTTCAGTTCAGGGGCGGTGGAGAACACTTGACTACGCCTGGGACTTTTTTTGTGGTCGGATGATCCACCGAAAATTGACGTCACATCCGGTCCAAAAGCAGCCTTTTTCTTCCGCGGGCGGGAAAATCAAAATTGACGGCGACAGTTTCGTTCAGTTGGTGAGTAAAATGGCCATATTTTTTCATCGGCGATAAATTTTCCTGTTACATTTTCGTGACAATGAAATGAAATATGTACTCTTTCCTTCCATTTGATTAGTGAAGAGATTATTCTAAATAAAGGTTTATAAACTGCGTTGTTTTCGAGCGTTCTTTTGTAAGGAAAATGGCGGCTTTGTCTCCCTCGAATTTCACAGGATTCGGAAAATCAGTTAAAATGATGACTTCAAGGTGAGTAATTCTTTATTTAAATAGCCTATGTTGTAGAATAAGACTCCTTTTAACAAAACATCGCAAAGACGGCATTTCTAACAAGTGGGAACCCCATTAACACTCTTTGTTTTTTAGAGAGACTGTTCACAACACAGAATCTGAAACAATACTCCTTGTGGTGCTTTGTCGCTGTTGACCGCCAAGACTTCCCTTTATCTGTTTTCTTTTCTTTTTTTCTATATTATTAAATTCTCAATATATAATTGATCTACTCCGGGAGTCAATTATGGAGACATGTGATGTAGTGCTAACTTTTGAGTCTGTGGATGAAATCCTATGGTGTGACCATTCAAATGAAATCTCTTTGGCAGTACTTTCGCAGGGTACTGTTTGTTTGGGGGGATTTGAAAAAAAAATGAAATGTAGCATATTCTTGAATTTGTACGGGAGTTTTTACGGACCCCCACCCCCATAGTTTGCGACAATCAAATGTATAACCAAATATGGTCATGAGCACGTGTAGTGACTTTCTCAGAAACTGGAGAGACGATGCAGCGAGTTGAACTGTGAGCATACTGTGAGTTATTTAGTGAGTTTTAGCTGCGGAATAAACCTGAAAACTAGTGAGTTCTGTGTACCGTTGTTGAACGGCTCACTTTTGGTGCCGGGACCAGGATACAAACGACCAGGATCAAAACAACCGGGCTAAACAAGAAGCAAAACAAACATGAGCGACGGCGAAGGAGAAACCAGCCCCAGCGAAGACGAACAACGTCTCGTTCGAGAGATTGACAAAGAAATTAACAAGCTGAAATACTTCTTGGAGGAGACAGGAGAACTAATTGAACTCGGGGACTTTGCTGAGATGGATATCGCCAACAAACGAGCCGAGAAAATTATCGCGAAACTATCGGATCTTATTTCACAGACAGAAGAGTTGAAAATCGAGCGAGGAGTGACATCTCGTTCTGTGAGACAGTGGAAGAAAGACACCAAATCCAAATATGCAGCGTTTGTTATCGACAAGGAGAGGCTTGGAAAGTGTCTGAGCGAAAGAGAAGAGGAAATTGAGCGGCGAAAAGAAGATTCGAAACGGGAACAACAGATGGAGGACGAGCGGCGACTATGCGAGCTCCGTGAAAGACAACAGAACCACGAGCGTGAGTTATGGAAGGAAAAGCTCGAAGCAGAATTGCGGGTAGCGGAGAAGAAATTAGAAATGGAGAAAACCGCCGTTTCCAGTACGACTAAACTGCCGAAACTTAAGATGACACCGTTCAAAGGTACTGCTGGCGACTGGGTGAGATTTGAAAACATGTTCCTAACTCAAGTTGATGCCAAGTCAATTTCTGACGAAGAGAAATTCGGCTATCTGCTAGAATCTGTCGGGCCGAAGGTGAGAGACCGAATTGCAAACCTGAAACCTGGCGGTATGGGTTATAAGACGGCATGGGAACGACTTAAAAAAGAATTCGGTCAAACTAAAGTCGTCATCAATACTCACATAGACGAAATTATCAACCTACCTCTGGTCAAAGGAACGAATTATTTCAAAATACAAGAGTTTTACGAGAGACTGAGTAATAACTATGACGCTCTCCAAACCCTTGAAGGAGCTGAGAAATTACAAGGGTTTGTAATGAATACGATCAACAAACTGCCGCACGTCAAACCAGACCTAGTACGAGTTGATGAGAATTGGGAGGAGTGGTCTATGGAACATCTAATTGACGCTTTGCAAAAGTGGCTCAGGAGAAATCACGTACAAAACAGCAAATGTGAGAAACACCTCTTCACACAGAAGCCAAGAGATAATCGGTCACCTTATTGCCTTTTCTGCCGAAAGCATGATCACTGGAGTGGAAACTGTACCGTGGTAACAGGGTTGGCGAACAGGAAGAAGTTCTTTGTGGATCACAATTTATGCTTTAACTGTGGGCGTGCAAACCACAGGGCAGACCAGTGCCAGAGGCGTGGGTGCCTTAAGTGCAAACACAAGCATCATACTAGCATATGCGACAGAGAGGAGAGAGAAAGCAGCAGTGCGAATGGGGTTTCGCTGACTGGCTACACTAATTATGCAGAAGAGAGAGTACTACCCGCCATAATTCCTGTGAGCATCGAAGGACAGGTTCTTTGGGCCTACCTGGACACAGGATCTGCACGCAATTTTATCTCTCGTGAAGCAGTCAAGATGTTAAAGTTGAAGCCAACTCGTCATGAGACCCGTGAAATTTTGACGGTCAATGGAACCAAAGTCCAGTCCATGCCAATCTTTGACACCCGCATTGAATCGCTGGACGGAAAATCATGTGAAGAAATTGAATTCACTGGCTCAAAGTTAGTGGACTTTACCACAGTGAGAAGGCCAGACATGAACCAGCTGAAACTGAAGTACTCGCATACACAAGACAAGAGGTTCTACATGACATCTACGGGAGAACACCAGATACATCTCATTCTTGGAGATAGCATTTACAGCAGAATAAGGACGGAGAGAGTGTTCAAAGGGAAGCGAGGAGACCCCCTAGTGGAAGAGACATCGTTTGGTTGGGTGGTTCATGGTGGAGATGAATATGGGAGTGGCAGCACCTGCATGTACTTGAGAGAGGTTAATGACTATGAGAAACTTTACAGTTTAGATGTACTGGGGGTTGAGGATCGGGGTGAGAATGACCAGCTGGACGTCCTGCGTGACTTCAAGGAGAGTGTAGTGAGAAGAGAGGATGGAAGGTATGAGGTCAGTTTTCCATGGATTCCTGGAACAATGTTATTGAACACAAATGAGACACTTAGCAGAAAGCGTCTTGAGAATGTGGAGAGAAAATTGTTGAGAAATGAGAAATTGAGAGAAGAATATGGTGGCATCATCGAAGAGCAGCTCAAAGCAGGCGTAATAGAAGAAGCTCCTCAGAATCCAACCGGAGAACGAGTATTCTACATGCCACATAAACCAGTTGTAAAGCAAAGTGCAGTTACCACGAAGGTTCGCATGGTGTTTGACGCGAGTGCTAAGCCACACCCATTGGCCAACAGCATCAATGACTGCATGTTTACTGGGCCCCCATTACAGCCACTCCTCTGGGACATAATGGTTAGAGCGCGAATGTCCACAAATCTACTTCTGGGTGACATTGAGAAGGCGTTTCTGCAGATTAGTGTGAAAGAGGAAGACAGAGATTCATTCAGATTCCTGTTCAATGTCAAGGGAGAAGAGAAGCATCTAAGATTTACACGTGTACCATTTGGAGTTGAAGCGAGCCCCTTCTTATTGGGAGCCACTCTGCAGCATCACTTTGAACAGCAAGGGCCAGAGTTCTCAGATACCGTGAGCGCACTCAAGGAGAACACTTATGTTGACAATCTAATGCAAACGGGAGGCGATAATGAGAAGCTTGTGCAGTTCAAAGAAGAGAGCACTGTCATACTTGAGTCGGCTAAGTTTCCAGTTCATAAGTGGGAATCGAATGTTAAAAGTCTTGAGAGTGAAAGCATGCCAAACCCTAGCAAGATTCTAGGACATACATGGAACAAAGAAGATGATACATTGGAGCTGCCTGCAAAGCCTTTCCCACACGATCAGCCAGTGACTAAACGAACTATCCTCAGTTACTTAGGAACTGTGTATGACCCACTCGGGATAATCTCACCCACTATGGCTGAAGGAAAGCACATCTACCGTGAGACTTGTGATGAAAAGAAGGGTTGGAATGCAGAAGTTTCTACTCATTTGAAGAATCGATGGCTCAAGTGGACAAAGCAGCTTAAAGATGTCAGAATTCCTAGAAGTGTTGCTACCTCAATTGGAGAGATGGAAGCAGTCCATTTGCATATTTTCGCAGATGCAAGCATTCTAGCATGCTGTGCAGTGGCTATTGCGGTTGTGGAGCAGGTGACAGGTGTGGCTAAAGGGCTGTTCACATCAAAATCACGAATCTCAAAGAGAAACACTTCAATAGCTAGACTGGAGCTTGTGAGCGGTCATATGGCAGCGAATATGGCGAAGAACCTTAGCACTGCTCTTCAGCGATGGCCCATCAAATCTACCACCATTTGGATGGACAGCATGGTGGCGTTGTATTGGATAACCAATCCTGGGAAAGGTTGGAAGGTGTTTGTGGCAAATAGAGTGAAGAAGATAGCAGAAACCACTGGTCCAATCAACATCACTTGGAAGTACTGCCCATCAGAAATGAATCTAGCAGACCTTGGAAGTAGAGGGGCGACGATTGTGAAGATGGAGAAAGGAAACTGGTTTACTGGTCCAGATTGGCTCTTGGATGAGAGACAGTGGCCACAGCAGCCAAGGCTGAACAACAACAAAGAGACAGATGAGGAGTTCAAGGCCACCCAAGAGGCAGTTCTTCGCACAGATGAGCACAAGTTGGATGAGTGGGATGCATTGCTCGAGAGAAGTACCTACTGGCGGACATTGAGAGTAACAGCATGGGTTTTGAGGTTCGTCAGCAATTGCAAGGCGAGAAGAAACAAGTTAAAGAAAACAGCAGGGCCGTTAGTAACCGAGGAAATCACGACTGCGAGAAACTGCTGGGTAAAGCGAGTCCAGAAAGCAGACGAAGCATGTCTACAATCGCCGGGATGGAAGTTGGTCAGAGATGAACATACAGGTGTTCTCAAGTGTGAAGGCAGAATTAAAGGATACAGGCCAACGTACCTTCCTGGAGGACCATTTGCTGAGAAGCTTATTGTTCACACACACAATCAGGTCATGCATCTTGGAACTGCGAACACAATGGCAAGTGTGAGAGAGCACTGGTGGATACCGAAGTTGAGAGCCAAAGTTAAGAAAGTTATCAAGAAGTGCAATGTTTGCAAAGTGTTCTCCACCAGACCATACGGAGTGCCGTCGACAAGTGCTTTGCCAGAATACAGAACAGAGGGGAGCAGGCCATTCGAAGTGACCGGAGTAGACTTTGCCGGACCTTTTAGTTACAAGGTTGGCAAAAAGGAACAAGGAAAGTGCTACCTTATTATTTTCACATGTGCAAGCTCCAGAGCAGTCCATTTAGAAGTAACAAGGACCCAAACAGCAGACGAATTCAAGCAGAAACTCAATGCATTTATCTCACGTCGAACAAGACCCAGCATCATCATCTCAGACAATGCGAAAGTATTCAAGACTACAGCAGATTGGATCAAGACCGTCAGGAAAAGTGAGAAGCTGCAGGATTATCTAGCACGTGAGAACATTCGTTGGCAGTTTAACCTTGCAAAATCGCCCTGGTGGGGAGGATTCTATGAGAGATTGATCAAGGAGATCAAGAAGGCGATGCACAAGACCTTAGGACGGTCACATCTTTCCTATGAAGCATTTGAATCAGTCATCATGGATGTTGAAAGAAATCTTAACAATCGACCCCTGACGTATGTTGAAACAGAGGGAGGAGAGGAAGAAGTGCTGACGCCGAACGTGATCCTGTGGGGGCGAGATGCATATCCAGTAGAGGACATTGAAAATTCTGAAGCAGAGAAGCTGACGAAGATGAGCGAGCGATTGGAAGATGCCAAGGCCCATGTGTGGAAACGCTGGAAGAGAGAGTATGTCCACAGCCTAATGGAAAGCCACAGGCTGAACAAGGAAACCGCAACCACACCTAAAGTGGGAGAAATTGTACTAGTTGTTGGAGATGAGAGGAATCGCGGCGAATGGAAGAAAGGAAAGGTGGTGCGTCTTGTACAAGGTAAAGACGGAGTTGTGAGAGGTGTGACGTTGTTCCGTAAAGGACACACCATTGAGCGACCACTTCAGCTAGTTTGCCCTTTGGAAATCCGAGCAGTGGAAAATACTGATGAGCCTCAGGAGGGGAGGAGACAACAAGTTGACTTAAGAAGCCAGAGACCAAGAAGAACTGCAGCTCAGAGGGCTGCCAAGAGAATTGGAGAACAGATGCATGCAGAGGAGGAGGATTGATAAACTGGACTGTCATTGAGTAAAGCGGACTGTCGTCGAGCAAACCGGACTGTTGTTGATAAAGCAGACTGTCATTGTGTAAACCGGACTGTTGTCAAGTAAATCGGACTGTCATTAAGTATACGGAACTGTCGTGAAGCAAATCGAACTGTCTTTGAGTAACATGATTGTAAAAATTGAGCTACAATTTTTAGGGGAGTTGTGTACGGGAGTTTTTACGGACCCCCACCCCCATAGTTTGCGACAATCAAATGTATAACCAAATATGGTCATGAGCACGTGTAGTGACTTTCTCAGAAACTGGAGAGACGATGCAGCGAGTTGAACTGTGAGCATACTGTGAGTTATTTAGTGAGTTTTAGCTGCGGAATAAACCTGAAAACTAGTGAGTTCTGTGTACCGTTGTTGAACGGCTCAAATTTTAAATTTTGGCCACTACTAGGGGTGAAAGGGTTAAGTAAATGTCTGTGATAGTACATGACAAATATCTACCTGACATTAAAATAGTTATACATACTTGGGCTTTTGGCTACTCAATTTTATTTTTGTTATACATTTGTATTCACAAATCTGAATGTGTATGTACCTATAAGTAAGATTAATAAGCTAAAGATTTAATACTAATTACATGAATGCAATAGATTTACCTAAAGTTTTAAGGGTTGGTATGTTTTCTACATGAAGAGACTTGGTAGAAGTCACTGTGTTGTAACAAAATCAAATCAAATCAAATAAAAATAACTACAGCAGGCAAAGTGCAGACAATGTGTAGCCTCAGGTGTAAAAATTCATTAAAAATAATCATTTTTTTTAAAGAGCAAAAATGGATAGGTCTTAAAATTGGGACTACCAATAGTTGAAAGACAATATTTATGTCCTAGTGTAACAAGACCTTTAGGACAGAATGTCACATGACAAAGTTGACACCAAAGAATATGAAATTCATGACAGCTAGGGTGCACATAGAATGCTTTATACTTGAATAAGCAGCTACAATTGTCCATGTAGATCACATGTGGATGACAAATACCACTGCCTATCCTTGCAGTTGAAAGTACATGTACAAACGTAGTAACCAATGCCAATAAAGACATTGTACAGTACCATTCAAAAGTAAGCTGACAGTTTGTTGTGAGTCTCAATTCTTGACTAGCTACTCATTACTCAATTCCTGCATGAATTAAGTACCGAAAATTAGAATCGAGACTAACACAACACTATTCCAATTCGCACAAATCCAAAATTGAGTTTGAGTTAATTATGTATAGAGCTGAAACGTTTTGAAATGTGGGGAAAGATAATCTTTTTTGGTTTTGGTTTTGTTTGTTTTGATGTTTTATTGAGACACGAGGCAAATACCCCAAACTGAACAAAGGCTGTTCCGGTTGGGTGATTTGTGCAGGAATCAAGTATTGTGAATCAAAAATCAATTATCAAGTCTCGATTCCCAATACTTGATTCATGTGAGGATCAAGTATTGAGTGTCAACTTACTTTTGAATGGTGCTGTATAATTTGTAGAAAAGTGACCAACATGTTGATGCCTTTGTATTTAACTACAAAAACATCAACATCACAAGCAATGTAACACTGGAATTAATTAAATATTCCAAACAAGCCTGATCAATAATCCTTTCCTTGTAGTAATATAAAGGGAATACATGTATATTAAAAGGGCAAGGTAGCTAGATAATCCCGCAATTATGTCGACAATTTGTATTGGTAATCCCAATCTTAAACATACAGTGGAATCCCGATTTTTTTAACCTCCTGGGGAAAAGGGAATTGGTTTGAATTATCTGGGGGTTTGAAAAATAACTCGGGGTAAAATTACAGTGTTTGACTGGGAAAGGGAAGCCAGTTTTCAGAAACCAAGAGCTTGAGAAATCAGGATTCTACTTTATGTTATTACAACGCTGGTTTGTTCGTCTCACCATCCCTACTTCACCTTCCCCCCCCCCCCCCCTCCCCCCAACCTAGGAATCGCTCAATCAGATAAAATTCATTCATTAATTATGCAGTTCTCTTTATTCAGACTTCTTTTAAAACAACGAAACACAAAAAATACATTCCCATAGAAAAACAAATTGTGTCTACCCATCATCGTAAAACGGAAACTTCGAAAACACAAGACTACTAACCTCGAGTCTGCTTGAGTACACAGATGTCTGCCACATCAGGAGTGCTTCTAAACATGTCCGCGGTTGGTTTCGATACTGCTTCCAGCACTTTTCTGCGAGTGTTAATTACCTTCCCAGTGTTAACACAACATACTGTGACTACCGACGTTTTCTTCATTGTATTGTACTCTGGATAGACTATTTTAATTGACGATTCCTTTGAATCAAGGGTCACGAGAGGCAAAAGTTTGAGCGGCTCCGTTAGAGACGATATCAGGTATCACTGTGCAGAGTAGTTTCGATAGAGTAGGACTTCCAGCACTTTACGTCGAGTGTTAATTACCTTCCCGATGTTAACAATCCAAACTGTTACTGCTGGCGTTTTCTTCATTATATTTCACGCATCATAGGCTATTTAAATTGACAATTACACTGAATCAGGAGTCACGAGAAGCAAAAGTTTGATCCGCACATGTATTGAAAATTGCGACATACTCGCCATGACATTGCACGAAGCTGCCTGGAAAATGCCATCAAAACTGTACTAAACATTTCTGTTTTGCCAATATATCGGCTAAAATAGATAATCCAGTAACTTTGTAACATCTCTGGTATTCAAGATAAGCAATTGCGTGTCAGTGGTGGTCACAAGAAAGAAGAAACCATAAACTCCCGAGCGTCCATCCTGCAACTCACTGAGCGAGCTGCTCGCCGATTTTTGAAACCGGATGTGACGTCAATTTTCGGTGGATCATCAGGTCACGAAAATTGGCGAAGTTTGCTTCCCCCCCCCCCCCCCCTGGTTCAGTTTGAAATATTTGTTTCTAAGGTTTAAATGCTCGGCCCCACTAGCACCTTGCTATAATCACTTGCCGAGGGTAAATAAAGGACATTTATTTATTTATTTTTATTTATTTAAAGATGGTTACAACTGAGGGAGATTAAGACGGAATACGAATGACAAACTTGGAAAAACTTGCCAGCTTTTTCAAGTTGCGTTATCCGTGACGTAGCTCCTTTAAATACTGTAAATTAAAAGACAAGAACACACGAAGGTAACATTCAGCAGACTAATATGCGCATGCGTCTGATATAAGACAGTACCGCTCTTGAGTACCCGTACCACAAGCTTTACAGCACTTTGTTCGTATTTTAAGCCAACTGACCATCACGACAAACCGTGCCCATTTTATAAACCGGCGGTCGCCATGGCGATGGCCGGTTAAATAGTAAAATTAGAGCTGAGAATCAGTAGAAGAACTAAAAAATACGTGTATAAATAGTTCCAAAATACTTAAAAAAGGTTTTTCAAACGCAGTCAGCCGTCCCGAAGGAAGTATATTTGTTGTGTGACATTGCAATAGTGGAGTATCATTTGCATTTTATTTAGTTTGATACAGGTTTAGGTCCGGAATAACTCGTAACGCAACACGTCACCTGTTAGTAATATAATTTTATTGTCATTCTTACCGCACGTTTAGCTCATCTCAATGCCCTTTACATCCATCTCAACACTTTTATTGCGAGAAAGACCTTCACAAACATCGCACATTTATTACGACTTGAAACTTGTATGCATGTTTCGGGTAATGAATAACTTTTCACATAACATTTAAGTTATCAGTAAAATGGCTTTATTGTAAACCTTACCGTATATTTAGCTTATCTCAATCACTTTTACACCCAAATCGATAACTTTTCTATAAGAAATGACGGCACAAACATCGTACATTTTCTAACACTTACTGACCTTGTATGGTTATTTCCGGTAGGGAATAACTTTTCACGTGACATTTCACTTATCAGTAAGGCAATTTTACTGTAAACCTTATCGTATATTTAGCTCATCTCAATCCTCTTTGCACCCATCTCAACACTTCTGCTACAAGAAATAGCGACGCAAACATCGTATTTACTAAGGCTAAAGCTCGTATGAGTGTTTCCGGTGTGGAATAACTTTTCACGTGACATTTTAATCATCAGTGAAATAGTTTAACTGTAAACCTTACCGTATATTTAGCTCATCTCAATGGCCTTTACACCCATCTCAACACTTTTACTATGAGAAATAGCGACACAAACAGTGAACATTTACTAAGACTTGAAGCTCGTATGAGCATTTCCGGTATGGAATAACATTCCACGTGACATTTCAATTATTTGTAAAATCGTTGTATTGTAAACCTTACGTATATTTAGTTCATTTCAATGTCCTTTGCATCTATCTCAAACATATTTTTAACAGAAATGGGGACACAAACATCGTACATTTACTAAGACTTAAAGCAGGTGGACTTAAAGCTTGTATGAGCGTTTCCGGTATGGAAGAACTTGGCACGTGACACTTCCTTTGACGCAACGGTGAATTAATTGGAATGCTTAGCGGCTTTGGTACTGTTCGTTTCAATGCTTTCTACATCCATCTCAACTCGCCTATTTGAGAAACGGACACGCACGACGAGAATTTTTTTTAACAAAGCCCGATTTTATTTGGAATCCTACTCATATTATCCTACTTCTCCCCAGACGCTTCTGTTACACATACTTCAACGTCCTAAAAACCATTTCGATGGATTTCTATCGTTGTTTCAGTGACCTCCTCTATAACCTCATTAACCGTTCTTTTATAGTGACAGAAGCTACAATAAGTTTCTGTAAAAAAGCGAGAGATAAAGCTTTCATCAGTCGACTGTAGTTTGTGTCGTGATTCGTCGGTCAAAGGTTTCAGTACGGTAGTCAAGTATTTGCACAGTTGGTAAGTCAGGGACCCACAGAATGAGACTATGGGTCGCATGGGTATGTTAGGTTTGTGCAGTTTCGGTAGTCCGTAAAGTTTCGGTGTTTGTGGTACACGGCACCTCAGTCTGTTGTAGCGTTGAATGTCAATAGCGTCAGTTTTCTTGAGGTCAAGTAGTTTGCTGTTGAGTTTGCGTTGAAGTGCTGGCGTCAAAGTTCCTTCGATAACAATTAGTATGCCTTCGAGATATTATTAGATGTTGGTGCCTAACTGTCTACCACATATAAAAGGTTTCCTTTACTGAGAACGTCTTAAATTAAAAATTTCTGACCCACAACGGAGATTTCTTAGCAAATCACTGAACCCATGTAGTCAATTATCCAGCCGACGACGGGTTACCATTCACACCCACAAAATTAAATTGTTTTTTGAACAGCTATTTTTGTCGCACTTGTATCTTTGAAAGTAGAAGGTTTAGTTACCACGCCGAATTATTTTGTATTCACCTTTGCTGGATAGTCACACTTAAACTTCCATCCACTTTCATCCAAAACTTTAAAGATAGTCCTGTTGGTAACCTTTCAAAGACAGAAGAACCTGCTCACCAAACGGATATTGCTCTGATGTCTTCTGACCCAATTATGATAAAGAAAAAAATTAGGGACCTAATAAACAATGCCATCAATAAAGTGCCACTTTTTGTTCTCACGTAAATTAGGGCATGTCAATGAAGTACTCATTGTCATCAGACGTCAGTCGGTTCAGGACTAATCTGTGATCGAAGCAAAGGTGAGTTTTCAATTCTGTTACCTTTTAGCTTTGAATATGCGCAAGATTTCTTACTCAGAGAAAGAAAATCTTTCTGGGCTCAAACTTGGAACTGATTACTTCTAAAGTGAGGCGTTCTTATTACTTTATGTCATATTTTGGCATGTGAGTTTACAAATAAAATCCTAAGAGGGACCATTTCTGTGAAAGGTTTTGTACGATCTTTTACTGTGGTGTTGTTTTCAATATAATCTGATACATGAGTTATTTTTCCCTCCCCAACTTCCTACAAATTCCTCACTTTTTTGACATATAAACATCTTGTCACGTTATACCAATTTTGAAAGTAAATAACTATTTTGTTGCAGTTTTCCCGGTTGCAAATGACACATTCTGTTGAACAAATTTAGTTCAGTATGCCATCTCTTGATGTCTGAGTTTCGTCTCTTTACCTTTCCGTGTGATAACATGCTCTGAACTTCACATAGTTTTCCTTGTTTGCTCGCCATGTTGTCACGCAATACCACTTTTGAAAGAGAATACCTATTTTGGGGGAATTTTGCAGGTAACAAATGACAAATCGTGTTAAACTAATTTAGCACAGTATTCTATCTCTCGATGTCTGAGTTGCTCTGAACTCCACATGCATTTCCTTACGTGGTCGCCATCATGTCTCGTTATACCGCTTTTCAAAGTGAATTACTGTTCTGTCGGAGTTTTCCCGGTAACAATTGACAATTCCTGTTAAACTTCTTTGGTTCAGTATTCCATCACGCGATGTCTGAGTTCCGTCTCTTTACCTTTTTGTGTGGTGACATACTCCAAACTTCACATAGGTTTCCTTGTTTGTTCGCCACGTTGACAAGTAATACAACATTAGAAATTGAATAACTATGTTTTGGGAGTTTTCCCGGTCACAAATGACACGACATGTTAAACTACTTTGGTTGAATATTCCATCTCTCGATGTCTCAGTTCCGTCTCTCCTTAAGTGGTTGCCAGGCTTGTTACGTAATGCAACATTAGAAATTGAATAACTATCTTTTGGTTCTTTTCCCGGTAACAAATGACACATCCCGTTAAACTACTTTGGTTCAGTGTTCCATCTCTCGATGTCTCAGTTTCGTCTAAAGTTACCTTTTCTTATGATAACATGTTCTGAACTTCACATACATTTCCTTAAGTGGCCGCCATCTTGTCATGTAATGCAAGTTTTGAAAGTGAATAACTATTTTTTGGGAAATTTCCCGGTGGCAAATAGCACATCCTGTTAATCTACTTTGGTTCCGTATTCCGTCTCTCGATGTCTGAGTTTAGTCTCTTTACCTTTTCTTATGATAACATGCTCCGAACTTTATATGGATTTCCTTAAGTGGCCGCCATCTTGTCACGTAATACAACATTAGAAATTGAATAACTATTTTTGGGGAGTTTTCCCGGTAACAAATAACACATCCTGTTAAACTACTTTGGTTGAGTATTCCAACTCTTGATGTCTCGGTTCTGTCTCTTTACCTTTTCTTGTGATGACATGCTCCGAACTCCACATAGATTTCCTTAAGTGGCCGCCATCTTGTAACGTAATACAACATTAGAACTATTACAGATATATGAGCAACTTTAGAACTTTAGAAGTTTTAAAAGGATTTGAAAGTAGATAACAGACACGATAAATTCTTGAGCTTTAGAGGTTTGAGAACGATAACAACAGACATGAGCAATTCTAGAACTTTAGAAGTCAGAATTTTAGACGTCTCATAAGACCGATCTTACACTTATTTCATATTCTCAATGACCTTTTCTATCTAGAACAATTCTAGAATGCTATAGAACCTTCTAATGCCAATACCTGCCCCTTTATGGATTGTATGGTGTGCTAAAGCTCCGAAAATTCGTCAACTACAAAAAGTTTTGAATCGCGTGGTACTTCCAAACAAACATCGAATACTCCAGGGAGGTTTATTTTGAATAAGAGTTAATTTCTGCACTAATTCTGTGAGTTTCTCACTACTGTCGAGGACATACCAACGTTTGTAGTATGCACAAGCTTTTTTCTGAATCGCTTTACAATACTAAACAAATAACGAACGTTTCCAGGGCGTTTAAACAAACGTTCCTTTGAAATTCTTGGAAAATTTCAGCCACGGTATAATTTGTTGTCATTCCGTATAAACTTGATTCTTTAGTCACAATTTTGGGCCATTCCGCAAATCATTCCACAATGCCATTGTCCGCAAACTCGTCAGTTGCCCCTCTTACCCTCACCGGTCTGTACACTGAGGCCTTGTCAAAGTGCCTTCGATAAACAATTAGTATGCCTTCGAGATATTATTAGATGTTGGCGCCTAACTGTCTGCCACATATAAAAGGTTTCCTTTACTGAGAACATCTTAAATTAAAAATTTCTGACCCACAACGGAGATTTCTTAGCAAATCACTGAACCCATGTAGCTAATTATCCAGCTGACGACGGGTTACCATTCACACCCACAAAATTAAATTGTTTTTTGAACAGCTATTTTTGTCGCACTTGTATCTTTGAAAGTAGAAGGTTTAGTTACCACGCCGAATTATTTTGTATTCGCCTTTGCTGGATAGTCACACTTAAACTTCTATCCACTTTCATCCAAAACTTTAAAGATAGTCCTGTTGGTAACCTTTCAAAGACAGAAGAACCTGCTCACCAAACGAATATTGCTCTGGTACGCATTCAATGTCTCCTGTCCCAATTATACACATGCATAAGAATGATAAAGAAAAAATTTAGGGACCTAATAAACAATGCCATCAATAAAGTATGACTTTTTGTTCTCACGTAAATTAGGTCATGTCAATGAAATACTCAACATATGTTCACTTAACTGCAGTTAGTCATCAGACGTCAGCGGTTCAGGACTAATCTGTGATCGAAGCAAAGGTGAGTTTTCAATTCTGTTACCTTTTAGCTTTAAATATGCGCAAGATTTCTTACTCAGAAAAAGAAAATCTTTTTGGGCTCAAACTTTGAACTGATTACTCCCAAAGTGAGGCGTTCTTATTACTTTATGTCATATTTTGGCATGTGAGTTTACAAATAAATCCTAAGAGGGACCATTTCGGTGAAAGGTTTGTACGATCTTTTACTGCGGTGTTTTTATCAATATAATCTGATACATGCCTTACTTTTCCCTCCCCAACTTCTTACAAATTCCTCACTTTTTTTGACATATAAACAAATTCACCCAGCCACCAAAGAGGACGAGAATATGTATAATTTTCCCCTACTGGAATAAATTATCGGCATGAAGTTTTGCCGCCAAGACAGTCAACAGAACAAAGACCTGCGTTAAAGCGGAATATTGTCTCGACAACAGGTTTAGAGCAAGTGATTTTACTTACCCGTAAAATAGACAGTTAAGTAGTACGGTCCGAGTACGAAGATGCCACAATTTTATTAGCCAAACCAAATTCAACGAATTACGCAGTTCGAAGGTTCGAAAGTTGTCCCAGCTAAGTTTGGCTCAGTGATTCAGTACACAACTACAGACGCTAGGATGCTCCTCACTACAAGAGCAGTTACGAAAAACCGGCTGAACTGCTATAAACCAGTTCGTTCGCTTCGCTCCTCTGATCGCCTACTTTTACAAGTTCTAAATGTCTCAACGGCCATCTATGGTCAAAGGACTTTCTCTTTCTGCGCCCCAAAACTTTGGAACACTCTATACCTCAAACTGTAAAACAAGCTGAAACTGTAGCCATTTTTAAAAAGAAACTTAAAACTTGTCTTTTTTGTGACCATTTCAAACTTTAGGTTTATATCTTAGTTAGTCACATAGTGTACTTATAGCTACATCCAAGGTAGGCTAGTTGTGTTGCGTTTTTATTCTTAGTTTATACTGTGAGCGCGTTGCGAATCTTAAATGCGCCTTTCTCCAATGAAGCCAGTGAATTTGTCCAGAACATAAAGGCGGCAAAATTGGCATTTTTTCAGCTGATAACGAGTGTTTTTGTGGCTGCCTTCTAAGAGCTATTCTTTGTTATCTTTACGCACCAGTTGAGGTAATGGAGTGCTATAATTTTTAAACTGATATTTTTCTTTGTTTGGGCAGCCAAACTACAGGGCCTGTCAGGAAACCAGCCTGGTCGATAAATGGGTCACTATTAGTCCAATACCGACCAGTTTCTAAATTCTCCTTACAATATCACTACTTGATCAAACATGCAGGACATGATAACGAAAGAAGTGATCACCAAAAATAAAATGAATTGATGCTGGAATAAATGCCCCCATCTTGTACCATAAGAAATGCATGAAGTCCAATGTGAAGAATAAGCATGCTGATATTGGGGCTTAGAGCAAGTTGATCTATGGCCCACAACCGGCTCTCTCTAAATTAAGCTCTGTCGCTAATGAATTTTCATTTAGGAATCTCAGAACCGTAAAAGTTTGAGAAGTGAAAAACAATAAACAATAGTTTCAATCTACCCTAGAAAGGTTATTTATTTGTCGCTCTCTTTTGTGCCATAAATAGTAAAGAAATACCCCCTAGAACGTTAGGTTTTCATTTGGGAACAATTTTCAATTAAGGCACCCACTCAACCACAACGATCTACACTATTCATAGCCTAGCTCTATTAATTACTGTTGCTGATGTATATTGGTTGGCTTTATCAGCCGTCAAATTAGTGGCAGAAGAATATACTACAGTTTATCGCGATCCAGTGGTCTCTTTTGATTGCGTTTGAGACGACGTTATTTTGCGATAATGTCGTCTCAAAATACTGGTTTGTGATTGGTTTAAAAACTGTCATGACAACGCGGCCAAGACTTTTCTTCACAAAACCGCCGGCAAAATTTTAGTTTTTGCTCAGTAATATGGTTGGAAAAACCTATATTACAATGTGATTGATCCCTGACAGCAACTTACTTTGCCGGACAGATTGCCCAAAATGTGAGTACTAAAACTTTAAGGCTGTGTATATTTTCTTTCAAGCAGTTTGTTTTTCAGTTTTTATTTCAGTCGCGACGCGCGCGCTGTATTGCGTTATCATTTGTGTTCCACTTTTAGCCTGGAAAACACTGCGCTTGAAGTTGCAAGTTGATTTTCACGTTATTCTATTATTTTGTCGATCCACGTTATTGGAAAAAAATTGTGCATGTTGATGCCCTGAAAGAGTGTACTTTGTTTCATTAGGTAATTTTTGGTTGAAAAAGCGGCAAATTCAAACATTTTGCTGTAAAAGCAAAACTGTTTTCGTGAGCAAAAATCGCGCGTGGAAATCTTAACGGCGAGTAAGAATTTCTATTTTGATCAACAAGAATTATTTTTCGGGCTTATTTAATTTTCGGAAAAAACTCCGCCCAATACGGAATATATTTTCTCCCGACTAGCCATCATTATAAAGCTGTAATGTCGTCTCAAAATCGAATTTAGTTCATATAATTTGTTTATAAATGAAGAACGGAAGAAAGGATGAGTTGAAAATTTAAAAATTAAGTCCAATTTCTTATCGATAAAGGTTTACTTAAGCATAGACAGGCAAAAACAAACGATAAAAAGCGACGTTTTGGAATCATCATGACATCATCACGTTTGCCTGCTATATAATAACAAACTGTCCGCATGTAGGCGGACATGGGATGAGCGCGACTAGTTACCTCACGGAGCAAAGTGTCAAAACAAAATTTTAGGCAAAATACTTGGGCTTCAGGCTGTACGCCCTGATGATGTCCTTCCATCACATGAACGATAAATCTTGCGTTAGCACTGGTAGACAGTTTCGCTGTGGTTTCTTCACTCTTATTACATTTTGGAACATTTGTAGCACGTATTTTGAGAAAACGTGACCAGAAAACCGCTTTCTAATTATAATGTTTTCTTAGAAAACCCGTGCTGGGTGACAAAAAATCTAATTAATACCTGATCCGACCATACATGAAAAATATCACGAAACTTTAAGGTTGTCACATATGACTACACATTTCTGCACGTCTTGTGGCTACTGACTTCATTCATGACGAATGTGGCAAACCTGAGATATCGAGAGATGGAATAGTACAATAAAGTAGTTTCAGAGCACGTGTCCTTTTTTATGGTGAACTTAGTGAAAAAAAGTTTTATTCAATTTCAAAAGCTGTATTATGTGACAAGATGGGGGTAACCCGCAACTTACTTGTCCAATTTTCAGGGGCATACAGCCGTGTAAAAAGTTAATGTGTCGGCATTGAGATATCAAGAGATGGAATTACTGAGCCAAATTAGTTTAACAGGATGTGTCATTTGTTACCGGTAGAAAAAAAGCAAAGAAAAAACAAGCAAACAAAAACAACAATAGTTATAAACTTTCAAAAGCGGTATTACGTAAAAACATAGGGGCCACTTAATGAAATCTACCTGAAGTTTAGATCATGTTATCACACGAAAAGGCACAAAGGTGGAACTGAGATATCGAGAGATGGAATACTGAACCAAAATAAATTAACGGGATGTGTCATTTGTTACCGAGAAAACTCCCAAAACATAGTTATTCAATTTCTAATGTTGTATTACGTGACAAGATGGCGGCCACGTAAAGAAATCTATGTGAAGTTCGGAGCATGTCATCACAAGAAAAGGTTAAGAAACGGAGCCGAGACATCGACAGATGCAATACTGAACCAAAGTAGTTTAATAGGAATTGTCATTTGTTACCGGGAAAACTCCGACAAAACAGTTATTCACTTTTAGGCATAGTTCACTTTTAGAAGTGGTATAACGAGACATGATGGCGGCCACGTAAGGAAATCTATGTGGAGTTCAGAGCATGTAATCATAAGAAAAGTTAAAGAGGCGGAACTCAGACATCGAGAGATGGAGCACTGAGCTAAATTAGTTTAATACGATTTGTCATTTGTTACCGGCAAAACTCCCAAAAAAATAGGTATTCACTTTCAGACGTGGTATTACGTGACAACACGGCGGGCACCTCATGAAATCCATATGAGAAGTTCAGAGCATGTTATCATAAGAAAAGGTAAAGAGACGAAACCCAGACATCAAGAGATGGAATACTGAACCAAATTAGTTTAACAGAATGTGTCATTTGTTACCGGGAAAACTGCAGCAAAATAGTTTAATATTCACTTTCAAAATCGGTATAACGTGACAAGATGGCGGCCACTTAAGGAAATCTAGGTGAAGTTCAGAGCATGTTATCATAAGAAAAGGTAAAGAGACGATACTCAGACATCGAGAGATGGAATACTGAGCCAAATTACTTACAGGATGCGTCATTTGTTACCGGGAAAAGAAAGGAAAAATAGTTATTCAATTTCAAATGTTGTATCACGCGAACGAAATAGGCAATGTGTGAGATTTCTATTTTCCTAGATCAGATCAAAAGATAAATATATTGCACTAAAGTATCAAGAAATGAGATCCCTTTCAAAACATCATTAAATCTAAAGAAAATTGATATTCAGTGATTGCACCCTTCAGCAGTTATTTGGTCACGCATTCCACTTAGTTGCCTCTCCTGATACTAAGTCCCAAGCCTAAACTGAATCAACAGCGCTTTGCGCATTTGCTCCGTGACATTGCGCATGTGCGCAATTCACAGTTTTAGCAATGTTGAGTGGTAAGCTTTCAAATGGCTGAAAGAAATTTGTCCATTTCTTACAAGAAACGAATTGGCAGTATACTTCTGAGGAGTGAATTGGCAGCCGGTGAATTGGCAGTGAATTGGCAGACAACTTCAGCATAACAAATATACTTCCTTCGGAACGGCTGACTGCGTTTGAAAAACCTTTTTGAAGTATTTTGGAAGTATTTTTACACGTATTTTATAGTTCTTCTACTGTTTCGCAGCCCTAATTTTACTATTTCTCGCTTAAATCGAATTGGCAGACAACTTCAACCGGTGGAATTGGCAGCCGGCGAATTGGCAGTGAATTGGCAGACAACTTCAGCCTGGTGAATCGAACAGTACAAAAGCCGCTAAGCATTCCAATTATTTCACCGTTGCATCAAAGGAAGTGTCACGTGCCAAGTTCTTCCATACCGGAAACGCTCATACAAGCTTTAAGTCTTAGTATATGTACGATGTTTGTGTCCTCATTTCTGGTAAAAAATGTTTGAGATGGGTGCAAAGGACATTGAAATGAACTAAATATACCGTAAGGTTTACCATACAACGATTTTACAAATAACTGAAATGTCACGTGGAATGTTATTCCATACCGGAAATGCTCATACGAGCTTCAAGTCTTAGTAAATGTACACTGTTTGTGTCGCCATTTCTCGTAGTAAAAGTGTTGAGATGGGTGTAAAGGCCATTGAGATGAGGTAAATATACGATAAGGTTTGCATTAAAATTGTCTTACTGATAAGTGAAATGTCACGTGAAAAGTTATTCCCTACCGGAAATAACCATACGAGGTCAGTAAGTGTAAGAAAATGTACGATGTTTGTGCCGGCATTTCTTATAGAAAAGTTATTGATTTGGGTACAAAAGAGATTGAGATAAGCTAAATATACGGTAAGGTTTACAATAAAGCCATTTTACTGATAACTTAAACGTCATGTGAAAAGTTATTCATTACCCGAAACGTGCATACAAGCTTCAAGTCTTAATAAATGTGCGATGTTTGTGAAGGTCTTTCTCGCAGTAAAAGTGTTGAGATGGATGTAAAGGGCATTGAGATGAGCTAAACGGTGCGGTAAGAATGACAATAAAATTATATTACTAACAGGTGATGTATTGCGTTACGAGTTATTCCGTACCTAAATCTGTATCAAACTAAATAAAATGCAAATGATACTCCACTATTGCAATGTCATACAACAAATATACTTCCTTCGGGACGGCTGACTGCGTTTGAAAAACCTTTTTGAAGTATTTTGGAAGTATTTGTACACGTATTATACTTCTTCAACTGATTCTCAGCTCTAATCAGGAGCCATAATCGGGGACGGAGACCGTAAGCGCGGGGTCCACGCGGCCCCATCGAAAAAGACAAATGTGCTATTTTTAGAAAAAATTGCGCCACCCTCAACGTCATAAACGCGCGTGGCTACACGCAAATTTGCGTACAACGAGGGCGTGCTGGATATGACCAGGATGGTTATAATTATTTGATATCCAGTATGCCCGAGTACATAATTGTTTTTATTATTAAAAACGCAATCACTAATTGCTATAAAATCAAGAGAGAGAAAAAAAGAGAGAGAAACTCCGAGATAAGAATCGATCGCAATCACATGACTGACCGAAAAAGGCGCCAAAACCTTGCGAAGTGTTGCAACGTTTCTTTGCGGAGCTGAATGAATCAATGAAACTCCTCCGAAGTGAACGTACAAGCACAAGGTTTGGGAAAAATCTCCCAATTATGGGTTCTGAAATGTGGTACGTGTTTGATTTTTCCTGAAAATTGTTGTAATCGTCGTTCAAAGCGGATTGAAGCTGTACGATCTCACCGTTATGGCAGCGGGAGTTCAAATGAACGAGTTTGAAATCGCTCCGTTCGCACAACGCTGACAACGGAGCCATCACGTGTTTGTTTGATCGAACTGAAGACAAGATTAATAATTAAACTTGAACGATAATTACTATGCAGCTCACGGAAACAAGACTACGGAGGTGAGGAACATTAGAATTCACCATCTTACTTTTTAAACGCAAACCACAAGACGCAGTTTTTCTTAGTTTAGAGCCCGCCGACGGAATGGTAAAAATAGCACTTAAACAACTGTGAAAGCGATTCAACGTATTTTACATGGCATCCGACTTGTGTCTAAATGTCTGGAGCTGCTCAAGGGAACACAGATAGAGCCACAACGAGTACAGGTAAACCAGTGTCAATTTTGCGTGGTATAGCCAAAAAATGTCGCCTTTTCTGGTACTGTTCAACGCTTGTTGTTCAGACTGTTGCATGATTTTTGTACTGACTCGCCATAAAAAGTGTGACAATTTTTATTTTCCCATTTCAGTTTACTGTGCTTTATTTTGTCTTGTCTCGATTACTTCGGAGTCAAAGTCTTCCGTATAAAACCTACTGTTTGTGAAATTTTAAGAACAAGTGGTTGACTTGACGATGAAAGTTATGGCTCCTGCTCTAATTTTACTATTTCTCGCTTAAATCGAATTGGCAGACAACGTCAGCTACACCCTTTTTTTTTTATAAGAACGTCTAATTTTTAAGCTGAGGCTGAACCGGAACTGAATGTTCTTATTTTTTTGGCGATTTGAGCCTCAGACGTTCTTAACAATGTCACTTAAGATTAATTGAACAGCATTTCATAAATCATAGTTCAGAATGAAAGAAAGAACAAATAGGTCAAAGCTCTACCAATTTCTTAAAAGTTATACGTGTTTTCTTGTTTTGCGACATCACAAAAATTCTAGCATTTGGGGCTCAAAAAGGCGGTAACTTACTCTGACCAAATTATTACACTTAATTTTATTTTCACATAGCTTATTCGACAAATATGAAGACAAGATAAAGACGTTCTTAACAAAATCTCAGCCTGGGTATGTTCTTAGCATGTTCTTTAAATTTCGGCAAATTTCAGCCTCGACGTTCTTATAAAAAAGGTTCTTATAAAAAAAAAAAGAGTGCAGTCGAATTGGCAGCCGGCGAATTGGCAGTGAATTGGCAGACAACTTCAGCCTGGTGCATTTAACCCGCATGCACTCCTAATTTTCCTAGCGCCGCTGGCTGGTCTGGTATCAGAAAAAAAGAGTCACAACCCAGCCTCATATATATTTTTTTAATCTACCAGATAAAAGCAGATAATTTTTGCTCGCCGTAATCGACGACTAGGAACGTACTGAACACAATCGAGTTTTTGCTTTTAGAGAAAAGTGGAAGCCTGACTGCCACAATCGAGCAAAACTCAACAGAACCGACCGCGACTTCTACCGTGGAATACGTACGAGCGTCTGATGTGTAGCTGGTGGTATTCGCAATGCGGTGCCAGACGCGCGGCACAAGCTCGACAGACTTGTTTAAAAAATATCACGGCATTGACAGCTGACTGTCTGGCCATGGCATGGTATCCTAAGGGGATTGAGATTGTTATTTTTGACACGAGATGCGTATCACATTTCCTATTTATTTGACAAAATCTGATAGGCGATGACTTGTGAATGATAAGTAACATTCGTTTGTTATGGTCTCTTTGGCATCGTATAGCGTGATCCATCAACACCTGCATTGTATTATGTTGCGCAATTGGGTCACTTGAATGTACCCATGGCCATGGCCGACGATGAGATTCAGTTGCTAAGGCCTGGTTGCCTTGCTCCGTTTGCATTTCAAGCAAACTCTTGTAGTCTCCTGTGCTTGAAAATTTTAAGGTGTATCCTGCAAGGTAGGAACCTCTACGTATTCGTATTTAAGATCTGAACCTCAAAATATTTTCCTTAAAATTTGAACAAGCAAACCTATACAATATATTATTTTTATAGAATAAGTAAAAAAAAAAAAAAACTGAGCTTAGTGTCACGAAATATACATTTCACTTAAGCCAGTCTGTCAGTACACCCTGACTTCTGAACGCCGGCAATAATTGTCATCGTTAGGAGCGAAAGAGATCTTTCGGCAAACTATCCTAGTCGAAAACTGAACACGCAAAGAGAAACTTGAAGAACTAACGTTGATTTTCAACAAAACATCAAAGCACGCTATTGCCGATAATCCTGTCTGGAGACAGACTAAGTACGTAATGCCTGGGACCGACGAGAGCAAGAGTCGACCGAAAGTTCAACGATTGACATGAACAATGACAATCAATGACAATCAGTGACAGTAAATGAGAGTTTCAACTTGCTACTTCTAATTGTACGAAGCGGATGGTATTGGCTATCCCTCGTTCGTTTCACCACAGCATTCGGCATGCTTAAGTTGAGATCATATCATTTTTAGGCCACAAACGCACGCGCAGTACGTGTTTGTGACCGGAAATCATTTGATTTCTAGCTCTTTCTGGAATGGATCTAGTTACAGCATTTATGAGATAGGTGATCTCTCACTAACTCTCATTGTGTTGGTGGCTACGATACGCTGATGAGCTCCAATTCTTGGTTTTCACTGTCACGCCATAAAATATTAAAATCAAAACCAATTGATGAAAGAAGCCAAGAATTTGTAAGGTTATAAAGGATACACAACTAAACAACTTCACCAAGTCAGAGATCTGTACGGCATTCCGTTGTTGAGTTATCTGCCGAAACTTCGACTGAAATTTTGCAGAGCTCAGTATGGAAACGCCATGTTGGTGTCCCTCGGAGGGGCACAAACATGGCCGCCGGAAATCAATGAAAACATCTGGAATTGACTTCTGCTCTTCCAGCGATTACTTTTCTCTCGTGAACTACTATACAACCACATTAATTTCTCTCCTAATGCTTCAACTGTCCAAACTGCTAAAAATCACAAGGAGAGTCCTTTTTCGCACAGGAGAAAGCTTTGTCACGGACGCTGTGTTGGTGTCACGTAGGGTGAAAAGCTAGAAATTTAATATTCTGTATTTTCAAAACGAAAGACGCTACCGAGCTGAAAATCTGTGAAAAGATATATTTTAAAGTCATCTTCAACCTGGTGGGGATATAAAATCTGAAGACCTCGCGATTTATGATTTTATAATTTTATGACGTCACGTGAAAACCAGCGATTAGAACGAAACAACGTTGTCCGTATCTGCCTTCTAGTCATGAGCGCTTATCATACCGGGTCTTGTTGACTGTGGTGTTGTGTTCTTTTCACGTTGTTTGATCAGTCCCTGCAGTAGTCATTTTTACAATCATTTATATTTTTAATAATTTTGACTTATCACGATCTTTTTGATCCAACGTTGAGCCAGGTTGATCGTACACGGTTTTTGCAGTGGTTTTATACCTTAACTTCGAATAAACACATCTTTAATGACAGAGAGCAAGATAATTTGAACTCTTGGAGAGTATTCGATTCTGTTTAAAAAGTATGATCAAACTTGGGAAAACTAAGTACCGGTTAACCCTAAAACTAATAAACGACATAAGCGTATCACCTGTTGACGATTATGTGCAACACTTCTTCCCAGGGTCTCTTCTCTTCTTGGAGTGGAGCGAGAAGAAGAGGAGAGACCCTGGGAACGAGGTTGAGGAATGTATACCTTAGGATAGGAAAATTTTAAAACACTCCATGAAATATTAACGCGAATATTTTAAGTCGCGTTATCTTTTGTGAGCGTTAATTTACGCGTTGCCATGTTATGGTTGAATTATAGTTGCTTAATTATCTCTGAAAAATGCGTGGTTACCCACATTTTTCTTTGTAGATTCCAATTGCTAAGATCTGCTTTCCCCATAGCCATGACCTTTGCAAAAATACCTTTGTATTAGGACCCACCGTCCTTAAAGCTGTGGCCTGAGTATGACCTGAATTATGGGAAATGGCTTTTTTACAATGCGAATTCCATTGTTCTTCACCGTAATAAATAAGAGACAAGGTTATAACGCCCAGCACATACACTGCCTTGCAAACACATACGATGAACAGATAGAATAAGACATGGAGGTTAACTCTTCGAAAACGGTTGCTGAAGTAGCGGAGTAGCAATCAAATGCTTTGATTCAGGTTCAACGCTCTCTTTATCATCCCTCCAAGGGAAAAAAAAATTGGCCTGCCGGCAAAGAAGTAAAATCAAAATTTGGATAATCAAATTGCAACCATCCAGCATGCTAGTGTGGTAAACGCAGAAAGCTACACGTAAATACTTGTTTATCCACAGGCGGCCCAAGCTCAAGTTGTGTGCCATATGATATTGCGAAATAGCGGTCATAGCAAAATTATAAGAGTTTGTATGGGGATATTTACGATATGCTTTAGAAAGCACAAATACTACAAAATTCTCAAGAAAAATACCTTATCTTACTTCCATGGTATCTTACTTGCTGTCTGTGCCCTTACCTTCCGATGAATTCCCGATTTGTGGCGATTTTTGCGAGTTTTAGCTCCCTCGGTTTTCCACTCTAGTGGAAGCTACCTCCGATTGAAAAAAGCCACAAAATGTCATTTAAACCAGCCAGGACGAACAGGGGAACATTGAGCTGAAGGTAGGCACGATTTATTTCAAGATATCTCGATTCTTTTATCACCGGTTAGTCTGTAACAAATCTCTGCAAACCTTAGGCTTAACGGGTTATATAAGCAGCGACGCCAACAAGCGATTGCGTAATTTAAAGAGAGCGGTGCAAGATTAACCGGAAATTAATTAAACAGGACACAATAAGCAGAAGTAAACAAGATTTATTTCGTGAAGTAAAGATTTATTTCGTGCTATTGCATATATTTTCACCCTTTTCTATTTTTAAATGAACTCCACTTACAACGCATCTGGGCTGCCTGTGGTGCCACACTAAGCGGAAATTCCATTCGGAAATAGTCTGTTTTTATGCAAATAGTTTTAATTGTTTTATTCCTCACGCCAATATGGCCGCCGTGAAAACCCTCTACAGCAGTCAAAGATGTAACCTGTGATCAGGCCCTCTTGCTTTCGTTTTTGGATGTATGCAAAATTTGTAGTTGTGACTATCACGCCCAAATTGTCTTGACTTCTACTTGTTTGCATATCCGCAATTACGTACAACATGGCAACGTTACACTATTTCATAAATCGATGTCGCCGAAGAATTGGAAGCATTGCTCTGAGCTGTCGTGTAAGGAGAAAGGGGCAGTTGTTTCACCTGCTTTTGCTAAAAAGTCTGGCCTTCTTCGGAATAATCGTTTCGTTCTACCTTTATTTCTCGAAACACACCGCTTCAAACAAGCCGACCGCTGGAAGCTACAATTTCATCAAGGTCAATAGTCACAAAACAAGTGAAGGAAAAACTGGCGCGAGCAGGACTGAAGCAATTCAATATGCTAATGATATTGAACATCTCACGGTCAAGTCGTCAACTTGTTCGCAGTTTAATTTCTCTTTCGCACCTGCGATCATAGAACCCGATCTCGGAGATCAAAAATCCAATTTGTTTCTGTTTATTCTCATCGCGTCTGGAGTGGGAAAACGTTCATTTTTAGACAAAAGAAATGCTATTCGAAGTACATGGCTGGGGTATAATGACAACGCATCCTTGAAGATATGGAGGCATGCCTTTATGCTGGGAAGAAGCGAAGATGATCGAAAAGTAGGCGTTGAGATCAGACAAGAAGCAGGGTTTTACAATGACATTCTGCAGTTCAACTCTACTGATAACTACCAGAATTTAATAATAAAAGTTCTCTCGGGATTTCGCTGGGTTTTTACCCAAGTCAAGCCGCAATTCATTCTTAAAGCGGATGATGATGTGTATATTCGTCTACCTCGTCTGATGCCCTGGTTGAACGAATCTAAAAGGGATAATTTCTATGGTGGGGATATCAACAGGGCACCGTTGCTATCACCGGGATGGTTAAGCAACAAAGGACCTCCTGTTCGACGAAAAATTGATACTCAGGTTAATGCTATTACTCGTGACTGCTACATGGAGGATTATTTCCCACCGTATTCCGCCGGCCCCTTTTACGTTTTGTCTGCTAATACAATATCATCCCTATTCCAGAACATGAGAAAGTGGAAAGTGTTTCCTGTTGAAGATGCCTATATGGGAGTGCTGGCGCGGGCGAGTGGTTTAAAACCGGTCGAAATACCAGGCTTCAGAGTTGACAATAACCAAGAGATTATCACTTGCAGTAACTTATTCTCTTGTAATAAATGCGCGTGGGCTTGGTTTGTTGCCTCAGGGCATAACTTTAGCAGCTCGCAGTTACACTACATACACAACAAACTGCAAGAAACGGACAAACTCCATCTCTCACGAAACTTTCTTTTATGTCTTGCACACGAATCATTCATAATGTTTTTCCGTCTTATACTGTTAGTTTGTATTATAGCTGTCCTAGCTAGTTTGTGTTTTCTCATATCGTACTTCCTTGCATAATAATAATCCGAGCTGTTGTAAATTGTAATAAACACATTGGTCAGCGAGCGATGAACTAAGGCCGTTGATTTACAAATGTACTAATTCTAGCTCCACAAAACTGTGCCAATGCACAGATTAAAATAAAATTATAATATACTTTTCATTGTATGACTAAGTGTCTCCAATTAGCGCAAATCGCACTAGAACGTATCGAAACGTAAATACTTTTACTAACACTCCTTACTAACACACTGTGGATACAAACAACAACTAGTGTTAAGTTTTACTGTAAACGGTATTTTCGTTTACGCTTCTAGAAATTATTCTTGAACCGCCTATACAAATCCTTATATTACCGATCGAGCTCCGTGCGGTGTGAGATTGGGTCACCTGTACTGAATAACAAAGACAAACTTAAATTGTGAATTGTTATAATCAGCCGAAGGTGCAGATGTATAAATCAGCACACAAAACCAAGGGACACAAATGTAAATTTAATAATTGTTATAAAAGGTAGTTCTTTTTACCTGCTCCTAGAAAATATTCGTTGAACTCCCACACAAAGCCTTACATTACCAAGGTCTGTGAGATTGGGTTACGGCTGTACTGAATAACAAAGACAAACTTTTTTTTTAAAATTCAGTGAAGTGCTACAACGAACCAAAGCTGCTAATATATAAATCCAAGGGCACCCAACGAGAAAATTTTATCTTAATACTTGACATATCATTTTTCGCCTTCTTAGATTGTTTCAGAGCTTTTCAAAGGTATATTTGTGTGAGCTCTGATACAGATTGTTCTGTTCGGCGTTCTTAGCTGATAATTTAGGCCGCAGAAAATTTTGGGAAACAGAACCCTATCCGCCGAATTTCAGTGCTAATGGCTCTCCGAAAGTACTATCTGACCTTATTTTGCGCTCTAAACGACATATTGGTCCCTCCGAAAACAATAGGAATTAATAAGTCTGATGTTTTAATAAGGTGATGTTTTGTCAAAGAAATCTTTTGCTGTCACTTCAATCGCACGCCTTCCGAACAGATATTCCCCGAAACGAACCGTTGTGTGCCCATGTAAATCAGCGCACAAAACCAAGGATCACAACGTGGACACTTACTACAGCAAGTAATAAGTTTTACTGTTAAAGGAAGTTCTTTTTTAATACTCTTCTAGAAAATACTCCCACACAAAGCCAATAATACCGAGCTCCGCGCTACTGATGTTAGATTGGGTTACGGCAATAATGACAAAGACAACCTTTTTAAAATTGTGAAGGGTATTAATATTTTTTGAGAAAGTTATGTTGGCTCCTGTGCAGTTGCAGAGATCAAGGAAACTACCGAATGCTTGGAACAAGTGGACCGGGAATTTCTTCTTAAAAGAATAAGGCAAAGAAAGTTTGTGGTTCGGAATGATAGGTCATCTTAAATTCGATGAAGATGAAGTCATTCAGTACAGATAGAACAGACCGCAATATCAGGACTCTTTACATAGCAAATGCCAATAACGCCATGAACGTTTAAAATTATGTTTATTGTAGACTATGATCAGTCTCCGACTTTCCGCTCAGGGATATGGAGCGTATGCAACCAGTCCCTAAGATATAAAGGACAATGAGTGGGCGTGAAAATGGCAGGGCGTGAATATGGTAGGGCCTCTGGAAACACTTCCTTGGGCTTTCAGGCGATGAACATGCTAGATGTGTTCAAGCCAAAACTCTGGAAAACTTAAAATAACAATGACTTGATCATGAGAGGGTAAAGCGCACGTGACGTTACTGCGTTATCACGTAATCATATGCGATCTAGCGAGCAAAGCCCTCTGAATGAAAGGTGCAACCGTGCAAACTTGCACATGGATCTCAGTGAGCTCAGGTTTGCGGTACCCTGCGTAGCTGGCGGGATTGTTTGGGCGAAGTTTCACCGGCGGAGCCGAGAAGGGAATGGGGTGGAGGCGGTATTTTTTGGCAGCTTACGCCGCTTATTTTCGCGGGTTTATTCGCCGCCTTACTCGGCTTCGCGCGCTAGGCTTCATTTCGAGAAGAATAAGTCATTTTTGAGGCGAACATTCTGCCGGCAGAATAAGGCATTTTCGAGCCGAATTTGAGCAGAATAACGGAAAATCAGTGCCACTAATGATATGCAAAACAGTTGGAAGAAAATATAAAAAACTAAATAAACACCAAAAATACAAAAATAATTACACAGTTTTCACGCAATTGTTTGATCTTCCTTTTTGTAAGATGCTAATAAAAAAAAAATCACTTCTTCGTCTAATATTATTGTTATAAAGTGAGATGAATAAGAATTTTGCTCTGCATAAATGAAAGTCTAATTACGTATTATTTAGGGTTAGGCCCAGGCTCCCTTACATACTTGTGTGAAAATACACCGAGCAGAATTCGAGCAGAATAAGGGTGTCCGAGCGGCATTTCGAGAAGAATAAGCGATTTTTACGAGCACTGCTGGCAGGTAGAAATTTATCCAAGCAGCAGAATTTATCCAAGCCTATACCTATGTTTTCAATACCGCCACCTACGCGACGCGGGCTAGGTTTGCGTGACAAAGCTCTGCGCGACAAACTTCCTGCTCTTAAGGGTGTGAGATAATCAGATTTTTGAAAAATCCCTGGCATTGTGATATGACGTCCGCAAAGGGCTCTTATCATCAAAATTTTCAAGGTCACTGTAATATGTAGACATTTCAATGTTTGCAGACACGTGGAGCAAAACTAAAGCGAGACCTCACAGTTGCGTTTGCATGGCAATGAAATCAGAAGTCGATAGAAGTCTTGATACACAACAAAGAGAGACCGTCAACTTGAGTTTTAAAAAAATTAACGCCGGGAAACATGCTTGTAGCCACGCTCTTAATTTATTTTTACAAATGACTGTACTTATGCAAGGGCGCATATTAAAGACATTAAATAAAGCGCTAAGTAAACATCTAATCCCTGACAACGGGATTGTTTTCAATGTATGTACAATATCCATGGAAAGAAAGATGGGCGGGGGGGGGGGGTTCTATGAACTTTTGTCTAGGGGTGGCTGTTACGCTATATAAAGCCTCAACAACCCTTAATCTCTGTTTAAGCCACTAACTGCCTCCGCCGGGACAGTAAAGATCACGGAAGGTGCGCTATGCCAAAAATCAAAGGGCATAATATCAGTCATCTGTCAATCAAATTCCAGAGCCAATTGCAACGGACGTTGTCTCTACAAGATCAACCTTTGCTCTTCAGCTATATTACGTTCTGAGACTAAATTCTTTCTCTTTGTTGCCTCTATGAGCATAATAAATCACTAGATCTTTTTCTCATTCATTTCAAAGTCCAAGCTTCAAATAATCAGAATAATGTATAAACATACAGCACGGATGACTCTGGGATGACTTCACCGATTAAGCGTGCGTGTGGTGAACTAGAGTTAGCGGTCAAATTCCAAAAGCCTTACGTCAGCCACCATAACAAAAGAATCACGTGTCGATCACATGTTGCTTCACTCAAAAAGGAAGAAGAGGGCTTAATGCGGTCTCTCATTTCAAGGCGTTGGTGCAGCGAGTTCACTCACACGAGAAGCACTGAGGAAGTTTGATCTGTTATACCCCGAAAATCTAAACCCAGAGGTAAGTTACAACATTTGTAAACTGGTGCATCGCCACAAGTTGTATCTGTGAGATTATAGAATGTCTGTGAAATTTTAGAACTTCAGAATTAGGCATGAAACGTTAATTTTGACGATCAATACTAAGCGATGCGAGTGTAGGCACCACCTCACCACGTTTTACTCATGAGTACAAAATCTGTGTATTACTACGTTTTGGTTTAAACCTGCTTGCGGCGCTGAAAAGCCTCGATGAATTTCATTTATTTGCGGGATTGTGCGTTAGTAGTTTTACTACAACAACATGATTATATACTATAATTAAACGATGTAGTTTGAGGATATTCGTTCCACGTTGCTCGTTTTAATGAGGCGGCAAGCTACCTTCCTTTCAATTACCACTGCAGCGAAGTTTATGAAACCGAGCTTTCGAACCGACCATCGAGGTTTGCTTGCGTTATTTACGATGCTGATTTCGAAATCGACAAGTTCATTCGAACTCGTGCGGAGCAGCGAGCACTGTTACATCGTAACGTGGAATGTATTTATACAGCAATAGGAGTATGTATATAGTTCGGTATAGCAGAATCTATTCAAGCGTCTCACAGGTGCAAAGGAAGTTCGTCTTTTATTTAATGCTTTTGTTAACCGAGACTAGTTTTTTTCCCTTCACTGGAGCGTGAAACGATCGCAATGAGCAAAAGTTGTCGATTACAGGCGCCGGCGTGTTGCATCGTGGCGTGGCTGAAACAACACCCATTTCAGTCGAGGCTTTGTAATTCGCGTGCGCGTGGAAACCTTGGCGCTGGTAACATTGAGTCGTATTGTAAACGGCTTTCGAAAGCATTCACTGTAGAATTTTGTTCGTTATTTTTGTAGGCAATCAGTCCGCTGAATATTGATTAGTATTTGAGTCTTATTTTGTTTATTTTTCGCTGATGGAATAACGAAATGAAAAGTAGCGAGGCCATCTTGGTTTGCATTCGCATTTGATAGGCGAAGTTTGAAACGCTTTTCTGTGACTTGTAAGTGGAGCCTTGTGCTTCTAGATTGTGATATATATCTGAATGATGGATGTCTGAACGAATTTAAACCATGAATGCTTTGTGTTAACGAAGTTTTTCTTTGTTTAATTACACCTTCGATCGATTAGTGCTATAGGGAGCGTCCATTTTATGGGTTGTAACGATTTGATATACAGTTCACAAGTAGAAATATTGTTTCGCAGTTAAAGGGAAGAGGCTCCTTTGTAGTTTTAAATACAGGTTACCAGAGTTCAGCCATCGCCCCGGGCGGAATTTGTTCCCATTTTGGTTTCTCCCGTCGCTATTTTTCACTTTTGACACAAACTGCGAAGGTCGATAGCTCGCGTGAAGCATTTTCAGCTCTCATCGGCAATAGAACAGCAAATACATGTTCGTTGAAGTACTCGGAACTCGAACCACGAGTAGATACTGAATGTGTCTTTAAATATGTAGACGCCTAAATGCAGTTATTTGTGAATTGGTAAAATGATCTCTAGTTATTTTTCGAAACCGAAAACTTTGAATGTTGGAAATATAATCTTTGTCACTACGTTTGTTGTGGCTAGCAAAAGCGAAACCTTGGGACATAGACTTTGCTTCACCGCAAACGTTACTCGGTTACCACGGTTAAAATAACGCTTTTTTTCGGTGTGGTGAAATGATGTCGGCATATTCTGCTTGTATTTTTAGCCGTAAAATTGAATACTCGACTTGATTATTCTGTCGAATGTCTTTGCGAAAATGACAGTTTGTAGCCTCAAGATGTATTTCATCAGTGTCTCGGAAAACCATTCAAATATTCATGATCTGAAAGCTGGAGAAGCGACAAATTTATGCAGTTTTTGGCGGATAGCTTTCTCGTCAAATACGCCCGTTTGTTAAAGAAAAAGCCTCGCGAAAAACAAACGCTAAGAAATTCCAGAATGTTTCAAACTGGGATCTTTGTTTCAAAATTCGCACAACTGAGATGAACCGATTGCGTGTTCTGTCCATTTATGAATAAAAAGCTCTTTAATAATATTTACAATTAAATTCGCTTGGATATTGACGCCTTACTCAGTAAGCCAAGATCTGTTAAAGCACAGAAAACAATATATTTAGAGAAGAATGCAACGGAATATACATATACAAATATGTTTGAGCTTGAAGGTCTGAAATGCCGAAGAGTCCTGTTTGTAGATCCAGAAATACCGGAAATTTCCGCAGTCGGATTTGGTTACACACTCCACATCTGATTAAAGCTGATTAAACTTTCCCAGTGAAAAGACAGAGCGAAATAAGAGTTGTTAACTATATTACGTAGCTATTAAAAACCCATAATCGCTTATCTTCAACTTGTTCCCAGTTTGTTTTGTGAACAAGCGAACCGACTTTCCGTATGACAAACAGTCGAACAAAATACCGCTATCAAATTTTTAGAATGAGCTCCCGAACATGATTCGTTTGTACATGTTGACATCGCCTTTTTTGTTGTTTTGAAACTCGGGACATGAAGTAATTTGCGTTTCACCTAATCTTTGGCAAAATTTAACTAGCCGCAAAAGTATTCTTCTTGAAGGTTCTCACATTTTTATTCCGAGCGAATTTTAATTCGTTTCAGAACAACTAAATAACTAAAACAGGATTGCAGAAACGCTTTTAAAGAAAGTTATACTTCAATTTAGCCTCGAAATGCCTTTCTTCAGAAGCGTGTCTTTTGCGCGGGAATTTTCCAGTGCTAAAACTGGAAGTGTCATGTCAGCGAGTAAGTCACAAATCTGCCATCACGCCGGTGTCACGCATTCTTGTGAAAGTTAAATTGTTGTTCTAAAATAAGTGATGTCTCTGTTGAATTGACATAGCAGCCATAATTTTGTGATGTTCTTGGGTCATTTTTGTCATTCATAATGGACTTGCATTCCTGTTGAAGTAATGCCAATGTTTTTCTCTAAATTTTATCATAGATGGAGAAAATCATTATTGTGTCTTTTGTCCTCCTTGCCTGTGGTAGGTATTTCCACCATCCAGTTTATTTACATTTAGTAATGAAAGTTTTGATCAGAATCAGTTTTACTGAAAACCACCTTGTGTTTCCTGCACTGTTTCTCATCAGTTGTTGACATTTTCTAAAACTGATTTTGGAACTTTTTTCCCCTAAATGGAGATAACCTTCCCTTATTTTAACTAATCTGAGAAGTCTTAGTCTTCACAGTTTTTGTGATGCAAAGATTGAGCATGCATTTTGCACAATTCAAGGCCTTTAAGCCCCTATTTTCTCTGAAATAACAAAGAAAATAGCACAATTAAACAAGTCCATCATTTTCATGAGATTTTACCTCAAGAAAATAAATTCACAAGAGTATAGTTGCTGACAGATCAGAGAGTTTCAGTAGTACTTAGCAGTTTGTTTTTTGTCCCCTTTCTTTATGTAGTTTGTGTGATACAAGGCCAGGCCAACGTGACGTGTAAGTATTTATTAATTATTGTCTAGCATGTTCACCGAATTGTAAAATACATTCTTTGCAGCTACCTCAACATATACTATGTGTACATGCAGGAAAACTTAAAAAGCAGTGCAGTGTAATTTTAATTGCAACTAAGAAAACCATAAACACTGGAATTATTTCTGTAATGTGTTGTGTTGGGAAAGGAAACCAAGCAGATACCAGAACTGCAACTTGTGGTGTTTTCACGTGGCTTGGTCTCCTATCTGATTGGTGGCAGAACAGTAAATATTTCAAACATAATTCTAAGTGTTCCAAGGTTCTCTTAGTTGCATTGTAATGTTGGTGCTTAATAGTGAAGAGCAGCAGTGCTATGTTGTGCATCAGACTTCCCAGCTGACTTGCGATCAGGAGATCACTAGGCGTAGGTCAATTTAAGGCTGTTTTCTGTGTTGCTTTCTTCAACAAAATACTTCACATTGTCTCTATACCCAGGTGTACACCTTACTCCAAGAAATTAAAGTGCACCTAACCTCGACATTTTTTTGGGGGTTAGGTAATCCTCTGCACCTGTCTGAGACAATTTAGGTCATTTTTAACATATTTCGCAGAAATTCCACTCTAAATGGACCTCAAAAACTACGAAAACGGCTCGTCATTTGATTCATGACTGAGCAAGTAGGGGTATGGGTCTATTCCTGGAATGACCTCACAAACTGTTTTGGATTGTGGTAGTTCTTTGAAATTAGCGATGCAAATTAGTTTGTGATGTCACTATAGGAATAGACCCATGCCCCTTGGTTGTGGATCAAATATCCGTAAGTTTTAGTAACTTAAACAGCCCAACAAAAGTGAAATTTCCAGGAGAGTGAAAGTATGGTTGAGACAGAAGCAGAGATTTATTTTAGCCCCCAAAATATTTGGAGGTTAGGTGCACTTTATTGGGGGGGGGGGGGGGGTAGAGGGAGAGCAATTCTCTTACAGTCAACTCTTGCCTTGCTACACCTCCCTATTACAGACACCCCATTGTGTCAAGCAGGAGATGAACTCCCAGCAAAGAAGAATTACTTAATAACTTCCGCTATAAGATTCTTTCTGTTATGGACCCCAAATTGTGTGTGTCGAGATCACAGAGAGTTGACTGCACTGGATGCTGCAGTGCAAGATTTAAGTGCACACACCAATGAGTCTCCTGACTCATGAAATCTATTGGAATGGTTGTAAACTTCTACTGTATTCTAAGGAGATTTTCTTTCCAAGCTGAGCATAGAAAGTTGTGTCTTAACATTTAATTATTAATTTCAGCTAATTAATATCTTTTCTCTCAACAGCAACACCCGTGGTGACACCATGTAAGTCGCATGAGCTTGCTATTATTAATAAATAAATAAGTAAATAGATCACTTTCAAGAGTAAGTGTTAAAAATTCAGCGATGTAGTGACTATTGAGGGTTCTGTAAATGATAGATTTACAATTATCACAAGGTGCACAGTAATCCCAAGTAGCATAGGATTTAAGCTTATGACTGCATTGTAACAATTCCAGCTTGTGTTCCTCGCACGTTGTAGACAGAGTTTTTGACAGTTTGCCAGCAATTTGTTAAGATACGAGCCAGAAAAGTCATCTTAGACTTTAAGTTGCATTTGAAGTGGGAATTTGGGAGTCAACAAGTTTAGATTGTCATCAAAGTGACAAGTGGATGGCCTTGGGTGACTTCAAGTCTTCCTGTGTAAACTTAAATTCTTAACGTTCTTTTCAGCTATGCCATCACCTACGAGTGTCCCTGGTAAGTACCTTTTGACCTCAAGCTTGTTCCTTTTTCTTGTCCTTTGCTTTTTGGTTTCTGAGGCCTATCTCTTGAAACTCCCGACAACTTTCCGGGCCCAGTAAGCATTTTGTGAACTCATTAATCTATCAGCTTGTGGTAATCATTGGCGCAAACTTAGCGATATGCTTCAAGAAATTATAAAGATTAAGATTTAACTTTCAAAGTCAAAAAAAATTGTCTAACTATTGGAGAATATTGTATCTATAAAATAGTTTTCGGCTCGGTACATTATTGGGAGTTTCAAGAAACGGGGCCCAGGAGACTTAATTTCATCATCTACCTGACTCTTACTAATTTTTTGTACTTAAGTTTTTGATTTTTGTGTTTTGGAAAAAATCGCAACAATTAATACTGCCGAAATAAGGTGGTATTGAAAATTGAAAAAAAAAAAAAAGAAAACAACACAGATTTAAAGAAAACAATACATAAAGTTTAAATATTGTGAGTTATGCATGTAGGCTGTTGGTTGTAGTTAATAATCAAATGTGCCGCTTTCTACTTTTCTAGTGTTAACTTTTAATGCCAAAAGTCACATAGCCACCTGCCAAAAATGAAATGTTTGGTGCCAAAATAATGTTTGATACATAGTTAAGACTGGTTCTGTAAAGAGGCCCAGAATGTACTGCATGTTTCTGCTTTAATCTTTCAGTATCTACGACACCAACAACTGCACCAACAAGTAAGTAAAATTTGAGTTACCATTAAAGTTTTAAAAGGATACCAAAACAGGCAGCAAATCAGCCAAAGTTGTTCCCCATGGGGATTGCCTGTCTGGAGGCTAATGGCGTGTACAAGAATGTCATCTCTCTTTACATTATCACACTTGTTCTAACATTCAAGTGAGGAGATTGAAGCAAGTGATCATTAACCCTTTTAAGCCCCAATATTAGCATCCGTATTCTCCTCACTATTCTCCTTACATTTCGTATGTGCCTAGTTGGGAGAATTTGATTAAAAATCACAACATTTCATCATTGGTGATCATTTCCTTAATTCTCATGACCTGTATGTTTGATCAAGTAGTAATACTGTAAGGAGAAATTAGATGCTTGTCACCATTGGGACAAGAGTGAGATACCTTGAAATTTTGAGAAATTATCCTTACTAGTTCCAAAGGAAATGTATTGTGAGTAGTAAGGAAAATATGCACCCTATTTAAAGCTCTCTGTTGATCTCCTGGGTGAACTAGGTGCTCCAGGAGTAAATAAAATCTTACATCAGCTGAACTTATGAATCGTTACAAGTGTCACACTTTTTTTTTCTTGTTTTCCTGATAACGTCTTGATCTTTCACATAAATGGTACTCGTGATTGTAAAACCAACAACAATCAACATTTATGCCAGAAGAGTTTTAGCAAAGTGTTAAAATGTTCTTTTTCTCTTTTTTAGAGGCAGCAACACCTAAACCAACAACAAGTAAGTAACCTTGAAACATATTTTGTCAAAATGATTGAATTACTGTGGATGTGGAATAAAAGTGACTGTACCAGGAAAAGTATTGTCAGAAATTTCTGTTTGGATGAATGTCTTCATATCCACTGGACAAAATACGGTACATTCTTTCTGAACAGGGGCTATGTCATGAGGATTTTGTTATTTTAGGTCAATTCTGTGCTAAAATCATAACCCAGTGCCTTCACTCGTACACAAAATGCTCCTGCAAAACTACGAGGAAGATATCAAATGAATTTCATCTGGGAGAGCTAACCATAATAATTTTTTGGTGATTTTTGAGAACGTAATATCAAAGCTTGAAAAAAATGGGCCCAATTTTTCCAAGTTTCAATCCATTTCCATCCTTGCCAGCGGTAGCAACAGACAACAGGAAACAGTAAGATAGTCTGAAATAACAAAGCTAGACCATTTTTTGGAATTCAATTGATGCCAAGACACTTTTAAGCTTTTGAAAAAGATACTTAAATAGCGTGACATAGCCCCTTTAAGCTTGAATCTATAAGTCACTAAATATAGCAGTTAACATAGTAGTAACAATGTTCACTTTTGTTTTGGTAACAGCTTCTGAAGCTGTGGGTGTAAAAGCCTTCGCAGGATTGGTTATGTCTTTGTTCTTGATTGCGTAAGTAGTCATTTCATTGATAACCATACATGTAATACAATCAACAGTTGTCTGATTTTGCATGTTACTGTATCTGCTGTTGTGTAAAACTCAGCAGAAGCACGCCAAAGCTCCCAAATCTTTCTAGGGTGAGATACTGTGAGTATTTTAAGAAAAGCTTCTTAGCTGTCCCTTCTGTCGAGGACACTCGCGTTTATTATGTATCCTGTAAAAGTGGATGATATTCTAATGTGTGACTACTCCAAAAGAAAAAATCTAACTGCTGGATCAAAAGACAAAAGACACACTTTTACAGATTTTTAAAAATCCAGCGAGAGCTAGCTCTGTTTTCAGTATATCAATGATGGCTGGCATTTGAGAAAAAAAATTTTGTCCGTCTTTGACTCCCTGTGAGTTAAGCCACCCATCTCAATCAAGCCCCCCCCCGCCCCCCCCAATTGAGCAGTACCACACAGTAGTGCTGTTAATCGTAGGGTACACAGTGGTTGTAAGTTTTTAGTCCATACATGTATCTGTAGTGCTGTTAATTTTGTAGTGTGTTGAAATCTAAAAAGCAAAATGTGGGCGACCATGCATTTTCAGAGATAATCAAAGAACCGTAACTCTTAAAATGTTATAAAATACAAAGAATAAATTGACGTTTTGTCCCCAAATTTAAGCTGGTTAACCCCAGTTTTCTTTTTATATTCTGATAGCCCTTGCTAAGATCTGCTTTTTCTACTTAGTCATAAACTGCGCAAAAACAATTATTGTATCAGTGGGCAAATTCCATAAGAAACCTGCATATCTCGGACCAGACCCAAGATGGGTGGAACTTATGCACAGTAACAAAAGGAGGCACCACCCTTTACCCTTTCACTCCCGGAGTCAGTTCTTGAGAGATAAAGCTAATTCTAACTTACGAGTCTGTGTAAAAAAGCCTATAGTGTTACCATTCGAATGAAACCTCTTCAGCAGTACTTTCACATGGTACATTTATATTCAAGTATTTTACAAAATAATTTTTTTTTAAATTCACAGGTCTGTAGAAGTAACGGTTTGTTCTGTTTTCTCTGCAGTTTGTTCTGAGTGAGCTCTTGTCAGTGCTGAGCAGCAGTGCTACGTTTTGATTTTCTTGCTTATGAGAGTTTTGATTTGATAGTTCGGACAACTTTTACTTAGCATGTGTTGAGCTACATTTGCATTTAAAACAAAAGTAATTTCCATGCCAAGATAAATGTTGCCGCTGAGATTTGGCTTATTTTAACGACTTGTATATTGAAATATGTAAGCTTCTGTATTTCAAATTGTGTAAACAATTAGAATTTTTACAGTTTAGAATAGCAACGTCAGTTATTTTTTTATAGAAAACTTGGAAAGTAGTGAAAAAATAAAAGCTGTTGTCTTAAAATGTCCAGCTTGTCTCAGTAGAGGCCCCAAACTCAGACCGCCATTATCTTAAAATAAAATCAATATCCCAGGAAATTGTTACCCAGATGATGCTGTTAACCCTTTAAACCCCAAAAGTGACAAGCATCTAATTTCTCCTTACAGTATCCCTACTTTGTCAAACATACAGGTCACAAGAATAGAGGAAATGATCACCAAACATGAAATGTCTTGATGTTTGTGCAAATTCTCTCAACTAGTACCATAAGAAATATATGAAGAACAGTGAGGAGAAAATGCATAATGATATTGTGGCTTAAAGGGTTAATTCGAACTCCCTGCTCTTTTGAACAAAAAGGTTGAACCTCAAATGACAAGTAGTGACAAGTGTCTAATTTCTCCTTACACCATTACTACTTGATCAAACATACAGGTCATGAGAATAAAGGAAGTGATCACAAATGATTTGTCTTGATTCTGATCAAATTCTCCCAACTAGGCACATAAGAAATACGAGAATAGTGAGGAGAATGTGGATGTTAACATTGAAGCTTAAAGGGTTACCCTTTGTCTGCTACTCGTAGAGAACCAATTAGTGAGCATCTATCCCAATCGGAAATCGAGGTGCTTACCATTTGAAGGAAAAATATAGACTTGAACCCCCCCTTTAGTGATTTACATTGTACTATCCTGGACGATTTTTCTTCATGAGACAGGAATCGACAAATGCTACAAAGTTTTCCACTGTTCCTTTCCAAACGGGAAAAGGAGGAACACAACTGGATGAGACATTCCACAATTTCTGAAAGGAATGCCTGTAAATTGCTTAGCTTCCTTGTTTCCAGACGAATTTTCCACATTATTGGATTAGGAAGTTCATGTTAAAAGCTTGGACTTCCACAGAGATTTGTTGAGATTTTTCATACATAAAAACATCAACCGGCTGTCACCAACATGGCAATGACCAGATCAAGTACATCCATGTACCCACTCCAGTAATATAATACTCATCCCACCACCCCAGGGGACGTGAGGTGACACCTGGGAACGAGGTTGGCTCCTCACCAGGGCTCACAGTGAGGCTAATGCTTTTGAGGCAGGGGGCCGGGGGCTGGCATGGGGGACGACGGCCAGGTGTATTGCCGTGGGGCTTGATGATGGAGAAAGTGATATATTGAAAGAAAAACTTGCATCACCGAGAGTTAAATCTGAGAGTGCAGACTAGTGCTGTATATTTCTTTATTTCTGTCCTTCATTTGTGTATGCTGAATGCATGAATGATTCATGTGGCATTGTGTTGTGATGTGAATTGTGGGTGCAGTAAGGATGTGTATAAACAATTGGTGCAATTTTATGCTTGCTCTTTGTGCAAATCAGAAAGGAAAGTTGGGGATGGTGGATTTGATTAGAGCAGGAGAGAAGTTTTCAAGCATTAATAATAGTCCACTTTTTTTGTAGACTGCGAGCAGTCTCTCTTTTGCTCTAAAATCCCTGCCGGAGGAGCGGCGAGAAAGCGAGTGCGATATTCGAGGCTCGCGGCTTTGCCGCTCGCCGCTCGAATATCGCCCTCGTGACTTTGCCGTTCATCCAGCACGGATTTTAGAGCAAAAGAGAGACTGCTCGCAGTCTACTTTTTTTGCAAACCAAAATTCTAGAATACCACTTCTCCATGTACAATAAAGCCTGAAACAGCAATAATGAATATATAATCATGAATATCATAGACATTATACAAGAGCTGTCGAGAAATGTCTGATCACAGATTACGATCAAGATTAACAGGCGAGGTCCTTTGTCCCTAACTGTGAAGTAGTTACAAATGACCAACCGCTTTTAGTTGCTTCATTATAAAATCAAGGTATGTTGAAGATGCAGTCCAAATGCGTTAATGGTATTCTGAATTACTCTCAGTTAACAGTTGAATTGCCATCATGGTCTGCTTGTGCCAATCCCTTTCTTAAAGCCAGATACTGCAAAAGAAGAAAAAAAGAAGTATATGTTGCTTGTCGGCTTTTTACGCATCACGAATTTTGGATTTATCAACTGAGTTGATAAGGTAAATTGGGCACCGTTTAAGGAGATTGAAAGCTGATGCTCTGAGCATCGAGCATCTAAGGGCTCACACTCGAAACGTCAGCTTTCAATCTCCTTATGGTGCCCAATTTACCTTATCAACTCAGTTGATTAATCCAAAATTTGTGTTTAACTTCCCCACCGACAGAGCACCACAGTTTCTTCAGAAACTAACCCCCTTGTTTCCTTTTACGCTTCAGCTGGCCGACAATGTAGATGTTTTTCGTGGGTAAGCACTAAGTTACATCTGTAAATTTGTGTGACTGCCATGATTCTCCCCTTTATTCTTAATTCAAAATGGTGACTTGAAAAACCAAAAGAAAATTGGTTGCTCAAAACACATTCCACCTGCACTGCACGCTACACGATTGATAACTAAAGTTGAGAAATATTGGCAGGACTAGCCCCCCTTATACCTGAACCTCCTTAGTGTTGACCCTTTAAGCCCTGATATAAAAATGTATATTCTCCTAACTGTTCTCCATACATTTACTATGGAACTAGTAAGGAGAATTTGTTTAAATATCAAGATGCCTCATCCTTGGTCATCCTCATCCTTTATTCTCATCACTTGAATGTTGAAACAAGTAGTAATAACGTACAGAGAAACTTCATTTTCGTCACTGTTGGGGTTCAAAGGGTCAAAAAATAAAAAGTAAGACACATTTTTAATACCTTTTTCCGACTTTGTATTGCTTGTTCTGTCCAAAGCAGTTCCATTCCAATATGATCTCTCAGTTCACGTAGCTTGACAGGATCTGTGGGAAGTTCAGTTGTTGACTCTTCAGTTTCCACTGGATCTGTGGAAATATGTGGACGAAAGCATCACTAAAATTGTGACATACAGGCTTACATATGGACAAACAGGGCCTTTTGTACCTACAGGCTTCAAAAATGTGGTTGTATATTGTGGAGATCAACATGATATTTACAGTTGAGCAAGGTCAAGCATACCCCCATTGAATCAATTATATTGATTTCATTAATAGTTTCAATAATCCACTTTTCAAATGAAGAATTAAATATTCAAACTGAAACTTGATCCCTTACTTGATTTTTGATTCGATTAATACATGTGACAGGCACGTTGGAATTTGACAGGTTTCCTGATTTGCATAAACCGCTCCAAATGGATTCTCACAGTCATTGTTTAAATTTCAATTCTGCTTTCCTAATGCAATCACCTCCTTTCAGTCCCATCAAAATGCTCAAAGTTCTTTCTGTGTCCTAATTTGTTTTGAAAAGCTGGTAGTGGAGAGAAAAGAGGAGAATTAATTTCAAAATCAGATGACCATTGGAATACAGTTTGGGGAAACCTGTCAAATTCCCATGTGCCTGAGGTATGATGAACAGATTGAGTTTCATTGTGAATACAGTTGAAGCTCTCCTTGCTCTCCTCTGCTCTCGTAAGCGACCAGTTCTAGTTACGACCAGCAGTGTAAAACCGCATTTGAACTGTCAGTCATACTCTGTACTCTCTTGAAAGCTCTTGTAGGCGACTGCTTCTGTATGCGACTGCGACCACTTTTGTAAATTACCGACTGGGGAAAGCATCTTTCACGTTGAACAAATTCTTGATTTTGAAAGTAGTGAATATTAGTTTGATATCAGACCAGTTGGCAATTTGTAAGGACATATAGGGGAGCACCCCCTGGGGAAGACTGTGTATCCATTAGCTGCTTACCAAATGACCTGTCAGTCAACCAAGTATCACTAAGAATTGCTTGATCCCTCAAATGAAGTCTCTTGTGCACAGATCCCTGCAGTGACATATCGTATTTACTATCATGACCAACTGTTTCCTTTATCTCTTGCTCATCAATTGGTGTATCCCTTGGTGTACTGCTTAGTGGAAGACTGGAACAAGGAGGATTGGAAAGTTTGTGAGGACACTTGTCATCTCCACAATCACAATTTGTCATTTCAGCAGTTAGGCGTAAAGATGTTAGCTTTTGTTGGCTTTTTTCCTCACGGAAGGTTTTTTCTTCTTTCTGTTTCTGTCCTTCCGAAGACTTAGTTCCGTTGTCAGCAAGAAATCCATGGTTTTGTTGCAGGTCTTCATCATATCTTTCAGAGATTGCAGTTCTTTCTAACATAGGGTCTTCATAATCCAAAATTATTTCTTCGTCAACTTTCTCTCTGTGTAATCCAGCAACATTGAAGTTTCTATTTCCAAGGGAATACTTTTCGGTGTCTGAGCTAAATCCATCTTGACTTACATCAGCATCTGACAAAAGTTCGCCATTACAAAAAACCTTCTTTATCCGACCTCGACTTCTCGATGTACATCTTTCATCGCCATTTTCTTTGCTTGCTAATTTAGTTTTTTCATTTACGTCATTCAATACTTTAGGACGAGAACTTATCAAGGGTAGTCCAAAGCCTTCCTTCTTCCAGAGGACAAATTTTGCGCTCTTTTCCAACTCCTCGAAAACTTCTTCATACTCTTTCCGAACTTTCAGCAATTTTTTACGCGCAAGAAAACTACGAACATGTGCCTGTAAAAAACGATACAAAAAGAATTTTGTTAAAATACTCGCACTCCAAAAATGGCAAGAAAGAAAGATCTCCGGTGCAATTACCTGAATAAGAACAACTGCGTTCACCATACTCAAATCTGCCGCCATCTTCTCTTACAGAGTTTACCTGCTCGCTGCGCATACTCCTCGAGTCCAAAAGTGTTCGCAGGCGCAACCACAATGGCGGAAAATTCAGCTTCAGAGAAGTGGTGAAATTGTGGTGAAAGGAAAATTAACTGTATTGCTTACACTTTCTGTGCAAGGTATTTCTTCCTCTTCTCTTCACATGATGGCAACAAGACCTGTCACTGAAGAAAAACCTGACAAGTATGAGTGTAAGTATGAACGTTAAAAAGATACATGTAAGATTAAGCTCGACCTCGTCGAGATCTCGCACATGCTGAGGCACCGATTCCTTTGCTCTGCGCAGTAAGGGAACATTTACATTCTAGATTCTAGACTTCTCTAGAGCCTCCGATAAGGTGGCACTTTATCAGAGGCACCTTGCAGATGACAAGTTGATGTATGGCTGTGGCGCACCTGTAAACTAGCTTTTTAGCTAAGCGTGCTGACCACGTTAATAAAGGATTTATTGATTGATTGATTGATTGACATAATGTCAATGATACCCTCAGCCTGCAACTAGATCTAGACAGGCTGGTGCACGGGGGAGGGGGGGGGGGGGTTCTTCCCGAAGATTTGGGTTGGGGTGGGCGGTGCACTTCTGGAAACCCTTTACCCTATTTCAGGCCAAAATTTTATGATTTTCCCTACCCTATTTCAGACCTGACCCAAAATTTGATACCCTATTTCAGACCAGACCTAACCCTATTTCGTTTGTGTGTAAACATTTGAGAAGGGCTTCAAATTCCCAACGCTAATCAAACCTCAGTTCTTTGGAGAAGAAAATTAATAAAAAGATAACTTCTTGTATGAACCATACCAGATTCCATATCAGAGTGCACAAACCTGACCCTATTTCAAACCAAAATGGTCAAAATCTATACCCTATTTCAGACCACAAAGGCTCAAAAACCATAGCCTTTGGTGCCGCACATACATGTATAGCTTATATAAGGGAGTAACCCCCCCCCCCCCTCGGAGGCTGGTGAACTGCTCCAAAAATTATTTGGCAAATGGAATTCCACCCATCCAAAATGTTATATTCAATAAATTTGCCAGACCATCTACCCAATTATTTACCCATATATGGCATGCAAGACCAGACCCTAAAAGGTGTAGACCATGTACCTTACCTTGGAATAACACTAACCAAGACCTTAAGCTGGAAAACACACATTGGCAGTGTTAAGATCAAAGCCAATAAGGCTTTGTTCCTAACATTTAGAACAATAAGGAAACTTGGTCGTGCACTTAACATGCTTGGCAGAGAGGGTATTTTCGGGTCATTTTAAATTCAATTATCCCTTTAAATACTGTACATATTTGCCAATAACATTAGTCAAATTTCTGAGGGTTGGGATGAGATGGAAATACAGATCAAGTGCCCCACATAACAACCTTTGTTAACATCAGCAAGACACTAAGGCTGATTCTAATTCTGAAACCTCAGGCAAAGTGGGGGCAGGAAAATGGTGGATGTGATGTGGAGACTGGCAGAGATTTCTTATGTTCAGTATGTCCTAAAAGCACTTACTAGTCTTTGTTGCCATGGGAATGCACCCTAATCATACTAGTCAAGTATAGTGTCATGCTACAAAATAAATTCTAAAATTTGGCTCATAAACCACCAGAAAAAGGGCCAAAAATACTGTGCTTTAATATAATTATATTCAATGCAAACGTTCAAGAGTGTTTGGAAGAATTTGAAAATGTTCCTTAATCCTGTGGCTCAGGTTCATATAAACTTTCAAATTCTTCCAAACTCCATGTGTTTGCATCAGATTATATAAGCATGGCCATCACTTGCGTAAATTTAGATGTTCTCTGTTTTTACATCCTACAACAGATTTAGACCATACTGCTGATGTCCAGTAAGTACTACCACCATTAAGTTTAAGCTGCATCTAGTTAATGTCTATCACACTGTATATGTGGCTCAATTTTATCCTTGGTTCAATAATTACTATTCAATTATTATTTTCCTTTGTTTTTGTGCATGGAATTATGGTACTGTATGTATGATAATCATTATGAGTATAAAACAAAGTAAAGTAAAAATTGAACCAAGGATAAAATTGAACCACATCATATATATATTTACCTAGTTACAAACAAGAAAAGCCCTGGAGGCATTAAGAGCCATTTTCTGAGAATATCGAGAATCGAAAGACACTCACAAAAAATCGAATTTTTTTTTATTTTGCCAAAACATCCCTTTGGGTAAGCTAATTCAAGAAAAAATAATCCAAAGTTCCAACGAGTTATTTAACGGACGAAAATTTAAAAAGTTCGAAAAATGCATAAAATGGCGGTTTTAGGGTCTCTAAATGGCTCAAATTCTCACTCAACTTTAGGAAGCCAGTGAGAGCGTAAAAAAGATTCTTTTAAAACGAAACAAACCACGAACATTATTTAACCTTTCTACTTTAAAACTGTGTAATAAATTTGCCAATGTTTGGTTTCGAACATTTTCAAGCGGCGTTTTTATCGAGCCGCTCTTAACCTTGTTTATCACAAGGTAAAATGAAGGCCAACTTCGGCAGCTTAGAACGGCATCTGGTATGTATCGTTCAATGATTAAGACTACACGGAAAGAAAGCTCTGTCATTGTACTTTTCACCAGGAAAGTTACAGCTTTGGGAATCAAATACTTCCCCGTCAGTAAATTTTTACTGTTTAGTGATCTGAGCGGGTAGAATTATATGCAAATTACAGATTTAATTCCTGGAATACTGCTAACAATTACAAAGGTCGTTTAAGATAGGCTCACCATTAGTTACACATGCACGCACAATGTTTTTCCCGATCTTTGAAAGAAAGTTCTGCTTTCTTGAGTCTTGCTGAGTCTTATTATGTTAAAACAAAGCAGATTTTTAACGGCATTTCAACAAGACAGGAATCCTCTCATTCAACTTAAGCAAGATAACATCGAAAACACAGAGAAACGACGTACTATGCCGCCTACCTTGCCAACCGAAAACGCAACAATACAACAGAACAACATTCCAAACTGTAAGCAAATGAATTTTCAGTTTCCTGATTGAGCGAAGATATTTTAAACTCATCGCCTAGAGGAATACTCGGAAAGACAGGTGACCGCTGCACTGACCCGCACGTGTCACACCACACTAACAGAGAGAGTCACGTATTCGATTTTTGTCATGTGATTTGAGATAAAAACTTGGTGGAAAGTTAAAAAGAAAAAAAAACTCGCAACAGATAGCTAGTACTTTGTTGGATTACATGTTAGCACAAGCTCCACACAGGAGTTTTTACGGTCACGACTCTCTCTATTTAAAGCGCGGTAATTTCGCAATGTACGTGCTGTTGTAATTTTACTACTAATTTAATTACAGCTCATGAAATTAAATAAATATTGCAGTAAGTTAGATTCACAGTGTGTAAGTACTGATATATGGCGTCGTGTAGTTTTTCCACTCTTCTGGAGAGGGTGACTGCCTGTGGATTAAGTAGTTGTTACCCAGGCCACGTTGAAGTTGTTTCCCTAAAAGAATGCACAAGACACATCTCGCGGCGTCTTCAATTGCACGGACTAAGTGCAGATAAGGCGGTTGACAGTGAATTCAAGTTGTTGTTAGCCCGAGCAGGTAATGTTATTGCATTTTGTTCTGTAATTACTGTGTTCCATAATTTTGGCCACAGATACTTCATGGCACTCGGCGTCCCTTAATCTAGGTTCTGCAGAGTCGCGCCACTCCCCTGCCCTCCGAGGGTTTTTCTCCGGGTACTCCGGTTTTCCTCCCTCCATAAAAACCAACATTTCCAAATTCCAATTCGACCTGGACGTAGGGCCATAAGGGAGACTACAGTTTGACTGTAATTATGCACCCTACTGAAATAAAGTGTATTTATTTATTTTTATTTTGACCAATGTTTGGGTGTAGGAGTGATGCTGCGGGTTTGACATCCTGGCCCTGTTTAGGACAGAAAAACAAATTGGAGTGTCGATCGTACTGACCATACCCGGTTGGGGAAGACGAGAATAACATTAAATACCATGCTTAGGGACAGAGACCAAAAACCGTATCCTGTCTAGCGGCAAACCCCAGTATAGTCCACATAAGGGAGTACCCTCCCTTCCGGGCGGGGGGAGAGGGCTGGTGGTGCCGTGTTTAGCATGACGATAGCACGATGTAATTTCAGCCGCCGAAAATTGAATTTCAATGCAATCTTCCTTGGTAGCAGTTCGAGCGAGCGAGACGGGGAAGCCACGCAGGCCCATGCGAGAACTCGCCCACATGATACCATTTCTCGCTTTGCCATTTTAGCTAGCCCTTTTTTGGTTTTTGCGTCATGGGGTTGAAAGCTTAGACTCTTCTATTGAAAAAATGCCTAAATAACCAAAAATCAAAGATAAATATACTTTGAACTCTAGGCTTCCAACCTCATGACGCAAAAACCAAATAGCAAAGCGAGAAAGGGTATCATGTAGGCGAGTTCTCGCATGTGCCCGCGTGGCTTCCGCGTCACGCTCGCTCAAACTGTTGCCAAGTAAGATTACATCCGGGTATGGTCGGTACGATCGACATTCCATTTCGTTTTTCTGTCCTAGACAGGGCCAGGGTGTCAAACCGGCAGCGTCACACCTACACCCAAACGTTGGTCAAAAGACCCTCTTTCCCCCCCCTCCTCCCGGGAGCAGGAGGGCACAGGAGTAGCGCGACTCTGCAGAACCTAGATTAAGGGACGCCGAGTGCTATGAAGTATTTGTGACCAACATTATCGAGCACAGTAATTCCAAAACAAAATGCAATAACATTACCTGCTCAGGCCAACAACAACTTGAATTCACTGTCAACCGCTTTATCTGCACTTAGTCCGTGCAATTGAAGATGCCGCGAGATGTGTCTTGTGCATTCTTTTAGGGAAACAACTTCAACGTGGCCTGGGTAACAACTGCTTAATCCACAGGCAGTCACCCTCTCCAGAAGAGTGGAAAAACTACACGACGCCATATATCAGTACTTACACACTGTGAATCTAACTTACTGCAATATTTATTTAATTTCATGAGCTGTAATTAAATTAGTAGTAAAATTACAACAGCACGTACATTGTGAAATTACCGCGCTTTAAATAGAGAGAGTCGTGACCGTAAAAACTCCTGTGTGGAGCTTGTGCTAACATGTAATCCAACAAAGTACTAGCTATCTGTTGCGAGTTTTTTTTTCTTTTTAACTTTCCACCAAGTTTTTATCTCAAATCACATGACAAAAATCGAATACGTGACTCTCTCTGTTAGTGTGGTATGACACGTGCGGGTCAGTGCAACGGTCACCTGTCTTTCCGAGTATTCCTCTAGGCGATGAGTTTAAAATATCTTCGCTCAATCAGGAAACTGAAAATTCGTTTGCTTACAGTTTGGAATGTTGTTCTGTTGTATTGTTGCGTTTTCGGTTGGCAAGGTAGGCGGCATAGTACGTCGTTTCTCTGTGTTTTCGATGTTATCTTGCTTAAGTTGAATGAGAGGATTCCTGTCTTGTTGAAATGCCGTTAAAAATCTGCTTTGTTTTAACATAATAAGACTCAGCAAGACTCAAGAAAGCAGAACTTTCTTTCAAAGATCAGGAAAAACATTGTGCTTGCATGTGTAACTAATGGTGAGCCTATCTTAAACGACATTTGTAATTGTTAGCAGTATTCCAGGAATTAAATCTGTAATTTGCATATAATTCCACCCGCTCAGATCACTAAACAGTAAAAATTTACTGACGGGGAAGTATTTGATTCCCAAAGCTGTAACTTTCCTGGTGAAAAGTACAATGACAGAGCTTTCTTTCTGTGTAGTCTTAATCATTGAACGATACATACCAGATGCCGTTCTAAGCTGCCGAAGTTGGCCTTCATTTTACCTTGTGATAAACAAGGTTAAGAGCGGCTCGATAAAAACGCCGCTTGAAAATGTTCGAAACCAAACATTGGCAAATTTATTACACAGTTTTAAAGTAGAAAGGTTAAATAATGTTCGTGGTTTGTTTCGTTTTAAAAGAATCTTTTTTACGCTCTCACTGGCTTCCTAAAGTTGAGTGAGAATTTGAGCCGTTTAGAGACCCTAAAACCGCCATTTTATGCATTTTTCGAACTTTTTAAATTTTCGTCCGTTAAATAACTCGTTGGAACTTTGGATTATTTTTTCTTGAATTAGCTTACCCAAAGGGATGTTTTGGCAAAATAAAAAAAAATTCGATTTTTTGTGAGTGTCTTTCGATTCTCGATATTCTCAGAAAATGGCTCTTAAACCCAGCCGTCATAACCCACCCCAGGATAAAAAAATATCTGGTCACTAAGATACTAGTGTACGCAAGGTAAACCAGAAAATAAGAGTAAGAGTTTGTTTAGCTAAACAAAAACTGGAAGTCTGGCGTGATTTGCTTAGTAAGAAAAAAAAAATGGTATTACTGACCTGGTAATTGCCATATTGGTGATGGCCAGCTAAAAGTGGTGTCAGCTAAGAGTGTAAACCATGAAATGTGACAGGACCATGGGACGCAGCAGTTGATATATGTTGGTAAGTATATCAACTGCAAATCTGTTTTCGTTCTTAGAGCTTTGTACTTTCAAAGCTATATTCTGAAAACATTTATAGGCTGTTTGGCTTCACTGTTTTGTTGGTTATGACACTTAAAAACCGGTAGATTTGCTGGCAATGTTTACATGCTACCGGTAATTGTAGCTAAGTAACCGGAACACCCATAGGCCTTGTTGAAAGGCATCCGCACAAGGTCGAAGGAGCTTGCAATGATGGGAGATATACCAGAGCATCAGGAAAAGGCACAAGGTGACATTTTACAAAAGAAAAAAAATGAACTGTGCCCACGCCACCAGTGATGTTCAGTATAATTCTGTTTTCGTACAATTCCATTAAATCTTATAGTTTGAAGTTCACTCTTTTTAATGACAACAGTAGTACTTACCAAATATGTGATAGGTACTATATATTAATTTTGTAGCTCTTTATTAAATATAAATTATAGCATTCCTTTTTTCTATTTTGCAGGCTTCATGCTTGTATCCTTTCACTTATTTGTCAGTTTTAGTCTTTGTAAATCATAAATATTGTGAATAATATTCATGTTCATCTCTAATAGGACAAAAATGATTGATTGTTAAGCTGAGTTAGATTTTACATGTTACTGCAGCTTATTCAATCTGTCAGTTATCATGATTGTTTTTGTTGTAATAATGAGCAATGTGGCTTTTTTCAATTTATAGATAATTAATACATATTGACAGTTACAAAATGTAATACAAAAAATACGATAACAGTTATCACAATAGGTATTAAAAGTCTTGAAATCTAACTGATACAGTATAGTTAAAAGGTAACTATTAATCAAACTACTCTTAACAAGCGCAGCCTTTATTTCATGTAGTTTTACACTGGAAGTTCTTTTTTTCCCAAGATGGAGGAAATTATTTGACTTACACATTAGAACAAAATAGGGAGGGTGGTTTTTTCACTGTATGATTCTTCCTTTATTCAAGTTATTGCCGATGCAATTTTAAACCAATAAGGGGGTGATGATCTGAAGGAAGCCTTTGAGCAGGTATTAATTTGTATAATTTCTTACTGATGTATTTATAATTTCATATATTTTATAACTGTAAAATAGATTTCAGTTACTTCTAGTGGGACCCTAATACAACAAAGTGCAAATTAAGGGATTAGGGAAATGGGTTTTTTACATTTGTCACACTGGACCTTTGGTTTGCGTGTGGATTTTAACAATTAATTAAGGATGGTGCCTCCCGATTGAGATGTATTTTTGCAAAGGTTATGACTATGGGAAAAAAGTAGATCTTAGCAAGGGTTATTGGAATCCAAAAAGGAAAATGTGGGTAACCACGCATTTTTGAGAGATAATGAAGCAACCATAATTCTCAAAAAGTGTTAAAATACAAAGAATACAAAGTCATGGCAATTTCTTTCCAAATTAAAGCTCAATTATCTGTGAAAAATGCGTGGTTACCCCCAATTTTCTTTTTGGATTCTGATAACCCTTGCTAAGAGCTACTTTTTCCATGTAGTCATAAACCGCGCAAAAATATTGTTGTATTAGGGGGTAAGAATGTATGCGCAGTAACAAAAGGAGGCACCATCCTTAATGTTCAAGATTTTGTGTTTACATGCATCTCTGTTGATCTGTTTTGCATTCAACTTCTAATCAGTTGTGTGATGGCATTCAGTCAGTATATCACAACGACTGTCCCACCTTTGCCCCTCAAATCATGTTTTAAGTTCCATGTCTACACACAGCACTGAAATTGGCTGCTATATGGTTATTTAATAACCCTTTGGACATTTTCTTCAAGCCCTGATTCATGTATTATGTTTTTAAGGTAGCAACAGCCATGTTTGGCTACATGACAGATTTAGACACAGTTGATATTGTGAGAACAGAAGAAATCACTGCAGAAGGTAAGTTGATAATTAAATGTGTACTATCTCATTCCCTAACCTGCAAGTAGAGTTTTCTTGGTCGCCCTATGTTCTGTCGCCTCATAACCTCTGCGCAAAACCGTCCATCCGTCCTGTTGCGCATGTGCAAAATTCGTCACATGCGTTGTCAGTTACGGTCCTTTTACATGCACACTCATACGTCAGTATAAACAAAGCTTGTGAACTCCATGAAAAGGTTACTTGCACCCAATTTATTTGAGTGTTACTTTCAACTCCAGCTAAATATCAGTAAAATAAAGCTTTTATTAACAATTGCTGCCTTGTCTTTCTGTGTATTCTGTGAGTTAGGAGAAACGACAAAAGAATTTTGTAACAAAAAGTAAATCTGTCGTGTGCAACAAACTTGCAAGCATATCACAGCGTGTGCACTTTTTGACAGCATCTTGGACGACAGCAGATCAAAGAACCGGACAGTTTTGTGTTGAGGTTACTTATTCGCCTGCCAGAACATAGGACGACCAAGAAACCTCTGCTTGCAGGGTACTCATTCCCAATCTTCCTTATGAATTTCCAGCTTTCTCACTGGCTCACTGAAAACGGTTACATAACCCTGCTTTTTGTCCCGTATTCTCATGACAAGTGCTGTGGCATTTAAAAGATTGTGCCAGGAGGCATAAAGCTCTTTCCAAAAAAATGACAAAAACTTCAGCATTGGTTACCAAAGTAGGGGTTGCGAATGGACTTACCCAAAATTAGGGTCTCGCAAAAATTATTTGCAGCTAAATTGTAAGCAACTTGCAGTCTGGTTTTTGAAGTGATTCTTTGGTTCCCTTTGTAGTTTTAATACTGGCTACATGTATTTTGTTCAAGTTCTGATTGGTGTGTTGGGTAATTTGTGTTCATTGTGTTTGGCTGGGGTAATTACTGTGATTTTGGTTTTATGACACTCATTTAAAAAGCGCTCTAAAGTTCCGATTCATAATAATTATGGATTAGCATTGTACAAATTGCCATGATTTTATCTGGAATTTTATAACTACAGGTGATGACATGGTAAATCTGTTGTTCCATTTCCTTGATGAGTTTTTGTTTTTGATGTGTGCTGATCCATACTTCATTGTTAAGGTATCTTAAATCAATTTTTTTCCCATAATAAATTATGGAAATAAACACATTATATTATAATGTTCGAATCAACAAGTTCTTTGAAGTTGATTTTGCAATAAAAGTTAACGTGAGTAATGAACGATGTTTCGACCGTTCAACGGTCATTTTCAAGTTATGTGTTAGAATAAAATTACATGTGTAAATATAGTAAAAGCACTAAAAATATGTACATACAAACAATAGGCAATAAGAATAAAAGGCTAAAAGTGGCTAAAAAATAACTTTGTGCAAATGGCATGCATAGCTGTAAAAGATATAATTAAAAGCGTATAAGACGACGGGAATAAGAACATTAAAATACCTAAAAATACCTAAAAATAACTACCGTAAACAAATAATTTTGCGCGGAGAGAGTCGCTCTGTTTGTTGAGCTTTGGCTTCAGAAGTCTAATAAAAAGCATCTCAAAAGTTAATCAGTCAAGCTTGCTCTGGCACTTCCTTAAAATCTTAAAATTCTTCTCGATGTTATTTGGCTCCTTTCCATGTTTTTCTTTAATGTAATGTCCGATAGCCGATCCTATGACGTGTCCTCGCTGTTCACGAATGTACCTGTTAATGAAACCATTGAACTCCTGGCAGAAAAAGCATTCAAGGATGATTGGTTTAACAGGGAGTACAACCTCAACATTACTAAACCTGACCTAGTTGAGTTGCTTGGAATTGCCACCAAGAATCAGCTGTTTCAATTCCAGGGAAGTTTGTACGAACAGGTGGATGGTGTTGCCATGGAGTCTCCGCTCGGACCTCTTACGGCCAATACTTTCATTTTACAAACGTTACATTGATGACACCCTCAGTAAAATGCCTGATGCTACAGCTGCCTCCGAATTCTTATCAACATTGAACGAAATCCACCCCTCTGTCAGTTTCACAATGGAACTGGAAGATAACAACAGACTTCCTTTCTTGGGAATGGAGATTATCAAAAATGGATCCCAGCTGGACACGAAGGTCTACAAGAAACCGACAGATACTGGGCTTCTATTGCACTACCAAAGCCATGTTGATGTAAAGTACAAGCACTTACTACTCAAAACAATGATTAATCGCCCATTCAAGCTTTCCTCGAACTGGAAGCTTTTCCATCAAGAATGCGAACGTCTTAAAGAGACCTTTGCTCGTTTACAATATCCAGAATCCCTCGTAGAAACCACTGTCTGACGATTTGTCGAGGCGAATTTGTAACAGGGAATGCGTGTCCTCAACAGCAGCAGGCCCCTAGTCAACAGGAAGTTCCTATTAGAGTCGTTTTGCCGTACGAGGACCAAAAAGCAGCCAACTCAGTACGCAGACAACTAAGTGATCTCAGCCAAAAGATAAACACCGAGATCTGTCCTGTTTACACCAGCAGAAAGATCAAAGACACAATTAAAGTGAAGGAACAGAAGCCGCCCATCGTAAACCAACAAAGCGCTGTGTATTATTTTAAATGTGATCTGTGCGATGCAGATTATGTCGGCTATTTGTGTCGGCACTTACACCAGCGCATCGAAGAACACAAAGGATCGGCTATCGGACGTCACATTAAAGAAAAACATGGAAAGGAGCCAGATAACATCGAGAAGAATTTTAAGATTTTAAGGAAGTGCCAGAACAAGCTTGACTGTTTAATTTTTGAGATGCTTTTTATTAGACTTCTGAAGCCAAAGCTCAACAAACAGAGCCACTCGCTCCGCGCAAAACTATTTGTTTAGTTATTTTTAGGTATTTTAATGTTCTTATTCCCGTGGCCTTATACGCTTTTAATTATATGTTTTACAGCTATGCATGCCATTTACACAAAGTTATTTTTTAGCCACTTTTAGCCTTTTATTCTTATTGTCTATTGTTTGTATGTACATATTTTTAGCACTTTTAATACATTTACACATGTAATTTTATTCTAACACAGAACTTGAAAATGACCGTTGAACGGTCGAAACGTCGTTCATTACTCGCGTTAACTTTTATTGCAAAATATTATGTGTTTGGCCACTTTTACGTTGTTTTACTGTGAAGCTTTGGAGTAGTGATATCCTTTGGCAAGTGATAACAGAGTGAAATAAAGAATATACAAATATCATATATTAGGACTGCAGGATGAAGAATTAAAGAAGGTCATTGCAGTTATAGATGCAAATTTTGCAGTTTCGAAAAGAAAGTCTGAAGAAAGTTGCAACTGCAAAAGTTGTGTCAGTCTATAAATGCGATGATCGTCTTTACATTTAATGATATCAGAGTGTTTAGAATGATTAAATAATAAGTTAACAAAAATGCATTAAATTCCAAACAGAAACAGCATTTTCAGTATTCTCACCACACTGTATTAATACTGTCAAAAGAATACGTGGTTGTAGAGTGAAACAGTTAATTATTTTCACTAGAATTATTTTGTTTTCAACTGTCTTATAGGAAGTTGAAATTTTAGAATTTGACAAAGAAAATTTTAAGATCAGAGCAGTTGGGTAAGTTCTAATAGTACTATACATGTACTTAGTTTAGTAAGTTGTCATTAGATTCACATGATTTGTTTTGTTTATTAATAAGTTCTTGTCAGTTAATTGAGGTGATGTTTCTTGATATTAAATGATTTCTTCTGAACAAAGCTCGCGTGCCAGTTTGGCAAGCTTTGTTTTAGACACAGTGGTCATTATACTAACTGGAATATTGAATATTGTATGAGACTACCTGTAATAGCCCATCGGTTAACCCATAGGGTGTTGGTTTGCCATGATCTTGGGATCAAATCACTAGCTACTATTTGTACAATTAATTTAACAAATCTGTAGATGTGACAATTTTGGACATCTGATGAAGGGTTGAACTCATTAACAGCTATTTTAAAAGTTGTCTTAATTTCTTTTTGAATTTTGTTTTTAGGAGGGGTGAAGAGTTTGACCTTGAGAAACATCCTCAGGTAAGGCATAATTCCTAGGGCACATACCCATTTAGGCCAACTGATGAAGTGCCTCCCATACCCCTGGGGGTGGGGGGCATAAAGAAGTTTCCGGGGTTGCCAGTCAGGATTTGGCATATTTGTTGTTTAGTGTTGTTTTTGTTTAATTTTGTTTACATTTAATATGCTTCTTGGTTTACTTTCAGGGAACAGAAGTAAAGGCTATAACATACTCCAATATGCAAGTTCATGATGATGACAACAAGCATGAAGTCTATGTTATAATTGATATATAAATACATGTACAGTAAAACGTGCAGTGGCACCTTAAAATAATACATCTACACTCACTGCTAGATGTACAGCCACATTAAAAGACACATTCAATGAATGGGTGTAAAGGGCATCTCATCATAATACAGGCTGAAGTTACCAGGGTTTATGGACATTTGTTTCCAAAGACAACCAAACCGAGTTGCCAAAGGTATTTTCAGATAACAAACAAGGGGGTTGTAGTTTCTAAAGAAACTGTGGTGCTACATGTACAAAAAAAGCCACCATTTTACCTTATCAACTCATTTTACTTTATCAACCCATTTTACCTTATCAACTCAGTTGATAAATCAAAAGTTTTGTATTTTCAGATTCCCTCAGTTTCATGACAAGATCCATGGTTAGGAAGAGTACTGTCTATGGGCCTTTTCTACAAATTGAATTAATTGTACATCCACATTCATGGTTCATTTGTGACTTGTCTCATTAGTAAGGCACATTTGGAATGTTCAATTTTGCAGCTGAGGTGTCTTAGTTGTTTATCATCGTTGACATCATCGTCATCACCATCAAAGCCCAATGGCGCATAAGTGGGATCTTGAGCAGTTGTTATTTTACTTCAAGGATAATAAGGGGGGCATGATGATTTGCGAATGAGCTTGCACTCTCATTCCTTTTGGTTTGCCACTCGGATTGTGTCATTCCCTATTACTTCCTTTCCTATTCCCTCTCGTGATCTTCAATGGCAATTCTGTTCTCTCGTTTGATACATTGTGTCCTAGATCACTTGAAAAACTAAACCTAAATACTATGATCAAATGTCTATCATTCGAACCTAATTTTGAAACTAAATTATAAGCATTGTTGCAGTTCCATGTCAAGAGTTCATTGATTGATTTCATTAATCACTTTTAATATCAGTTCATATTTCGATACAACACTTCCTCACCCTCTAGTGTCTTTGAAGAAAAATAACTGATGCTTCCAGTCCATATTAGGTCGATATGGCCTATCCCTGCCCCTGTCTTTGTGGTTCACCTTTGTAAAAGGACATGCAGATCTATCATGTTTTTTAATCGAACATAAGTAGTTTTCAATTATTTAAAGCCGCAGATTTTATGTAAGAATGCAAATGTCAAAAATTCCTCTCTAGCCAATAAACTTAGTCTTGGAGAAATTTTGTGCACTTATCTGCAGTGTAATGTAAATGTAGAGTACAAACATGACAATTGAACGTACTGTCATGTTTCATGCAATCAGAAAGATTGAATCAAACTCTTGGGGGGGGGGGGAGGGGTGAGGCTCTAATGTAAAATTGACAGGGTGCTTGTCATCCCTTTTTAGGGGTTCAGTAGACTTGTTGTTTGTTACCGCTAATTGTTGGTTTGGTATGTGGCATCTATTTGAATACATCATGATATTTATCATGGTGCTGCCTTTTTAAATCATTGAAACCAGTATTCTCCTCAAGCCCTCACCCCTCACTCCTGAATTTCAACAAACTGTTTAGACTGACTATATTTAATTTTATTTATTTGGTCAATGGCCATTGAAAGTCTGCACGTGCTAAAGCAAGGATGATAAACTTTTTTATCTCTATTTGTTTGGTGCTGTTAGCAGGTGAAATAAAACAATTTTGCTGATACTTGGAGACTGGGCGGGCAGAAAGCGGAAAGCGGACAGGAAGGCGGACAGGCTGTGGATAATGCGCCGATCAATTCGAAAGTTCAACATCCCCCCCCCCCGGGCAAGCCCCCGGGCATTTGAACTTTTGAAGATTGGCTTGTTCAAATTCCCTCCCCTCGGGGCAAAAAAGCCGTTCAAATGCCCCACCAATTAGTACTGAACTACCTCTCCTCAAAGGCAAATTTCATCTTCAATCAAACACTTTACACACCTTTCAGAGAGAGATACGCCGTAATGACACCTTCGTACTTCTTTTAAAGACCCTTTTGAAAGAGTTATTTACTAAAAAAGGAGAGATTCTATCTTGTAAATCCGTCAAACCCTGCAAAAACCGAAAAAAACCCACGGGTATATTACGTCAGAACAAGAGATAAATCCGGTTCAAATTCCCCACCCTTCCAAGCCAACGTTCAAATTCCCCCCTACCCGGGCACAATGCACAGTCAAATGCCCGGGGTATGCCCGGGGGGGGATGTTGAAGTTTTGAATTGATCGGCGCATAAGTGTTTCAGAGGAATAGGGTGGGGGAGTTATAATTAACAATTATTCTACTCGGGCTTGCTGGATATCGAATGATAGATAACCAACGAGGCGCCGAGTTGGTTATAATCATTTGATATCCAGCAAGCCCGAGTAGAATAATTGTTTTATTAAAAACTTAACCACTATTTAAAAAAAAAAATCAAGAAAGAACGGGAAAAATGAGAAAGGAAATTTAAGCGGAACAAGAATCGATCACATGACTGAACGAAAAAGGCGCCAAAACCTTGCGAAGTGTTGCAGCGTTTCATTGCAAAGCTGAATGAATCAATGAAAACTGCTCGAAAGTGAACAAAGTAGCACACGTTTTGGAAAAAGATCTTCTAATTATTGGCTCTGAAATGTGGTACATGTTTGATTTTTCCTGAACATTGTTGTAATCATCGTTCAAAGCGGATTGAAGCTGTACAGTTTCACCATATAGCTGCTGGAGCTGAAACTGAACAAGTTTGTAAACTGTTCGCACAACGGAGCCATCATGTGCGTGTTTGATCGAACTGAAGACAGAACAAATTTGAACAGCTGAACTTGAAGAGGTATTTTCTATGCAGCTCAGAAGCAAGATTACTGTAGCGACGAACATTAGAATTCACCATCATAGTTTGTTAAACGCAAAGCGCAAAATGCAGTTGTTCTCGGTTTAGAGGTTGCGGACGGAATGGTAAAAACAACATTCAAACAACTGGAAAAGCGATTCCACTATTCGTTTACATGGCATCCAATTTCTATCTGAGCATTTGGACCTGTTGGAACACAGAGCTACAACAAGTGCAGGTAAACCAGTGTCCTGATTTTGCATGTTAAAGCCGAAAAACAATCTCGCCCTTCCTTCCTTCTTGGTAGTTTGCAGCTGTATTTTTTTAGCACTTGTTTAGACTGCTTCATGATTTTCGCACCGACTCGCCATGAATGTGTGATACTTTTTATTAAATGCTCCAGCCCCATTTCATTGTGTTTTATTTTATGTCTTGTCTTGATATTTTGAAGTGGAAATCCTTTTTGATAATACCTACCGTTTGTTCAATTTCAATGATCGACGCGACGATCGATGAAAGAAATTAATTGTAAACACAACGCTTAATGCTTAAATTTCTATTTCTGCACAGTTTTTTCAAACAATTTTGACTTGTGTTAGACGACGCTGTTGGTGATGCTTGTTGGTGACGTTGTTGGAATTTCTGCTTAATTTAAATTTGCTGGCAAGTGATTTTTCTCGTCCATTTTTCTCGCCGAGTTGCTCGCGAGCAAAAAACTTTCACAGCTCACTTTGTTGTTGAGTGTTCATTGACCATATTTGGTCACAGCAGGTATATGAGCTGATAGCCTAGCTCCGTTGAGCCAATCAAAATGCTAGAAATCCAATATACCTAGTCCAGTTTTTAATAATGTCCATTATTATATGGCAAGCAATTCTCCAGTCTAAATCGAGTGTTCTGATTGGTTAGTTGTCGGTCGGGATTTTACGGTACGGACCATTACCATGGAAACGGTCCTTTTTGGATATTTTTTGCCGTGCTCCCGCTCCTCCAAAATTCAAACTGCGAAAACACAAGAAGATAAAAAAGGAAAGGTTTGGAGCTGGTACAAAACAAATGAACGAGGTAAACACGTCTGTTTAGAAAAAGCGCTCTTCGTTTAACTTTACCGACTTTTTGACATAAGCAAAAGACTCGCCAGCAGTGAATCAAAAAGCATGGCCAACGTTCTTTAGTGACTGTGTGTTTGTGTATTGTTTGTTTTTTTGTACGGCTATAGATTGTAAGCTGTAAAGAGACGAGTAAATCGGCCAAGACTTAAACAATAATTATTTAAATTCAGCATTTAACAAAAGAGTACGTTTCTCACTAAAAATCCTCTCGGCGAAAGCAAATGAAAACTGCAAAACAACTAGCAAAGGGCTTTCATCAGCAACTGTAAATCGAAAGGAAACGATTACGTTCTTGTCTAGTTTATTATTGGCCATTGCTTCAGTCAGCGCTTTCCACGTGAACAAATTAAAGCTAAAAACTAACAGTGTACCTTGGTTCCTCAGCGAGATTTTTGCTCTTGTAGTGGACATCCTTTAAAATAATTTCAGTTTGTTCACAAGTCCGCTCTTGCTGTAGCTCGCACTAAAAACAACTTTGTTAGGTGCGACGAAAATTTGCTTTCAGCATCCATAAAGTTCTCCATAAAGCCACTGAGACAAACAACTCGCAGTATTTGATGGAGAGATAATTTCCAGCGTCTCTTTTTTTATGTTCGGGTGTTCCTTTGTTCACATTACAGACTTACACGCTGCCACAATTTCCAGTTTGAGAAGCACGTTTGTGAGATTTTATCGCGGCCTTTTCATTATTCTTCTTTTTCCCGAATTGTCTCCTCCCATAACGAAGAAGTATTTTCAAATAAAACTATCTTGTGTTGTAGAGAACGACGAAAACTGACACATATAATAAGAAGCAGAGCAGTTTTCATTCAAAAGTCACGCAAGTTTTTGCCGATCGACAGCAACGATCATCAAACTGATTCGAAAGCCAGTTAAAATCGTTGGCTTCTTTCCTTGACATCGCGCCGGAAATTGACTCGCTGCGCTCGGTCCGTACTGCCACGACCTCGGGCCAATATTCCCCAGTACGGCCCTCGCGTTCAGTTAGTAAGAGGTTAATATCCCTTCAAAGCTTCGTTCAGAGCTTTTTGTGTTGGTCTCAGGGGCTGTTTACATGGAGGGAGGAAGATCCTAGCGCTAGGAAGATCCTAGAAGGCGGATCATCCTAGCGCCATATGTTTTCTGTATTCAGTTTACATGCAAAATGTTGTACTTGGCCCTAGCGCTAGGATCTTTCTGGCGCTAGGATCTTCCTAGCTGAGAGATAGGAAGATCCTAGCGCTAGGAAGATCCTAGCACCATGTAAACTACCTTCGCTAGGAAGATCCTAGTACTAGGGACAGAAAAGCAAATATGGCGGCGGCCGGGCGTTCAGCTGCTAAGGGCCGACAGTTTTATTTGATTTCCAGCAACCGCCCCGACCGAAATTTTTGCATGTAAACCAAACGAAAATTTGTTTCGCCTTCTAGGATCTTCCTAGTGCTAGGATCTTCCTCCCTCCATGTAAACAGCCCCTCAGATTACAGCCAACAACACTCGCTATACCTCAAATTTAACTTGATGGCGTTCTCATCCCCAGAGCCGTGAGGTCCTTGTGCGAAGGCCCCCTCCGGCTAAGAGGGCCAGGCGGCTCTGGGGACGAGAATGATATGAACTTTCTACCCCTCCCTACAAAGTCCAAGGAATGTCTACTTGTTCTCAGAGGATCTGGGAACGAATTCAATATTACACTGTACATGCGCATTATCTCGTAAAGAAACGCGGGAAAATTCACGTGAGTCGATCGATCGAAGAGATAAACATGGCTACCCTGTTCTCCTACTTCACAAAAACACCAAAATCCAAGAAGCCTTCCTCTCCAGTTTGTGGTGAGACGGCGGATAAAAAGAAGAATCATTCCCCGAAAGAAGAAGCGCAGGGTTTTAAGCCAATCAATGGAGAGAAAGCGAAAATAAATGAGCAAACGACAGATAAATCGAGCAAGAACGAAGGATTGGCAGAAATTGAACTGTGTGATATTTTGTGGGCGAAGCTTGAAGGACATCCGTGGTGGCCTAGTTTGGTTTGTAATCATCCTACGCAAGGAGTTTTTCAACAGAAGGAAAAGGTTCATGTGCAGTTTTTTGGTGAGCCTCCGAGCAGAGCTTGGGTGAAACGAAGGTGAGGTATATTTTAGCCCAGGGTTCAGCCAATACAACGTTGTAGGCCAAGATTCATGGTTATTTCAGCTCTCCTACGTTGCAGACCAAAGTGTATGGTTATTTTAGCTCTTCTGTGACGTATGAGCTTACATAGCATCGGGTGGTTGTTTATATTTTTGTCTGTAAAAGTCAGGACTTGTTATGTTCAAACAACTGCCTTGTTCCCCCCCCCCCCCGATCCCCAAAGTATATGCAAACAGTATTAATGTTCAGGGCAGGGGGGGTGAGGCTCTAGGTGCATTCCATGTTAATGTGAGATCAAAGAAATGCTAAAATCTTCTAAGAAATTGTATGCCAAAAACTGAACCCTTACCCTAAGATCTTTTAATAAAATGCAGCCTGGAAAGGGGTTGGGGGCGGGGGGGCTTCCTTGTGATAGTGATGGCGGTGCTTGTCATTTCTTTTTAAGAAATAAATAGAAATTCTAAAAACGTTTGACCAGAGGATGATTTGCGATCAGCACCCAGGGATATCAGTAACATCATGGACGTTAATAGCCTAAGAAAACAGCCGACGTTTCACGAGGTCGCCACTTGAGCCCTCACAAAATGACGTCTGAGTAACGAGCGCGGAAATTCCATACTGATGACGTGCACTACCCAGATCTTGGTAGAGCTTCTGATTGGTTGAAAGAAAATTCCAGCCAATCAGAAGCCCTACCAAGATCTGGGTAGAGACACGTCATCGGCATGGAATTTCTGCGCTCATTACTCAGATGTCGTTTTGCGAGGGCTCAAGTGGCGACCTCGTGAAACGTCGGCTGTTTTCTCAGGCTAGGACATAATGACTCACATCAAAGAACTCATATATCATTAACTACGAAATATTTTGATGTTGTCACAGTTTCTTCATCAGTTGTGTGCTCTCAGTCAATACATGTGTTCCTTGACCACTGACCATCCCACATGTTGTGTACTATGAGCCCATGTTATGTCAAGCCCCCTATCTCAGGTTTAGGTGTGGCCTTGGTCCTTGATTTGGTTCTTGTCTGCGTGGTCCTCTGATATGCAGTGTCTGTACTTGGACATCCTCAGATCTACAGTAGTGTAAATGAACAAAAATAACCAATAGCTCTAGTTGTCTTCCCAAAATGGTGTTCTAGTTGTCCAGACATATCCTCTTCCAAGCAAAAAATAATAAGACACTGTTTGCAGCCCTGTGCATCACTTAAACCCTTTGAGCCTGAAGAGTGACAAGCATCTAATTTCTCACTACAATGAGGGTCCACAATAGGGTTCTCAGATCCCACCATCCCGCCTATTTTTCCCTTTAATCCTGCCGTCCCGCCCTTCTTTACGTTGAAATCCCGATCCCGCCTAAATTTTTAAATAGTTTTCTACTTTCATGATGAAAACGTCACACACCTTTAGACAATGGATATAGAAGACAAGCAAACATGTTTTTCAGTATGGTCGGTGGTCTCGATATCATATAAGAATATCGCCACTAATGACCATAACAAGTGTTTTGTTTGTGTTATTCTGTTTTAGACCTGTTTTACCTTTTCTTGTCCAAGTATAAGTGAAAGGTGAAAAATTGACAAAGACTGTTTGCTACGATATTCTGCCTATTCTCGGTCCTGCTTTTTTCGGAAGACAACATACTGAGTATGTAAATGAAGCCGGTGGTTGTTCAGGTTGTGGGATGGGTAGCGTGTCTTGGTTTTGATCTGAAGGTCAACGTTTCCTTAGACACAAACGTTTTCTCCACATTGTTTCTCTACACCCAGCTGTATATAAATGGGTTGTGTCCTTAGACAAGGCTAGGAGTACGAAGGTCATGCAAGATCGGTCCAGGGGCCCGTTTCTCAAAAGTCCCAATAAGTTTTCGGGCCCAGAAAGCTATTTTATGAGCGCAAGGATTACCTTAAAGATTCAAATTTTGTTGTTGTTTTTTAAGCTAAGCAGTAAAATTGTAACTTGGCAAAACAAGTCGAGCTAGTTTGCGGGCTAAACGTTCCACCACCATTCTATAGATTTGGATTTTAAAACTATAGCTCTGGCCCGAAAAGTTACTAAGTCTTTCGAGAAACGGGCCCCAGTTATGAGGTATGCAAAAATGAAATGCAACAAAAGATTTATAAAAGTGGACTCACCTAACTTATACGCCTTTTATTTCAAAGCTGTCAGCGTCTTTATAATACTTGCTTTCAGTAAATTTCTGCTTGGAAATGTTTTTTTCGAAGAAAGGCATTCCTGTTTGCACTCTTTTTATAATAAAGCAACAAAATTTATGATGCCGAATACCTCGTTTTAGACGACCGCCATTACATTACCGTCCCGTCCGCCGGTGTTGCCATACTGGCTAGACCAGCCATAGCTCAATGGAAAGGGTCGGAAAAGTTAAGAACGCAGACAAGGCCAAGAAATGCAACACGACGTGTGACTTGATACCTCTTTCCAAAATCAACACAAAACATCACAAAAGGACTTATAATAGCTTGACATGCAGGCTACTCTTCCTTGATCAATTTATTACTTGAAAGCCGACACACTTCTTCAAAAGGATCCATTTCTTTCAGCCTGCGCTGATCAAATCATGCAGTTTCGCAAAAATTAAAATACCATATCCTGCTACTCTTTCCACTTGCGATTCTCACATCCCTACCCCCTTAAAAACACAAAATCCCGCTCCCGCTCTCAATTGAAATTCCCGCTTCCCGCTCCTGTTTTCAGCTCCCATCCCGAATATCGCCACAAAAATTAGCCAAATCCCGCATCCCGCCAAACCTATTGTGGACCCTCTACAATATCACTAGCTGATCAAATATACGGGTCATGGGAATAAAGCAAATGATCACCAGACGTGAAATGTGTTGATGTTTAATCAAATTCTCTTAACGAGTAACATAAGAAATATGTGGAGAACAGTAAGGAGAATATGGATGTGGATATTGGGGATTAAAGGGTTCATGTCTCTAGGATAGTGCTGTGTGAAATCCTTCCCATGTTCCTGATCTTTACAAGTCATAGCTGATCATGAAATTGGGGATTCTTTATCTTCATCTTGTGATTAAATGCTTGACTTCCAGGCAAGTAAAGCCCTTTGTGAAAAGATTCAACAATCATGTCATGGACTCTACAGTTAAAAAGGCTGTCCAGCAAGCTGAAGAAGCCCTTTTGCTTTCAAGAGAGGAGAGGAAAGAACTTGTTAATTGCTTGCCCTCGGATGAGGAGGATTCAGTGGAAGGTGATGAGCAATCAATGCAGTCAGATGAAGAGAGTCCAAGCAAAGAAATAAATGGACTAAAAAGGAAGAGCAGTGACAATAGTCCAAACAAGGATGATGAAGATGACGATGACGAAGTTACTGGAAGAAAGGTATAAGTAAAGAATTTTTTTAATGGGTGGTTCCAGAAAATATCCATACCCATACCACGGGCGGCAACTCGGAATTCCGAAGGGGAGGGGGGGTTACGTCGACTGGAATTCCAAGGACATGGGGGGGGGGGTCTTTGGACTGGAATTCTGAAGGCATGGGGGAATTTTCAGGAGAGTAACTTCCAGTCTAGTGTAGTTAAGTCTCTTCAAGGTAAACTCGTCAAAAACGACTTATCTAAGGACGATGATTCACTCGTAAACACGAGACACATTCAACTCAATCAACATGCCGGACACACATTTCAATGGTCATGGTCAATAATCAAACTTTTCCCCACACTTTATCCTTCGGTTAAACTTAAAATAGTAAATGAAGCTCACATTGAAACTCAAAGTCAATGACAACTTTAAAATAATTTGTACAAAATAGTGAATGTAGTCTGATTAAAAGTGCATCAATTTTGCATAATGCGTGAAATCTGACCTTTTCAATAAACGTCGCATGGTATGTAATGCAACAATTTCATATGTGTCTCAATGATATCTGCTTTAATGTAGGGGCTGAAAACCCTTTGCTGGGATCTACAGTATTGTATTCGAGCCAAACAATCTAAGAAAAGCCTATGATCGCTTTTGTGACTGATCTACTGGCAAGTGAACAGCTTTCAGCCGTCATGTTAGCAAAAGCATTATTGTTCTCGCGCAATAGCAAAGCTTGCTATTTTACTCTAATTCTTTTCCTAACATCATAACCTTCGATTTTTAGAATAGGTTGTATTTATTAATAACAGTTTTGCTTTTGACGGCAGGTTGAGTCTGGTAAACGCAATTTCCAATTTCAATTCTGAAAATTTTAGCTTTGTTGTTAATTAATTTTACATCGCATTCAACAATTATAGACACACATTTAAACATTGAACCAAACGTTGGAATGACTTTATTTAAAGCCGTTTGAGTTTTCTAATGTTTAATGGAGTATTGGTAGTGTATGTTTTGCCATGGAAGGTTGCAATGTAAAATATCACTCAGTTGGCCGCTGTTTGTCCTCACGCAATGTTGATTGTTTGCTGTGCTGACTGTACCTTTGGACTATTGTTTGGAATATAGAGAGGGCTTTTCAAATCAGTTGGAAGAAAAAAGCAGCAATTCCTAAGGGGTTTGAATGACTACGGAATTCCGAAGGCATGGGGGGGGAGGGTAGAACGGTTTGGAATTCTGAGGGCAAGGGGGGTTGAGCATTTTGGAATTTCCTAAGGCAAGGGGGGGTCTAGCTAAAGATGCCGCCCGTGGTAGGGTATGGATATTTTCTGGAATCACCCAAAAGGCAAAAGAGCACTCTGCAGGGGGTGGGGGGGGGGGCTGAAAACTCCCATGTGTGGTCTATCAGGCATCAGGCGTGTGCTCTGGTGGATAGAACTAAATGTAGGTTTTTACTTACTAAATTCTTGGTGTACTTAGTCAATGAAATCGATGAATCAATGTTAATCAATGAAATTAGTTAACTTATTTCAATAAATATTGGTAATCGGTGGTTAATCAATGACCACACCAAACTGTTCTCTTAATTCAGTGGATTACTATCACTTGCCATCGATTACCGCCAATTTCATCGACTCACAACAAATTGCACCGAGAAAAGATTTTCCCCGTCAGCCATTCTTTGATTTTGTCCTTGCGTGAGAGTTGCCGTAATAATCAGATAGGAGTTTCTTGTCCCAGTCTCATAATTATTGATTTTCATTGGTTATTGGTTTCATTGAATGATTACACCAGGTAAACTGTAGCTCTTAGGGTGTCCCAGTTTTTCTCCTAAGGTGAGTATAGACCCTTGTCATGCAGCGGCCATATCACATGTTGAGTCCCCACAGAATAAAAAGCTTTTTTTAACACATCTAAACTCGTTCTGAAGTTTTTTAAAGCAAGGCTAGGCATGCAAAATGTTTTGTTTTTGTGCTAAATAGTAGCCGCGTGAAAAAGGTCTATGGTGAACCTTTTCTGTTCTATCTTTTAAAAATTCAGTATTATTGGACATTTTCTCTGTTGTTGTTTTATTGATAAAAAACTGCTATTTTATCTTATGACACCTAATTTGAAGTGCATTGATCGATTGATCTTCAGTGCATACACTGTATCTGTGAGCTGATTAAAGCAAGCTCCTTTATAACCAAGCGACCACAACTTAAGGCAATATTTTTAGATCAAAATTTCTCTCATCCAACCATCTCATGGGGATGCCAATGTGTTGGTAGAAGTGTATTAACTTTGACTGCCTTGCATTGCTTTCAGCATAACAGCAAACGTCCCAGAAGAAAAGCTACAATGAAAAACAATAAAGTGAAGAAAAGACGAGTTATAGAGTCTGGCTCAGAGGGAGACTCAGCAGGTGAGAACAAGAACAAAATCAAAGCTGTCACAAAAAATAGACTGTCGCATTAAAAAAAAGAAAGTAAGGGGGGGGGGGGCGTGGTGGTGTAGTGGTTAGCGCGTTGGCCTTCAGATCTCAAGGTCGGTGGTTCGACGCCCAGTCCCTGCCATCGTGTTGTTTCTTTAGACAAGAAACTTTACCCCATATTTGTCTCTCTCTACCCAGGTGTATAGGCCTTATGTGCCACTCGGCACGAAGAGGTTGAGTGAGTGTGTGTAAAATGGGTACCGGCGACATACTGCTGGGGGTAACCCTGCAATGGACTAGCATCCCAACTGGGGGGAGTAGCAATACTCACAGTTGCTTCATGCTAGAGAAACCAGGATAAGCTCCGGCCGTGTGGGCCTCCTTGGCTCGTGTGCAACTTTACCTAACTTAAGAAGTAAAGGATGAACAATTTTTGTCTTGTGAATTTTTTAGATGAATACAAACCAGATGGCAACGATGATGATGATGATGATGACGAGAGCTGTAGTAGTGGTGTTGATGAAAATGAGTTGGATGATGATGTGTGTTCAGAGGAGGACATTGAAGAGGAGGATGAAAAGGTTGTTAACTATATTGACTGAGTTCCTTTAATTCATGAAGTTGGGCAGGTAATGAGGTCTTGGTTAGGCCTCAAGTTTCCTTCTTGCAAAAGCTGACATTGTTGCAAAGAGGATTTGATCCAGGACTAGCAGATTTCAAATTCTGACAAGTAACTTATTCTGCTTACTTGCCTGACAGATAAGGGCAGGATCCATTGTTTGTAAATTAACACTATAACAGTTACCACAATATATATCAAACATTCCTTCCTTCCTTCCTTCCTTCCTTTCTTCCTTCCTTCCTTCCTTCTTTCCTTCTTTGTGCTTAATTTCTCCCGCAAATGACCAGCTTTCAAGCGCTCTTCAAAATGCTATTCCTCCAGCCATCCAGGAATCTTGTTTAACATCCTTTCAATACTCTGTCAAGATTAACTTTGTTTAAATCTTTCTTTTTTTAACAGCCATCTCGTAAACGCAAAAGAGGTAGTACGTCTACTCCTCGTCAGCCAAAAACAAAGAGTCGCAAGCCTTCTACGCCCTGTACGCCTGTCACCAGTAAGGCGTCGGCATTTAGCACACCTTCACCATCATTACTACCAGGTTCATTAGCAAACAAGGTGTCAAACTCAGCCAGCAGAGCCGCTGATTCCCTTGCAAAATTCCAGATGACTTCATCCCCGGCTTCCAGCTCAAATGTAGATAACGATGGTGTGGCTACTTATACACATGAAAAGTTGGAATGGCTAAAAGAGGACAAGAGAAGGTACCATTCTGCTTCCTTAGGATAACAGTGAGGTAGTATAAGTACACAAGATATTCAGCTGTGCTTAAAGTAACCCACATGTAAGATTTTTTTTTCTACTTTTCCTACTGTATGTGCCAGCTCAAAAACATATGTTTGCTGCTGTGTTTTGTAATCCCTCATGCAGGTCTTTCTGACTGACTAGAATTGCTTACTTGTTGCACTGTGGCATCAAAAGGTCTTGTTCTAGTGCAAAACCATGTCCACTTACAATTTCTAATCTTGTTTAACCCACTGACACCCGTTGCACCCGTATGCGCCCTAGAATGAGCAGGCGTCTTGTTCCAGTTGTGGCGTCACCAGTTTAAGTGACCCTGAAAAGCTTTGATAGTCAGCCGATGCAACGCAAAAAGATCTTGTAAATGATGCCTGAACGACAATGATCGGATCAAGTAAACTTGAGTAATAGCCAGAAAACCATGGAACTTTTACCTCAAAAATACAAGAAAATCATGGCCTTCCCACCGACTGCTACTTTTGGCCAACTCTATCCTTTTCAAACGAGCTTTGAGGCCAAACTTTTTTCATCACCAGAAACCGTGGTCGTACAGCTAACTCGACAGCAAAAAGCGAAAATCGAAATGAGAATGAAAGTAACGGGATAATGTGCGCTAAATCGCGGAGAGCTGTAGACAGGGGAGTTTGTCACGTAAAAAAAGCCATCTCAAAATTTTGAATTGTGCGCATGCCCAAACTCAAAATGCTAGAAAACATCCTGAAACCGAAAGAAACATCAATGGTTCATGTTAGAAAACACTTTTCGTTAGGATTGTGACAAAATTGGATAAAAAAGGGCTGAAAAAGGCCATTTGGTGCTTGAAAGTACCATTTTTTCGAAGCTTGCTGGGTGTCAATGGCTTAAGGTGGAACTCTACCTGAAGCAATCATGACTTTACAGTATTGATGTTGTATAGATATTAGATACAATGTTTGAATTTTCATATTGCATTTGTAATGATCAATGTTGAAAAAAATTGTGTTGAGCTATTGCTATCGTACCTAAGTCTGCTACTGCAACATCCACTTTGCTAAAGTGAAAAACAAAAGAGAACTTAGCAATAAGAAAGTGCATTATGAAGTCCAAATATGGCTGATCATTATACATGTACATAAAGGACAGAATTTTCTGCTTTGTGTTGTTCAGGAAAGGTTGATTGTGTGTTTCCAGAAAATATCCATACCCCCACCACAGAGAGTCATTGGAGATTCTGAAGTGGAGGGGGTGTCTTAAAGGCCAAAATTTTTAAAGGAATGTATGAGCCTCAACTGGAATTTTTGGAGTGGTGGGGGGTGGGGGGGGGGAGGGGTTCAAACCAAAAAACCCTCCATGGGGAGAGTATGGATATTTTCTGGAACAACACATTGGTGTTTCTGATGTCATATGCTGCATGGCCCATTGTCTACTATCTCTTTTTCTTGTTCTGTTTCAGGGACAAACATGGCAGACCGATGTCTCATCCTGATTATGACCCCAGAACCCTACTGGTAATAGATACATGAACATTTTTAATTTTTTATGTTTATGGAGGGCTCAGGGCACAAAGAAGGTGCATGTCATCCTTTCATCTTTAAAAAGAACAAATTGAAATAATCTGATGCAGGGATACTGTACATGTAATTTAAAATTGCAGTACGAGGGCAATTAAGACGGATTCCGCTCAGCATTCAAGCATTAAATGCAAAATTTACTTACTGAAAAACTACTCATCGTGCTGGAACAATTTCAATGCTATTTGAAACACCTCACTTTAATTCACTTCTCCAAGTGACCCTTCTCCAAATTCTCAAGCTTTCGTGAGAAAATTAATGTCAAATCTTGTAAAAATATGCTAAAAACGGGCGCCATTTTGTTTTGATCTGTCATGAAGCGTCGTTTTAATTGAAATATGGATTACTTCAAATCCAATTTTCGCTCGCGGGGTCAGCCTGGAAGCAAAAGTGTCGATAAATTCTTCTTATCTGTTCTCAAAATGTGACCATACTATATAAGTGTTCTTTGGTAACTTAATTTTTGCACTTACTGCTCGACCGTTGAGTAGAAATCATCTTAAAGGCATTGCATGTTGATTGGTCATTAATTATAAATTTCTCCTTTATTATAAGGTTCCTCCATCATTTTTAACTTCCAAGGAAATGACACCAGTAAGTCTCTTATACTGCTTACACTGTACTTTGTTTGTTTGTTTCTTTGTTTGTTTGTCTCTTTTCTTTGTTTGTTAACTGGAATATACACTTACCAAACTTGATGGGTTCTTTTCCCAGGCAATGAAACAGTGGTGGCTACTGAAGAGTGAAAACTATGATACCATCCTTTTCTTTAAGGTACGTGTGTAGATAGCGAGGGCTGACATTGGACTTGAGCTCAAGTGGAGGTTGAACCTTGCCAGCCTTGATTTATGTGAACCTGTTTTAGTTTCAAGTGTCAGTTGATCTCTTAAGCTTTGGTAGCATCCAATTTTTCCCAATTTTCAGAGGAAGTTTTGCATGTATTTACCAATAGCTAAAATAGCTGCATGCTTGCCTTTATTTTTTCTGATACATGTACAGTTCTCAATCCATTTTCACAGGGGAACACAGTGGAGTAAATAACTTAAAAGCAATTTATTTTCTTTAAATTAAATTTTTAATTAATTAAATTATTTGTATGTGTAATCAAATGGCGACGAATGAAATTGGGAAATAAGTTAATTTCACGCGCGTTTTGACAAAACACAAGTGAAATTACTTCCTAATTTCAGGAGTATTACCATTTGATTACCTATTAATATCATGGGTGACAAATTACGCTCACAATCATCAGGGTTTTGACTTGTTTATCGCGTCGAGAACTCCAAGCATTGAAAAGTTTAAAGTACACAGATTGGCTAAAGTTCACATTTTTCTGAGTGAAATAATGAAAAAATCTTGTGGGAAGTTTTTACCACGCTTTGACGATTTCATGTATTTGTAACTGACAGCAAAATACACCAGACTCTGAATTTTTACTTGAAAAGTACCAAAGCAAATCGCTTGGCAAAGGTTATCCGTGTTTTATCCGGCAAATTCGCTGAATCAAGCACCATGTTGCTCCATCAAGCAAGGCTCAGAAGGCTTCACAAGTGCTTTCAAAATACGCACAGAAAACTTGTTTTAACGAAAGTAAACTTTGGAAGCAAATTTGTATTTAAAACTGATCTTTATTTCATTCGAAGAAGTGCCCAAATCCACTGAATTACTTCTCTGAGTTCGCGGTCAATCACTCGATCAGCAACTGGCTTGCCGTTCAAAAACTTTCGCTGTCACACTATCACAAATAATCTCTTCTTTTTGGCTCACAGTTGATTTCTGAGAAGTTCAGTCAATTAAAAGTCAAAATTTATAGATTACCGATTGAGTCCTCAATGAATATTTCCAGAATAGCTTCCAGTTCTGCACAAAACATCTTCATCATTAACCTCGACGCCATCTTGGCGCTGAGCTATAGACCCATTGCCATAGCAATTTGTAATTTCACATGTGAAATTATAAATTAACGCTGAAATTTCGCGCCAAAATTAAGGAGTAATTTGTCACCCATGATATTATAATCATTTATTTGTTTCTTGTCATTTTTTGTTATTATTTATTACATTGCAAATTATACAGGTTGGCAAATTCTATGAATTGTACAACATGGATGCTACAGTTGGTGTGAAGGAACTTGGTCTCATTTACATGAAGGTATGTTCAACTGGGTGAAGTATCAAATTGAAATCACCTTTGATCTTTTCACTTAGTGATTACAGACTGTACCTTTTATTTTTTATAGAAAATTGCAAGTAACAAATCAGTTAGAATGTCAGTAGTACAATTATAATGTCTTTTAATGCCTTTTATTTTACAGGGTTCTTTTGCTCATGCAGGGTTTCCTGAAATAGCATTTGGTCGCTATTCTGACACTCTGATCCAGAAGGGTTACAAGTAAGCTAGTTACTATATCAATATTATTTTTTTTATTCTTACCTTTAGTCTGGAGAATGTACGGTTATGCCCATATTTGTAACTGTTATGCTTGCTCTTTGCAATGCATGCTGGGACCTCGTGCTTTCACGAGCGGCCATGTTGATTAAACATGTGTTGTGTTTAGTTCTTCCTACGGATACTACATGGTGGCAGCGGTTATAGACCCTGAAAATGCCTGATTTAGAAGAAGGAACACATCAAGAATTGCTCCCGGCAGCAGGACAAAACCAAACTCAAACACAGCAACCGAGTCAACTTCCACTTCCCACACGATTTGATGGCGCGAACGGCCCAAAACAAGCTGAATGTTGGATTCGATGGAGCCGACATTTCGAACGTTACAGGATAGCCTCTGGCCTCAAAAATAAGCCCGAATACGAACAAGTGAGTACCTTACTGTATGCCATGGGAGATTGTGCAGACGACATCCTAGCCACCCTCCGCCTCGACGAAACCAAAGCTACGTACAGCGAAGTTCGCACCGCCCTCAACAGCTATTTTGATGTTCGCCGCAATTTGATTGTACAACGAGCCCTCTTTAACAAGCGACACCAGTTGGCAGGCGAGTCAGTGGACACATTCATTCAAGAACTATACAGGCTTGCCGAAGACTGCGAGTACGGCTCACTAAAAGATGGCTTAATCCGTGATCGAATTGTTGTAGGCGTTCTTGACGACTCGTTATCAGATCGACTTCAAGCCAAAGCAGATTTAACTCTCGAAACTGCAGTGCAGATGAGTCGTCAGGCGGAGGCACAAAAGCAAAACAAGGATCTCATCCGCGGGAACGTCATCTCTGAAATGGCTACCGACCCCACACGTGTGGATTTAGTGGAAAAGCACAAGCGAGATTCAAAACCGAATCCCGGAGTACGGTCAAAGCCCGACCGTAAATGCATGTGGTGTGGTGGACAGCAACACAAGCGGCTATCATGCCCTGCAAAGGATGTAACTTGTAACAGCTGTCACAAAAGAGGTCATTTCCAAGCTGTGTGCCTCTCCACAAAACAGGCATCAAAGCGCTCATCTGTCAACGAAGTAGCAGACCTTGAAGAAGTTGAAGTTCCCTTCCTCGGTGAAGTCTACAGCAGCGACGCAGATTTCTGGACCGCCGTTGTGAAGGTTGATGGCCATGAAACACATTTTAAGTTGGATACTGGAGCAGCTGTATCCATTGTCAGTGATCAGGAGCCTTGGCTTAAAGACAACCAACTAAAGAAATCCCAGCAGATTCTAAGGGGTCCAGGAGGCACCATTCTATCAGTTGTTGGCACCTTTCAAGCCACGTTGACATATGAAGGGCGTCAGATTTCGGAAACAGTGTATGTTTTGAAAGATCAGCTATACTCCCTCCTTAGCAAGAAAGCCTGTGTCGGCCTCGGGTTAATCGCCCGAATCGGAGAGGTGAACACTCAACCAGCGAACTTCGTTGGAGAATTTCCTCACCTTTTCAGCGGCCTGGGAAAATTGGAAACCAAGTATCAAATCAAGCTTAACCGGGATGTAAAGCCAGTCCGCCTCTACACCCCAAGGAAAATTCCTCACCCATTGTTGCCTAAAGTGAAGAAGGAAATCGACTCTATGCTCCAACAGGGTGTCATTTCTCCTGTCACTGTTCCCACAGAGTGGTGCTCTGGCATCGTTCCGGTCCCAAAACCCAATGGGCGTGTACGTATCTGTGTAGACCTGACACCACTGAACAAAGCAGTACAGCGCGAAACTCATCCCATGGGTTCTGTTGATGAGAGCCTCGCGATGCTGGGTGAAAGTAAAGTGTTCACAAAATTAGATGCTAATAGTGGGTTCTGGCAAATTCCTCTGGATGAAGAGTCAAAATTGTTGACCACCTTTATCACACCATTTGGCCGCTTTTGCTTCAATCGTTTACCCTTTGGAATTAGTTCAGCCCCGGAAATATTTCAGCGGACTATGTCAGACATTTTGGAGGGCCTTGATGGAGTCATATGCCGGATGGATGATATCCTTATCCATGGAAGGAACCAGATTGAACATGACGTACGTGTCCGAGCAGTTTTGTTTCGGCTTCAAAAAGCTGGACTAACACTGAACATTCAAAAGTGTGAGTTTTCTCAGGGAAGACTCAAGTTCCTAGGACACATTGTCGATGCCCAGGGTGTCCATGCAGATCCAGAGAAGACAAATGCTATTGGCCAATTTCCAACTCCCAAGAATGTGACAGAACTACAGAGGTTCATGGGCATGGTTAACCAACTGGGCAAGTTTGTACCTGGCTTAGCCGACATCAATGCACCCTTACGCCAACTCCTTCGCAAAGATAGTGCCTGGTACTGGGGTGAAGCTCAGCAGACAGCATTACAGCAAGTCAAAGAGAAGCTTGCCTCACCTGAAGTCATCAACAGGACTAGGAGCAGTTCTCCTTCAAATCCAAGATAATGGACAGCGCCGTCCTATCTGTTACATCTCCAGGTCCCTTAATGATGCTGAAAAGAACTATGCAGTCATCGAGAAGGAAGCGCTTGCCTCAACCTGGGCATGCGAACGCCTTGAAGAGTATGTACTTGGACTCAGGTTTACCCTGGAAACAGATCACAAGCCACTTGTTCCACTCCTCACAACAACTGACTTGTCCAAGATGCCCCCTAGAATATTGCGCTTCCGTCTGCGAATGATGCGATACAATCCTGAAGTCGTACACGTCCCTGGTAAATGTCAGATTTCAGCTGACGCACTGTCACGTGCTCCAGCCAGCTCCCCAAACACCTCTGACATACAGTTTATTGAGGAGGTTGAAATCTTTGCTAGCTCCACTGTGAACCAACTTCCGGCAACCGCTCAGCGCCTCCAAGAGATTATAGAAGCCCAGAGAAATGATGAAGTATGCATGCAAGTCAGAAGGTACTGCCAAGATGGTTGGCCAGTATACATACCCCATCAACCCCTACTCAGGCCTTACTGGGAGAGCAGAGCTCACTTAGCAGTCGTTGACGATCTTCTCCTCTATGACGAACGCATCGTAATCCCGCCAGCACTAAGATTAGAAGTACTAGACTGCATCCATCGTGGTCACCTTGGCATTAGCAAATGCCGAGCTAGAGCCAGAATGTCAGTTTGGTGGCCAGGGCTTTCTGCAGCCATCGAAGACATGGTCAAAGCATGCTTCACATGTTCAAAGGAACTTCCAGAACCCAAGGAGCCCTTGATGCCGTCATCCTTTCCCAGTCGCCCTTGGGAGAGAATTAGCATGGATTTGTTCGAGTATGGGGGACGAACATACCTCATCACTGTTGATTACTATTCCAGATGGGTTGAAATCAAGCGCCTCACAACACAAACCGCAAAGAGTGTGATTGCAGCTTCCAAGGAGCTATTCGCAACCCATGGCATCCCAGACATTGTGATTTCCGACAATGGGCCCTGTTTTAGTGCAGTATCTTTCCAAGAGTTTGCGGCCAGTTATGGGTTTGTCCACACGACTAGCTCCCCCAGATATCCTCGAGCCAAGGGAGAAGTTGAAAGGGCTGTAAGAACTGTGAAAGGACTGTTAAAGAAGAATGATGACCCCTATCTCGCACTCCTCACCTACCGATCTACTCCCCTGCAAACTGGTCTCTCACCAAGTGAATTACTTATGGGACGAAGACTCCGGACTCAGCTCCCTGTGCTCGAAAAGACATTGACACCCAGAGATTTGAGGAGAGAACGCGAAGAAGTTGTGAAGAAAGAAGAGACCTACAGATCCAACCAAAGGAAAAGCTTTAACCAACGACACCGAGCGAAGGAACTTCCAGCTGTCACAGCTGGTGATTCAGTATGGATCAGGGACCAAAACCGCCTAGGGAAGATACAGGGGCGCACTCAGCATCCTCGCTCCTTTCTCATAGAAACAGAGAAGGGCACAATACGACGAAACAGATCTGCTCTTGTCAAAGCAGAGTTGCAGTCCCCTTCAAAGGCAGACAAGCGAGCCACTTCCACTGGTACTGCCAATTACCATGCCTTTCTGGAGACAGAAGAAAAGACCGGTCCACCTCAGCTTCCAGGTACTATAGCTGAAGCTCCCATGCAGCCTGCCTGCAGTCAAACAGCTCCCTTACCATCTCAGCACCCGGATACCATAACTGAAGCTCCAATGCAGCCTGTTCGCAGTCAAACAGTTCCATTGCAAACACGTTCAGGGAGAATTGTTAAGCCGCCTGATCGATTGGATCTCTAAACTTATGTTGGACTCTGTTAGAGTAGTTTAAGAGACTGCTATTACATTTATGCCTTTCAGAGACTGTGCTATGCACATTTGAACATTTGATAGTAAAACTGTTACAGTTCAAGTTACCCTTAGTTCAAGGCTTAAGGAAAGAACAATGTTTGCAGACATGCAATTACCTGTGTCTTTGTTAATCAGTTCACTTGATTGTACTAGGAAGGGAGGTGTACGGTTATGCCCATATTTGTAACTGTTATGCTTGCTCTTTGCAATGCATGCTGGGACCTCGTGCTTTCACGAGTGGCCATGTTGATTAAACATGTGTTGTGTTTAGTTCTTCCTACGGATACTACAGAGAACATAATACATACCTGCCAACTCTCCTGATTTAATTGGAATTGTCCCGATTTTTGAGTTTCAAAACCTAAAAACATCGGGACATTCTGATTTTCATGATTTTAAAGATTGGTCTTGACTCTTCTAAATCCTATTGTTTTGTTCAATACATGCAGTGCTTGAGAGAATTCTAATGGTAAAACAGTACAGTGCAGGCAACATTTTTGAAAATCAATGCAAAAACCTTGAACCCTGTTCAGTGCTGGGGCAGGGCACTACCCCAGGACTGGGATGAGGGGGGTTTGGGGGAGGGCTATTTCTGCTTTTATAAGGTTGGCAGGTACGCATAATACTGTAGTATTATGTTTGAAAAATCCTTCTAGTGAGTGTTTCTCAAGTTTCTCAAGAGACTCAGCTAGAAAACCATCAAGCTATCAACTCATTATCCTACTATTAATATTTTTTTGTAGGGTGGCAAGAGTGGAACAAACCGAAACACCTGAAATGATGAAAGAGAGATGCAGGAAAAGTATGGTGATTTCTCTGCAGTTGTATTGTTATAATATCTGCTTAGTACGTTTTTTGCTCCCTGATTCACCTCTACACTGTACCTGCTATTACAAAGGTTAAAGCAGTCACTACAACGACAACTTGTACTTGTACGATGACAGCTACACATTTACTTCCATTTTTGAAAACGTTATTTCTCTGATCTGCGTTACAGGGCCATTCTCCTTTAATTTCAGCTACTTTTAACCATTACCATGCTACTGAGTGTTATGTTTTCTTTGTTTATTAGATGTACTGTTTTTCCCCCTTCAGCTCACTCAAACTCAAGGTTTGATCAAGTTGTCAAGAGAGAAATATGTGCAGTGATCACAAAAGGTATAGTTTATATAGTGCTCTTGTGTAGTTTTTCTCCAAGCCAACTGACCATGTTGTAGTCACTGAATGCTTTGCTCACACTCTTGGTAATCATAAACCTTTAAGCCCTAATATCAATATGCATATTCTCCTTAGTGTTCTCCATACATTTCTTATGGTACTAGTTGAGAGAATTTGCACAAACATCAAGACATTTCATATTTGGTGATCATTTCCCTTACTCTCATGACCTGTATGTGTGATCAAGTAGAGATATTGTAAGGGGAAATCAGATGCTTGTCACTATTGGGGCTTTTAAACGCAAATTGTATTGATTTTTCAAACTGAAGAAAATGTGCAAAAATGGCATACGAATTGTACCAATTTGAAAGAATAGAAAATTAATGTTAGGGCTACGTGTACCTGCAGGCACTTCAGTACATCACAATAGATCTTTTTGAGTCAAATTTTTTCACTAGTATTTTTTTTAGTAAAGTCAGTTTTCTCTAGGCAAGGAACAAGTGTTTTGATTTGCGATTGTAAAGGTTAGCAAAGCAGTCAGGCATGTGATTGGAAGGGGAAGAATTGGACTGGACTGGACTGGAACAATCCATATATGAGAATAAAAAAAAAACTTTTCAGCTATCCTTGTAGATGAGGTGAACCTCTGATTTGGAAAGAAAATTGTGGGTAAAAAAGTGTGGCTAATTTTTTTTCTTGTGGTGTTGATTTGATAGACTAATTTAGGGTTGCACAATTGAGTTGTAATAAAGCTGTACACATAATTATATACAAGGTTTTAGCCAGAAGGGCGTCCAGGCGTCCTATGGACGCCCACTTTCTGGAAAAATTTGAATAAAATTCACTTAATCTTTCAAATAATTTACAAGAAACATGCTCCTTGGACGGCCAACTTTCAATTCCTGGCTAAAAGCCTGCTTATATACCTTCTTTCCCACAATTACAGGAACAAAAACATACAGCTTTCTAGATGGTGACTGCACAGAGAGCGAGGCTGCATATCTGTTAGCTATTTCTGAAAAGGTAAATGTTACCTTTATTATTGTAAACATGTTTGGCACAGCTACATGTATCTTCCCACTGTCTTTGTTTTGGCATAAAATTAGTAAGCATCAAACAAAGTTGTACAAGTCAGGTTATAGTTTACGTGAGATTCGACGGTGAGTTGTATGCTTACATCTTCACTATGTAACCTCACTACTGGCATAATTTTTTGTTATATTTTAGGGATCTGATGATTCTTCTGGTGGTGAAAGTGTTTATGGAGTTTGTTTTGTGGATACGTCAATTGGAAAGTTTCATGTAAGTCAGGAGTGTAGTTGGTTGTTCACTCCAGGAGAAAACTTTTGCCTAAGGTTAATTGTCATTGAATGCAGGTGCATAATGGCTATTTCAAAATAGGCTGCACATGCACAGCAGTGGTTTCAAAACAGCCACCATTTTAAACAAATGAACTCACAGCCTTAAAAAAGACAGATGTACTGTTTGAACACGTGATTTAACATGTCAAATGATTTAATGCAGTGATATGATGTGTCAGTTTATTATTGAAAAAGAATACAAATGAGCTGAATGTTACCAAACATTTGTCATGTTTGTTTCTTCCTTAAAGATTGGCCAGTTTGAAGATGATCGACAATCTTCTCGCCTCAGGACACTGGTGGCTCACTATACCCCAGTACAGGTATGAATCCCAACATGTTGATCTATCAGTGTTGTAGCCAGGCCTTAACAACAGGACATTTTTTCCTGTCTATTTTACATGTTCTCTTTTCCCCCTCTTCCTACCTCCCATCCCCCCCCCCACTCCCTTTCTCACCAACTTCCCTCTTCCCTATCCACCTACCTCTTGCTACCCACTTTCCTCCCCCCCCCCTTATCAAATCCCCCCTCTCCTCCTTCCCCCAGGGATCCACATTAGCAGTCGTCAGGTCGTCCGAGACGACTATAAAGTGCTACGGACGAGTATCAAAAATCACAAATTCGTCCGGTAGACGAATAAGTTTCAAGGAGCAAATTTTTCTTTAATTTCCACCAGCCATTTATTGATTCCGTACTGTAGTGAACAGAAGATTAATATCCTGTAAACTTTGTTTCGTTGTGCATGTGACATCTTACTCTCACAAGTGAAATGTACGCAGGCTCAATTTTTTGTTCTCCACCACTGACGTACTACAGCGATATGCAAACACAAAGACTCGCACTCTTGTTTCGCAAAATGTAGTGCTACTTTGACAAAGTGTTGCCACCACCGCAGAAGAAAAAAAATGGTGAGTCTTCCAAGCAAAGTTCTAAATACGAACAAGAGCAAAACAAGCATGCATTTTAATAACATGGAAGCAAAACAGGCAGGTGGAGACTTGGATGTCGTTGACAAGGAAGAGGATTCAGATGAGAATGACAGTGGTGTTGAGGATGCAAGCGACCTGGACAGTGATGTTGATGAATGCCAAATTGAAAGTTTGATCAACAAGCAGTCGTAATTTAAGTTAATGCAGGAAATCAATGCAAAGTAGGTCTATCTTTTAAGTCCGTGTAGTTGAGTTTGTAAAATGAAAGTGACGTGAGCCTTAATCCAGTGCCGCTGCAGTAACATGGTGAAAATAGAATGCAACCTTTCCCCTTACTTGTTGTTAACTTTCAGTTTTTGACTGTATTTTAATTATTACCCAATTTTGAACGGGCAAGTAAAAGTTTGTCAGGGCAAGTATCTTTTCTGACATCCTTGCCCGGCTGACGAGTTTGAAAAAAAGCTAATATGGATCCCTGCTTCCCGTCTCCCTCCATCCTTCTTCTGCCTCTTTCCTTCTGCCTCCTACCTTATCCTGGACCTTCTCCCTCTCTCTTCCTTCTGTTTTTCCTCTTTATTTTCCCTTACCTCTCCACCCCTCTCTTCCTTTTCCTCCCCTATTCCTCTCTTATTTATCCTCCCATTCCCCCTTATTCCTCTCCCAGTCCCCCTTATTCCCCCTCCTCCCTTTCTTCCATATCTTCTTTTACCTCTCCACCCCTCTCTTCCTTCCCCTCCTCCCCTATTCCCCCTAATTCCTCCTTCAGTTCCTCCTTATTCCTTCCCCTGTTTCCCCTCCTCTTTTTCCTCCTCATCTTTCCTTACTCTTTACCCCTTTCTTCCTTCTCCATCTCCCCTTATTCCTCCACCTAATTCACCCCCCTGTTCCCCGTTATCTCCTCCTCCTTTTCCTCCATATCTTCCTCTACCTGTTCACCCCTCTCTTCCTTCTTCTCCTCCTCCTTTCCCATTCCCCCTTATTTATCCTCCCATTCCGCCTTATTACTCTGACTCCCTGTTACCCCCTTATCCCTCTCCTCCTTTTCTTCCATATCGTCTCTTGCCTCTTCACCCCTCTCTTCCTTCTCCTCCTCCCCTATTCCCCCCTTATTTCTCATCCTATCCCCCTTATTCCTCCCCCTGTTCTCCCTCCTTTTTTTCCCTCCCCATCTTGCTCTCTCTTCCTTCTCCTCCTTTCCTTATTCTGCCTATTCCTCCCTCGGTTCCTCTTTTTCCTTCCCCCTTCCCCCTTTTTCCTCTCCCCATTATCCTTCCCCATTCCCTCTCCCCCCATCATAGTTCATCTATGTCAAGGCCAACAGTTCTGATGACTTTAAAACTGGTTTGACGCGATGTAGGTGTTAAGTCCCCGCGGAGGTTTGACGCTCAAGACCCAGCATGTCCTTAACCATGAGCTGATGTCTTCTATGAAAGAATATCTAACACCAGGTAGGTTACATTTCCATTTTAATATTGCAAGCCAAATTTAATGGTGTTAGTGTGCAGAATGTTTTCTTCCAAAAATTGCACAAGTAAGTGCAAGTACGCGAAAGGTTTTCTTTTAATTCAATACTTCGTTGAGTGCACTTCGACTAGTGTGATTGCTAGCAGTTGGTTTCTGAGTATTATGACCTATTATTTTGTTATTTCAATAATGTTGGTGTTGTTCATAAATTGCTGGTATGTTTTGCTCTTTCCCTCCCATAAGTTTCAAGGCAGTACTCTAAGAAAAATCACAGGGAGCCCAAAGGCTCTCAACTATGAGATCTTGGGTACCCAGCACTTCATTGTTATGCAAAAAGTAAGTTTTTCTAGTTGCCCAAAGGCAAAAGTTGGTAGCCTGAGGCCCTTGGGTACATGCTAGAGCACAGTCCTGAGTTTCTTTCTAGATTCAACCCACAACATTACTTATACCAGTCTCTCTCTTCTGATCCTTGGGTGTGTTTTCTATTTGTTAACTGCAACTTATCTTCTGGGTATTTCATTTTGCAGGGTCTCAATTCTGGGAAGCAAACAAAACACTGAAAGTTTTAGCAGAAGAAAACTATTTTAAAGAAGGAAAGAACAGCACAGAAAATTCCACAAAGGTGACCCAATGCTGTTGGTAATAGTCAACTTAAATACATAGCTCGAACGGCAAAAAAAAAACAGCCAAAATAAAAGTATGTGTAGTACATGTACTGCGCTTCTCATAATAATTGCAGCACTACATTTTCTGGTGTATATGTCCACCCCAAACATTCTGAAAATATTGGCCTCAAAAACTGACTGTCTTACATAAAAATTTGATAGTGTGTTGTTGATCAAAAAGTCTGTCATATTTCGTAAGAAGAGAAACAACAAAACTGTACCTTTTACTGCAGCAAGATTGATTTAGACACCATTTTGACTTGTTGGTATGATCATAATTGTTAAGTCGCCTTGTTGGTTAACAATAATTTATTGTGTCTGTGCATCGACCTTTCCTGACCCCAAGAGTCAGTGTTGCTTGTGAGAGATTGACTGTCTTTGATATAATAGACATTTTCAATTTGCTCATGAATTGAACATTACAATTGTATTGTATTTTGTTTCAGAGTTGGCCAGATGTTTTGAAGAAATTAACTGATGGAGGTAATGGACCTTTAAAGTGAATTCAAGAAAATGTCAGAGGGAGACCACTTCTTACTGGCGATGTTAAAACTTTTTGCCATGTTAACTGCAAGGCTAGAGTTGAGGAAGTTGGCAGAAGGGTTTTTTCAAGCTTAGCTTAGCTTCTGATTCTTTTTAAGGTGTTTACCTTGTGGTAAAGTAAGGTCTGAGCAACATGGGTAAAAAGCATTATGCAAATGAGGAGGTAACCATGGCAATCTTATCTTAGAAACAGTAAGGCAAATGTGCTGAGCAAACCAGAAGGGTGTACCATGTGAGAAGCAAGTCAACTACACATGGGTCAAAACTGATCAACTACTTACTATTGGAATGAGTTTTTTTTTTAGTTTTGCTTTCTCCAAGGATTTTATGTCTGGATTGAAAAACATGAGACGCAAAACCGCTAAACCTCACTAAGACACTTGAGGACTAAAGCACCATGCACTGATATATTGAACATGTGCCATCTGAGCCTGCGCTAGTGAGCTTGACCAGTTAACTTGGTTATATACAGCTGTATTCATTAAAACCAACATCTCCTGGTTCTGGGCTCCAGACTGAATTTGAAAGTTGCATTTAAACCACCATATGGGTAACACAGCTTTATTCTTTAAGTATAACAGATTTAAATTCTATGAATTTGTGGTTATCAGATTTTGTGTTGTTTCTTGTAGATCCTTTGGGGTTGACACCTGGTGATGGCTGTGAACTGGCTTTGAGTGCCCTTGGTGCTGTTGTTTGGTGAGTTATGTTTCCCACTGAATTTTTGCTGCCTTCTACCCTTTTAGGTACCAGGATTTTTCTAGTAATGGGAATCTTAGATATTTTTAACACCATACAATGTATTAAACCAAAAATGTTAACCCCTAGAGGAGTCTAGAGTTTGTGTCTTTTATGATATGTCTCCCCCCAAGAACATAGAACACTGATAAGCCTTGTCATATCAAAGGGCTAAGGTTAATATTACATTTATCATGGTGATAAGACAAGTTAATGTTGGATTAATTTTTCTAACACTCAAGGTATCTAAAGAAATGCTTGATTGATCAAGATGTCTTGTCAATGGGGAATTTTGAGGTAATTACTTTTCATTTAACAACTGTCTAAATCAAATTGGATTGTAGTTTTTAAAAAATCAGAAGTTTTGTGTGTCTGCCACATGTTTGCTGTACTAAATGTCTTATATTTCAGCCCTCTGGACAACTCACTTGCAACAGCCTTTCCTGTATAAAGAGTTGGATGATAGATGTGGTTAGGGTTAGTTTGTTAAGCGCCCTGCTGTTTGTAATGGCCTGGTTTGGTTTGCCTCATTACAGAGTCGGGACTCAACACAACTGAACTCAACTAATCAACTCATGCTTTATAGCCAAAATCAGTGCTTATATATGTGATGGTAGCTAAAATGTGCATGATTACAGATTCAAGAGAATTGTGTAGAATTTTCTTTCTAGTAAACATGTCTATTAAAACATACCCATTGGGTTACAACGGTGGGGGGATGGTGGTGTAGTGATTAGGGCATTGGACTTCAGATCTGAAGATCGGTGGTTCAAGGCCCTCTCCCTGCCATGGTGTTGTTTCCTTAGACAAGAAACTTTACCCTACATTGTGTCTCTCCACCCAGGTGTATAATTGGGTACCAGTAACATACTGCTGGGGGTAATCCTGCATTAGCATAAGAGAGAAACATGCAAGGGCATCTAGCATCCCGTCCAGGGGGGAGTAGCAATACTCTCAGTCGCTTCATGGTACAGAAACCGGGTTAAGCTCTGGCTCGTTTGGTCCTTTGGCTCGTGTGCAACTACCCATTGTGTTACAAATGTGAGTGAATTCACCCACAAAAACTGTGGAAGTAGGTGTTCACCTGGTCAGAATCCAATGCAGTATCTATTGCTAGAAGGAACTAATTTTGCTCCATAATTTAAGTGGAGGGCACAAGCTTAATTTTAATGGTATAATTATTGAAAAAAGACAAACATCCGCAGGATCATTCAACTTTATGTGTCATATTTCCGATTTGTATGTCACATTTTGTTGCGCTATACTACACTATCACTGTCCTATTTAGGAGTACACCCCTTTGGATAGCTCTCCAAGCAGTGGAAAAACTGCGACATTTGCAAAAGGAAGACAACACATGGTAAAGATTTTACTAAGCTTAAATGACTTTTCCTAGAATTCTCTTGAACCAGGGTCTCTAAGGGGGGGTGGTGATCCCGCATTCCTGCTCCTTTTTCACAAAAATCCCACATCCCACACTTTTTCATCACTATCCCAAATCCCATTTTTTCTTTCCCAAAAATACATTAAAAAAGACTAACTTCTGCAAAAGCTAATACATTTAAGATGTAGATTGGCTGTTTAGACTGATATTTTGCACCTGCCTGGTTGATTCGCTTTTGCCGCTAGAACGTTTACTTGGGTTGTTGCGATTTCCCGAATTCCCAACAGACAAGCCAAAAAATCTCGCATCCCTAGCCCGATATTGGCGAATCCTGCTTCCCTGGTAGCAGTCAAATCCCGAATCCCATCAGGATATTTTGCGTTTTCCCGAATCCCGCACCGCATTTTGGCCAAATCCTGGATCCTGAGAATGCCCTTCCAGACCCTGTTGATCTGATCAGTTTTTAGATTTACATGATGTACACTTTGTTTCCCTCTTCTTTGCTGACAAAACAATTTACCCTTTAATCCCCAATATCATCATGCATGTTCTCCTGAACTGTTCTCTATATATTTCGTATGGTACTAGTTGGGAGAATTTGCTTAAACATTTAGACATTTTAGCTTTGGTGATTATTTTTTTTATTCTCATGACCTGTGTCTGATCAACTAGTGATATTGTAAGGAGAAATTAGATGCTAATTGTCACTCTAGGGGATTAATGGGTTAAGGAAAACCAAAGTCAATGAACTTATCAAAATAGTGTCTGTTTGCCATAAATTGGAATGCATATACTTTGATCCAAGATGAGAAAACACAATTTATTTATCTTCTGCATCTTTGTTTACACAAAACAGATTCTTGACAACATAACCCTGACTAACCTTGACGTCATTCCAAGTGGGCCTGATGCAACATCTGAAGGCACGTTACTAGAGAGACTGGATCACTGTTCTACAGCATTTGGTAAGTAGTATATCATCATCATCACCACCATCACCATCATCATCGTCGTCGTCGTCAAAGTTATAATCTTTATCATCATCATCATCATCATCATTATCATCATCATCATCTCCATCATCGTCATGGTCATCATCATAATTATAAATTATCATCATCATCACCATCATCTTCATCATCATAGTTGTCATCTTCATCATCATCATCACTTTGGTGACCAAACGTTTGCCATTTAAACAGACATCTCACTAGTGTTGGAATTTTGTATTGACAAAAATGTTGTTCTTGGGCATCTTGAGTGTTAACTTTTTCAATTGTGCTCAAGTTCAAACTTGATTTTGTTTGCAGAGGAAAAATTTCTAGTGGTGCACAGTAGCATAAATTAATTTTAATTAATGACAGAGTAGGGTTTCATCAACAGGTGTTTTTTTTCTGCAGGTAAAAGGTTGTTCAAACAGTGGCTTTGTGCTCCTTTGTGTAATCCATCCTCAATCAATGATAGGTACTGTCAAATATTTCTTTTCTACTCCAATTGCAGTTCAGATATCTTGGCAGATGAATTGAATTACACAGTTAATTTGATTGGTTGTAAGAATGGCTAGTGACACAGTTTCACGTGGCTTATTGAGACTGCTCCTATACTATAACTTTTAACTTCGACAAATTATCAGTGATACTATCTTGTTATGTGCTTTTTACAGGTTGAATGCAGTTGAAGATTTAATGGCCAACCCAGGACTGGTGGCAGATACCAAAGAAGTTCTTAGAGTTTTACCAGACCTGGAGAGACTACTGAAAAAGTATGCAATATCCCAGCTAGCCTAAAAAACAAGTAACAGAGTGTAAAATTCATTCAGTATACAATTTACTTAAATTTGCATAAAATGAATGTAAAGAGGTAGGAATTTAAGTAAACATGCACACGTGTAACATGCCTCCGTGGCAAGTGGAGGCTCTGTGCTCGCCCCTGCAAACTCTGTCTACACCAGAGGCAAGACTGGATCTATCCTGATACCAGACCCACAGAAAACGAAATTGTCAATCTTTCCGTAAGGGCAAGCTAGAGGGCACTTACATGCAACCAGACCAAATCTTTGACTTAATCTGTGAACAAATCGGTGTGATGGTCAAATTGACTTAATTTTATGAACTCTTACAGTAATTGATGGCCTAAATGATTAGTTGCTACTTGTTATGGAAGCCTGGTAAGAGGTAATGTGTGGGTAGCCTGTGCACTAAAAGCTAATTTACCAACCATACCTGTCTCTCTGATGAATCCTGGGAAGCCTGTGCTGGTTATGGCCAAAACCCTGATTATTAATGCTGGATGTGAGATGCTGAAAGATTGCAATTATATAAATTGCAAACTGATCCTTGGAACAAAAGAAGAAAGTTTGAAGCAAACCAAAAACCAAAATGCTTATAAATAACCATAAATGTAGAATTTATACAAAATTGTCCAATGGAAGAACTGGCCCACTGCATACCTGACGGCAAGGTGTGGCACTACAGACATTGCACTTATCTCAAGGAGGTCAGGTGGCAACAAGGATCTTGGGAAAGAGATCTTGTAAATCTCTGAATTTACAGGCTATTTGCAGGGTTTATAGTGATGTTTAAACTACACCATTACACTGACTACTTCCAGGATTTCTAGTGATGCTTAAATTATACGTGTAAAATTTGAAAAAACATAGTCATTTAGCCTGAGTAATGAGGGCAGAAATTCCATACTGATGACGTGTCACTACCCAGATTTAGGTAGTGCTTCTGATTGGTTGAAATGCGAGGGAATTTCGTTTCAACCAATCAGAAGCACTCCCTTGTGTAGGTGGTGTGGTTAGTGACATGTCATCAGTGTGGAATTTCTGCGCTCGTTACTCAGACGTCGTTTTGCGAGGGGCAACCTTGCGAGATGTCAGCTGTTTTCTCAGGCTAACAGTCATTAAATTATTGTTGTTTTTTCCTTCTTTTATCAGAATCCATACGTTGAGTTTGCCACGAGACAAGAACCACCCAGCTCACCGAGCAATTTTGTACAATGAAGACACCTACAGCAAACGCAAGATAAATGACTTCCTTACAGTGCTGGAGGGATTTAATAAGTCGACTGAGATTGTGAAAATGTTTAAAGACGATGCTGGCTCATTCAGGTACGTGTGCAATTTAGTTGAAATGCCTTTAAAATTCTGTACGCCTTAAGTCTTCTTCAGGGCTAATTTGTGGTTCCAGAAAATATCCATACCACCACCACAGGAATGTATGAGCCTAAACTGGAATGTCCAGCGAGGTGGGGGGTTCAAACCAAAAAACTCTGTGGGGGGAGTATAGGTATTTTCTGGAACAACACAATTGCCTTTTTTTTTCAACTTTCTTATTAAATGACTAGGAGGTCTGTAAGTCAGTGGTAATGGAACCATTCTTTTTTCCTATTTTTTGTTTTCATTTTCATCCAATGGAGGCCGGGAGGGGTGGGGGTTGGGAGGATGAAAGTAGTAAAACTACTTTCAGCCAGTTCAGTGCTTCATCCTACAGAAAACAGAGGAAAGCTCTGTGTGTGGGATGTCTGTGGCTCATTAGCAACCAATCCTTTACCTATCAGTAAAAAAAAGAAATCTTTGTAGTCTATAACCAATAGGTCATCGTTCCAAACCATTGCACCTTATTAATTTCTCTCTTACTACTCAGAAATCACAATTTCAGAAGTCTGGCACAGATTACACTCACATTATTATTTTGTATTTTCCAGGTCCAAACTTCTTTCACAGGTTGTCACAGAGGAACGTGAAAGTGGTCCATCAAAATCCACAGGACAGTTTCCCAGACTAAGTGACCTTTTGTTTACATTCAAGGTGCTTATGATGAATGAAAACGCGATGTATTATTCCATCCTTTATTATGCAACCATCCTGGTCTTGCACCTCTAGAATAAGAGTGTCATTATACCATAAGCATTTTTTTTTTCAATTACGCCTGTGCTACTCGCAACCCACCTCGACTATCTGCTCCTGGGTCTCTGAGGATGTTGTTCAACTTATAGTGTCTCTGAAACTTTCACTGCTCATTGCTTTAAAATATAAAATTGTCTTTCTTGGGTTGTGACGTTTTGGATAGTTTTACTGTCCTTTTTCACATTGAAAATAAATTTGGACAAATGGACTGTTTTTTGCAACCTGAAGAAACACCTTGAAACTATTGAAACGTTTTTCATTGGAATGTCTTTACCCGCGGAATAATCCCGAAAAAGACAAACAGGTTTAATGTTTTTATTCAGTCTACTGAGAAGTAAGGTGTTGAGTAGATAGGGAAGTTATTTACATGAGCTGAGTATTAGAGAGTGGTATTTGTAGGCACACAGGCATTTAATACGTTATTTGTAGTAGTAAATATGTTGTGTTACTGTTGTTACAAATGAAGCCCATGTTCAAAGTTGTGCCTTGTTGTGTTTCACTCAGCATGCCTTTGATCACAACAAAGCCAGGAATGAAGGAGTCATTTTACCTAAACCAGGTGCGATAATGGAACATTTTAAACTGTCTCATTGTTGGATTGTTCTTGAACAATATTATTTTTGAGCTAGCATGTGCTGCTGCCCGCCCAGACCCAGGCCTAGGTCAGCAGATACAAATGCACACATTGGTTAAAGGCAAAGTGATAACGGTTTTTTCTGTTGCCAATGCCTTGAAACTTGTATCAACAAGAAATCCTCAATGCAACATCTGCCATTATATCTTGTGTGTGAAGAGTTTTCGCGCGTGTAGGTATTCTTGCATTTGCACATAACTTAACGTCACGTTGAAACTGTTGTTAAGTGTGCACACGCGTAACAGCCTCATGATTTACGTAGAGCTTCTTGATAACTCGTCATAAGCGATTTATAAACCACAAACATTGTGAGCTTTATAAGGTTCAACATCTTTTATAACTCCCTGAAGAACGTCTTGCGGTCCGAAATATTACCAAAAAAAGGCATCTATATCTATAACACCGGTTTATTCATTGTCCACTATTGAGATACTTTTTCAGTGAAGGTTTGCCATGCCGCTGGATCCAGAAACAGCTACCCAAGTGCAGCTTTCTATCAAGTTTTGTATGTAACCCTTTGAGCCCCAAGAGTGACAAGAATCTAATTTCTCCTTACAATATAACTAGTTGATCAAATATACAGGTCGTAAGAATAAAGGAAAGGAAATGTGTTGATGTGTAATCAAATACTCTCATCTAGTAACATAAGAAATATATGGAGAACAGTAAGGAGAATATGCATGGGGATATTGGGGATTAAAGGGTTAAATAATCAGCCCATTTTGCTCTTATCTTAGGGGTTGATCCAGACTATGATGGCGCTCTGGCAGACATTAAGGCGACAAACATCTGGTTTGATCAGTATCTCAAGAAACAGTGTTCAGCACTGGGCTGCAGGGTGAGCCACAAACTCAGAATGTTAAGCTTTTTTATGCTGCTCAGTAGCTTTTATTTGAGGGGTCTTACTTAATGATTTCATCCACAGACTCGAACGTTGAAGCCTTATTACACCACATATTGTTTTACCACAGGACAGTACCACTCAGTAGCTTTCATTTGAGTTGCTACAGTTTATGGTTTCAACCAGACTCAAAACCTAGAACCACCTTGTACAGCATAGTAAACAGCACCACAGGAAAGTACTGCTCAGTAGCTTTCATCGAATGGCCACACTTTGGGATTTTATCCACAGACTCAAAAGTTAGAACCACCATGTACAGCATAATAAACATAACCGCAGGAAAGTACTGCTCAGTAGCTTTCATATGAATGGTCACACTTTGGGATTTCATCCACAGTCTCAAAAGTTAGAACCACCTTGTACAGCATAATAAACATAACCACAGGAAAGTACTGCTCAGTAGCTTTCATTTGAATGGTCACACTTTGGGATTTCATCCACAGTCTCAAAAGTTAGAATTACCTTGTACAGTGTAATAAACAACATCACAGGAAAGTACTGATCAATAGCTTCCATTTGAATGGTCACACTTTGGGATTTTATCCACAGACTCAAAACTGACAACCACTTTTTACAGCGTAATGCGGTTGCATAAAGAGGTTAGTTTCTTAAGAACCTGTGGTGCTTTGTAGGTAGCCAGGGAGGTAAAACACAGAAATTTGGATTTATCATCTGTTGAAATCCATAATATCCATATCACTATTTCCACCGGGAAGATGCAGTCTAGTTTGCATTAATCGTTGTTAATTTTTTGTTTGTTTTTTCTAGGTCACATATTGGGGTTCAGGTAAGGCAACAACGAAACTCTACTCCACACGATTTCAATGACTTCAAAAATTCATTCGTTGGAAGCAATGCTGTCGAGGGGAAGACTCGTAGCATACCCTTACAAGCTCTTCTTGTCACATTCGAAATTACGTGTGCATGTTAAAGCGGCTGTCAAGTGAGTGTTGTAAAACCAAAACCAAAGTAATTTCTCTAACCAATCATAACAGGAACAAAAAAAAAAATGAACCAATCATAAAACAAAGCAAATGCAAGTATTTAGCGTCAAGCGCGGGAAAACGCGTGTAAGTCACGATTGCTTCTGGTTTAACTTCTGATTGGTTGAGAAAGTGGCGCGAGCTTTTTTATCCAATCAGAAAGCGAAGTAAAGCAAAACCAAAGCAAACACAACATTACTTTCGATACTCATTTCAAAACTGCTCTATCATGTATTTAACAAATAGATTCCATGTTGCCGTGCGTCTGTTCAGTAATGAACAGACACACCTGACGTCAAAATGTGGTAAGAACAAAAAAGTGGTACACGAGCCGTTAGGCGAGTTTGTCGCTGATGTTCTTACCACATTTTGATGTCTTCTGTGATCTATTACTGAACAGACGCACGGCAACATGGAATCTATTTGTTTTATATAATAAAGAGTCAAAAAGTTGCCAATGATGACGTCACATATGCGTCTGTCCTCTAATAGATCATAGCTAAGAACCAATAAAAATGCGCGTAGAATTCAGCATATTATATAATATTACTTGTAGGAGTGATGTACGTGTCAAGTATATTGGGAGTACACCTTTTTTCTTAAAATGAAATGATCTTTCCAAAGCCGTTTTTGCGGTAACATTTCATAGAAATAGACCAAATATTTCCATTTTCTGAAGTTTTTACCTCAGTTTACGTAAATAAGAATGAAAGGGTTCGAGATCAAAAACATTTTTGTTTACTCCAGCAAAGAACCGTTACCAGCTTGAAGTTCCAGACTCAGTCCGTAAGATTCCAGATAAGTACACACTGCAGTCACAGAAGAAAGGATTCAAGCGATATTGGACAGCAGAGATTGAGGAGAAACTGGCTGAGTTAGTGGATGCTGAAGAGAGAAGGGAGGAGGCACTAAAGGACACTATGAGACACGTGTTCCACAAGTTTGACCAAGAGTAAGTCATACTGTCACTTGGAAACTAGTAGCTTTTTTAAGTTGCTTTTCTACTTTTAATAGTCTTTTTTAACAAGAAGAGAGACGTTACAGACCATTTCTTTGAAGTTAATTGATTTCCATTATATTTACGAATCAAGTGCTATTTAGGACTCTCAGTTATAGCTCTTATTTTGCTCTAACTCTCAGTCGCTGATCATCTTCTCTACATGGTGAAAAAAATACTTCTTTAAATGCGTTGAATTAGCTATGACCTTGTGTAAGACATCATTTCTTGGAATAAATATTACTTGTTTAAAGTCCTTCATACCATACAAACAGGTACAAGACTTGGGACAAAGCAGTACAGTGCCTTGCCGTGTTGGACGCACTGATCAGCCTTGCATCTTACAGGTGCGTCCTTCAGTTCATTTATACTCTGTCCCTGTCCTGTTGCTGATGATAATGTTTTTTTTCCAGTTCACAGGGTGATGGACCTATGTGCAGACCGGAAATTATTCTTCCTGAACAAACAGGAGACGGTGATTTTCAGGTACACACCTTTTTTTTTTAGCTCAAGCGAAACAAGTCTTTGAGAGTTGACCTTTGAAAATAGTGTTCCCGCTAAAGATGTTCATTTTTTTTTGTATAAAAATGGGTCGAGGTTTATTATTTCCATGGACAGGGGAAGGGAAACTCGTGATTCCGACTACATTAAGGACGGTGCCTCCTAATACAGATGTATTTTTGCAAAGGTTATGACTATGGGAAAAAAGTAGATCTTAGCAAGGGTTATTGGAATCCGAAAAGAAAAATGTGGGTAACCACGCTTTTTTCAGAGATAACTAATCAACCATAATTCTAAAAAAGCGTTAAAATACAAAGAATGTATGGCAATTTCTTTCCAAATTGACTTCAATTATCTCTGAAAAATGTGTGGTTACCCCCCTAATTTTCCTTTTTGGATTCTGATAGCCCTTGCTAAGATCTGCTTTTTCCACTAAGTCTTAAACCGCGCAAAAATATTATTGTATTAGTGGGAAAATTCCATAAGAAACCTGCGAAGAACGTATGCACAGTAGCAAAAGGAGGCACCGTCCTTAACATGAGCACTCAAAGTGGAATAGTCTATTGAGGAACGGAAACTCCTGTTCCTGTCAAACCGGTTTTCATCAAGTAATGTAGAATGCCAGGCAAATTCCCTTGGCAAACACCAATGTGCAATAGCTTTTGTTGACCAAAATGCTGATAAATGATGAAAACCTTTCCAAGGTGCCAACGCACGGCAAACGTCAGTTTGCAAGCTCGTTGAAGAAGTCCGAAGCGTTTGCCAACTCCGCCTTGCTGCAAACAGCCACAAAATATTAAAATTGTTAGTAAAATCCTCGTTTGGTGGCAGTTTTTTTTCATAACCTTCTGTTTGGATTTCTTGTTCTTCTACACTGGCCAAGATATTCATATTCAAGAGTTATTTGATATTATTTCAGTCTTTGATAAACTTGTTCGCAGTACAACGTTGGTCTTTAGCCGACAGCGTTTGGAGCAGTTGATGTAACTTCGTGTTGAGAGCGAGCCAATTTTTTGGGGTTGAAAGTACACAACTGCGCCTCAATGCCAGTTTTCCAAAAATGCGATTGTTGGCAAAAGTAGAAACCAATCCCAATCCGTGACATCAGACGTTTGCCACTTGTTAAAGTGATGTTCACACAGGTCAACTTCTATTAATTTTGCCATCATGAAGACTGTGAAGGCATTTGTCAGAATGTTATTGAGTTTGACTGGCTCATATACATTACACACTATGGCTACCCGAGAGTTTCGATAACCTAAACGTAATGAATAAAATGGGCTGCTAAAACCGATGATAACGACTTGCTGTTCTTAGAAATTTCCATCTCAATTTCGCATAAGTTAACTATTCTTTTCAACATGATTTTTCTTTTTCAATCAACAGCCATTCTTGGAAATCCGTGACGGACGCCACCCGTGCATCTCTCGGACCTTCAGTGGTGGTGATTTTATACCAAATGACACTGTTGTCGGGATGAAAGATGTAAGTAGTGTCTTCTGCCGTTTACTTCTGATGCAACATCTCATATTAGTATATCAGGACAAATACGGACATAAAGCAATCAACAAATGAAAATAAAGGATTCGACTTAATCGGAACTTGAAGCAAATGCTGAGGACGACGAACATAATTTAATCGCGTTACTAAGTACAGGACGCACATAACAGGAGTACTAAGTGGGGGAAAAATGTAATCATTTGTATACATGTGATTTTTGGGTATTGTTTTTAAAAGACGCGATAACCAGCATGAGGCGAGAGTGGAACGAAGAAAAACTCGTGAGTACCCGACGGAAATCGAACCCATGACCTCCGGGCACTGGTGGGAAGCTCTAACCACAGTGTTACTGGGAGACTCGTGACGAGCTATGTTCTTGGCGACACCCATCCTACGTACTGCTAAGATCACGTACAACAATGGTCATCCCAATACTTGAATATGCAAGTATCGTATGGGGCGACAAAAACAACAAAGTTTTAATGGATTCTATCCAAGTTCTCCAAAATAGAGCAGCCAAGATGGTCCTGGATAGGGCGCCACATTCGTCTTCAACTGAAGCACTTGTAGATCTGAATTGGGTGAATCTTACAACCAGAAGACAAATGAAACGCTGCCTTTATATGTACAATTTAATAAACTCGGACAGTAGAAACAACATGATCATCCGAGGTTCGGACCATCACAGTCACAACACTCGGTCAAAGGACACTGTTCGAATCATAAAATCAGATACTAACTGGGGACTGCTTAGATCCCTAAATAGTGCCTTACTTGACTGGAATGCCCTGCCTATGGAGATGAGAAACCTATCTTATAATGCTTTTAGAATATCGTTACATAATAGGTTTAAATTTTGAAATAGCTTTCCATTTTCTTCTACTTTTAAGTAGAACTTAGGTGTTTAATCCCTCTTAATTTTCTAATATTTAAATTAGCATTTTAGTATTTTAGTTAATTTTATCTTGTTATATTTTCACAGTGCCCTATTGAAAACCACCTTGTGTGATATAGGCCATCTGTATAAAGAATTGTATTATTATTATTATTATTATTACTAAGATCAGCAATGTTGAAAACGTCCTGTGTGGTGCTGTGATTTGAAGTAACCTGTGAAATGACCATATGTGGGTACTGTGGATAGACAGGATTTTTACTTGGTGAAGTTGCTAAATTATTGCGAGGATCTTTGTCTCAAGTGTTTTTCCTGTTTTTGTCAGGACAACGACTGTCAAGAAACAGCGGTGAAAAGCCAAAGCACATGCGTGTTAGTTACTGGGCCCAACATGGGTGGCAAGTCAACTCTGATGAGGCAGGCAGGACTCATTGTGGTTATGGCACAGATGGTAAATGACTCATTTTTTTTTTATTTCAGCAGTAGAAAATGAAAAAGCATCGCCCACAACCTGCTGAAGTTGGAACGTAAACTGGACGATGGGGATGCATTATTGCTTCATACGAAAATCTACAAACTTGTTCCAATCTCTGACAAAATGTCTTGGACTTAAGTATTTCCTACGTTGAGGATGATTTAAAAAACCCATTCGACCCCCCACCCCCCTCCCATCCAACAGTGTTGTTTTGGTTAGAAGGAGGATTATTTCTATTAACGCTGAGGCCAAATGAGGATAAAACGGAACATTTATCAAAGTAACCCGCGGACGTTTATTAGGGATTGTTGACGATCTCGCAGAAAGACCATACCCTTGATTTGATGAAAATATTGCATCATAATCTGTAGCCTGGCCATTTGCCAGTTTGTTATTAGTTGCATGTCCTGAATAAAAGGTTCATTCTGATGAGCTATCATTAAATCATGTTTGATTTGTACAATGTAGGGTTGTTACGTCCCCGCTGAGAAATGTCGTCTTACTCCCGTGGACCGTGTTTTTACCAGACTGGGTGCTCATGACAGAATTCTCTCAGGTAACCATGGTAACACATAACTGCCATTAATTTCTGAAAATCCCAACACCCACAGGTAGTAACGCTCCGAAGGTAATAATAAAATTTCTATGGTTATTGGAATATCCCAAGAAATTAGAAGCACGCTGCTAAGTCTGTGAACGAAAGAGATGATTTAAGTAAAGTGTAAAAGGCGATGTTTGTATATAATTTCGACAATAGAGTGAATTTTTGCGGGAATTTTTATCGTGGGAACGTTTTTTGCGGATCATGAAAAAAATCGCAAAAATTAGAACCCGCGTGATACGTCTTCATCTAATCAAAAAAGTCTGAGGTAGAGGGTGCAACAACACCGTATATTTGTTCTCCTAGGTGAAAGCACATTCTTTGTGGAGCTGAGTGAAACGTCCACAATCCTCAGACATGCCACAAGGCATTCACTTGTACTAGTTGATGAGCTTGGACGAGGGACTGCTACGTATGATGGGACTGCTATCGCCTGCGCTGTGGTCAGCGAACTCTCAAGGCATATCAAATGCAGGACCCTTTTCTCAACTCATTACCATTCACTTGTGGAAGAGTTCTCAGCCGACGATAACGTTCGACTTGGTCATATGGTAAGCTTATGTAATAACCCGGTACTCCCCCAAAAAAGCGACGAAGTACTGCACCAAAAGGTATCATTTTTGACCTTTTTAGTGTGAAATAAGATAAATATTTGGCATGACATGAACCGTATGTGTTTTAGTGGGTGTTATGATATTGAAAACGTAATTGTAACGTGATCGATTGACTGACTGGCTGGTCAACTGACTGCCATGTTGGCTGACTGACTGACTGACCAACTCTCTAACAGACTGACTGACTGACTGACTGACTGACTGACTCTCTGACCAACTGACTGACTGACTGATTGATTTTCAATTTGGAGTGAAACACTTAAGAAGTAGTACCGTATTTTCTTGATTAAACGCCGGGGGCGTTTATTTAAAACTCGGCCTCGTAGACCCGGCGTTTATTCGAACCCAGCGTTTATTCGGGGCCCGGTGTTTATTTATTAAATGCATTTTTCAGTATTGGAAGTTTATTGAACCAAGAACCAAAATTCAACAAAAACGTTTAAAAAATGTGAAACAATGTCATCAACTTTGTCTCATCTAAGTGAATCTGGTAAGTTATTTAAAAAAAAAACACAAAACACATTGATGCACAAGCCCGCGGAAAAATTATTGTGATTTAAAAGAGATTGACACGATACCTGATGCGTCGTTTGTTTCATCTGTTTTAGTGAGAACGTAGTTTGGTTTGAATATTAGTGTATAAATTCAAATATAATGGCAGAAAGAGAACTACTATGCAGTTACGACACATAATCTTGATTTAATATACCCATCTCGAATAAACGCCGGGTCCTCAAATAAACGCCGGAACCCCGAATAAACGCCGGGGGCGTTTATTTTAAACTCGGCCCTGTAGATCCGGCGTTTATTTGAACCCGGCGTTTATTCGGGGTCCGGCGTTTAATCGAGAAAATACGGTATGCGAACAGCAATGACTTTCGTGTCCTCTCCGTCTGGCTGGCTGAACAAGGATAAAACAGTTATCCTTGGCTGCCACTACATGAGTAATTTGGCCGTGTGTATGAATGAAGTTCTGACCGAACCACAAAGACGTGTTTTTGTGGCTCTTTGCTATTAGTTGTATAAATAATGAATAAGTATTAAGGTGTATTACCGTTTGTCTCATGATGTGTTCATTTTTGAGTTGTAAATCGCGACGATCCGACTGCTTGCTGCTAGTCCTCATCAGGCGATGAGGTCCACTGGTTACATACATGTGTGGACGCGTAACCAGTCTGATCGTCTGATGAAGACTAGCAGTAAGCAGTCGAAACGTCGTGATTTACAACTCAAGTTACATATCGTGAGACAAACGATAAAACGCTTCATTATTTTACCAATTACGATGATCAGTAACCACGACAAGTAGTTCATTCTTTGACACTTCTTAGCACCAGGCAGGGCCACAACCCCACGATTTTTATTCTTTAAAGCATTTAGTTTCACCAGAAACTCATAAGGACTTACGAGTTTCTGGTTTCACTTGCATTTTTCCTTTCATTACAGGCCTGCATGGTTGAAAATGAAGATGAGACAGATCCTAGCAAAGAAACTATAACATTTTTGTACAAGTTCGTTAAAGGAGCCTGTCCAAAGAGCTACGGCTTCAATGCCGCAAGGTTGGCAGGAATACCTGATGAGGTAAGTCTGGTGGCCAGGATTTATTATCAACGTGGCAGTTCATTTTACAGCAGTAAAACATGTATTTCATTTTCATTTATGCTTTTCCCGTTAAAATATGGCGAGAAATTTGAAGTTTTGTACCGCCATCAAGTGCAAAAAACCTAAGGCCGTTGTTCGAAACAACTTTGTAACTTTTTGTCAAATGTTGGCGAATCAAACCTATAGAAAACAATCGTGTTGCTTGTTGAAGCGAAAATGCAATTATAATTTCTGCCTAGAAGTAGTAACATGACTTACACTTGTGACTTAAAACCATTTAACTTTAAACGTTTAGTGCAAAAAAATCTCCATTAGTATCCTTTTCTTTATTTTCTGCGCATGTTTTTTACAGTGCCGTCATCAACATGAACTGGCCCATGTGCGGTACGTTTGCCTAGTATCTTGCCTAGTTCGTAGGCGTCTTTACTTCGTCGCGGTCGAACCGTTTCGGGTCACGTGGGCTGAAGGAAAAAGTAGTCTCGGATACGTGACCGAAATGGATTGACCGTGAAGGCCTAGGAAAAAGCCGCACAGGAACTAGGCAACCTAGGTTCTTAAGTTAACAGGGCATAATTAGACTCTCCCCTCTCCCCACAGGTTATTTCCGTGGCTGTAAAGAAAGCGAGACAATTTGAAGAGAGTATGGATCGCTTAAGACTGTTCAGGTAAGAGACTTATCCTCACGTAATCAAGTTCTTAAGCTGTCATTGATATCTTATAATTTATTATTTTTATTTCAGAACGCTGCTCTCAAAATCGACTTGCAAAACTCAAGATATATTGCATCTACAGCAAAGAGTAAAATGTTACTAAAAACTACAAGAATTTACTACTAGTGCTACACTTTAAAATGTCGGTTTCTGCCGATTAGAGTTAAAAAGAGGGTATACCGGTAATAGTTCCATTGTTCTTGTTATGCTCTATTTGAAGCATATGAAATAAAAGGTGTAATAAACTAGCGAAGGTTTCTCCTTTTTTTATCCCAGAATGCTTTGTGACTCTGGATGGCTGGGATATAGATAAAATACTAGGTACCTAGCGCAGTTTCCCTTTCCATAGTGGAGAGTTTTGCAATTGAAATCTCCATGGTGGATGATTTTGTGCTAAAGATTTTCTTGCGATTTCACATTCTCTGATGCAAAACTTCTCTGAACTAGAACCGAAGATCTTTGTCAAAAATTGCGTGATTTTGTTGCTTCTGCTTGTCAACTTGATTTGAAAGTATTCAGGTCGTGAACTAAAGCAGCAAAAAAAAAAAACATGTCAAAATTGATTTCTTTTGTTTCTCATTTATGAATTATTTATGAGTTTTAGAAGTCCCTCACGGTCCATGTTTTCTTTTGTTTCGGCTTTATGAATTATTAACGAGTTTACGTCCTGAATGTCATCAAAACCGCTGATGGTACGTGATCTCTGTTGTTTCGGCTTTATGAATTATTAACGAGTTTTCGACCTGAAAATCAAATCAAAACCCTGACAATACGTGATTTCTTTAGTTTTTGCTTTATGAATTATTAAATGTTAAACTAAAACCACTCACGGTGCCTACTTTTTTTTTGGGGGGGGGGGGGGTTGTTTTGTTTTGTTTCTACTTATGAATGAATTATTCATAAGTTTACGATATAAAACTGAAATTAAAACTCCTGACGGTACGTGATTTCTTTTGTTTCCGAGTTTAAGTCCTGATCCTCATGGTGTGTGATTTCTTTTGTTTCCGTCTCATGAATTATTAAAATCATTAAAAGTAATTCACAAGACGGAAGCAAAAGAAATCACACCCCATAAGGGGTGAGGACTTAAACTTATAAATTATTCATAACGCGAAAACAAAAGAAATCACGTACCGTCAGGGCTTTTGATTAAAATATACTACTATATTAAATGTACTACATAAACTACATTAAAATGTAGTCACGACCTAATTTTCAGATCAAAACCCCTCACTGTCTGTGATTTCTTTTGTGTCTGCTTTATGACCCAAATGAACTCATTAATAATTTACAATAGCAGCTTGTGAGATCACAAAAGATGAAATGTCTCGATGTTAAGTCCATTTCTCCCTACAAGCACCATAATACAAGTAGGGACGTCAGTGAGGAGAATATGCATGTTGATAGTTACAGGCTTGCCTGCGTAGCCGGCGGGATCGTTAGCGCGCGCAACGTTTTGGCAGAGGAACTGCGAAGCCGCGCGAAGAATGGGGAGGAGACGCTTTGAAATCGCGCGCTCCCCAGCAAAACCGCCAGCTACGCAGGCTAGTTACAAAAGTTACAGGTAAATGACAGGAACCTTCCTCTGTGTCTTATTACCACTGATCGGCTGAAGTTGGATCTGCTCTTGTTGTCGTCTACCGCAAAACAACGTTTGGAATCCTTTCCGAAGGTGCGGAATACAAGCGTAGTAAATAAACGGGTTGATTGCCGCACGGAGAAAATTTATCACGATCGAAATACGCAGAGCTGCAAAGAACCATTCCCGCTTCCAACAGTCCGAGCAATGAACATCGTAGAGTGAAAGAACGAAAAAGGCAACTACAGATACGACGAATAGCAACACAGTTAAAACAAACGCGTTAGCTAGCGGTATTTGCTTCGTCTCTCGTATCACACCATCGCAGCCATTGTTCTCCATCTGTGGAATGCTGAGTTTTCGCAGCCAATTCCACAGCAAGGCAGTTAAAACAACTGTTGCTAGGAGAGGGACGATACTGTTGAGAGGCACGTCTAACCGGCGCACCCAAAATTTTCCGGCCATCATGTCGAATATAGAAAAACACAACGAGTAGAAAACGATGCAGCCCACACATAACAGGGCATTCTTGACTTTATAACTTCCTCGCTGATAGAAATCTGGAAACAAAAAGTTTCCTAATCGTTCAACAGCGAAAGCGAGGATGAGAAAGTTTTCTGCGCGAATAAAAAACGTTAAGCATATCCGAGAGAATTCTTTTTCCAAGTGAGGCGAGTCTTCATCACCCATTGCGCATGCTATGTAGCTTTTTGATGCCGCTGTACCGGCAATGATCCCAAAAGAGAGATGCAGAACAGACAAACTAGCGATGTAAACTGTTGTCGTAGAACGCGAAGTTTTTGTTGGATCTTTCCACAATACAATCAATAGAACACCGTTTAGTAGTAAAGCCATTACACAGAAAACAACCAGAAGTACACCTCCAGAAATGCAGACCGATGACTGAAAGCCCTCTTCCATGCTTTTAACCTCTGTTTCTGCTATCTGCTGTAACAGAAGGCTTGTGGTTTATAGGTCCGCAACGGGTGCAAAGAACGTTGCAGCGTTTCCCTCTGTTAGGTAGAAAAGAAAAATATCAATTTTACTTCATTTTAAAGATCAAACCTTCGTCTGCAGTAGTCTGTTGCTTAGTATCTCGCACAGACAGATACCATATTGTACAGCTATTTAGCACTGGACATTTCGAAACTCTTATCTCGAACGAAAATTCGTTTCCCTAGGATACTGCCGTTGTACATCAATTTACTTCTAGGTTTCGCAAACCTGTCGCTACGTCAACCTTAAACTGTTTCCCTCGCATACTGTTTCACAGTACTTTACCACTAGCTGTCTCGACCTTTTCCGTACAATTTTATTTTCCTTGACTGTTGGAAATAGCGAGAACCGACTGTATTTTAGGAAGCAGAACAATACGTGCCTAGATTACATATTTCCAACAGTTCTGGGGCCTGTTTCTCGAAAGTCCCCTTTTCGGGCCCGCAGAGCTATTTTATGAGGATAGATTTACCTGAAAGATTCAAATTTTGTTGGTTTTTAAAGCTAAGAAGTAAAATTCTAAGTTGACGAAACAAGTCAAGCTGGTTTGCGGGCAAAAAGCTACACTACCATTCTATAGAGTTCGATTTTAAAATATAGTTCCGGGCCCGAAAAGACACCCGGACTTTCGAGAAACGGGCCCCTGGTTTGATTCGGTGGACAACAGGCTTGTCATTGGTGGAAAACATGCCTTTTCCCACCCTCCTCTCCACAAATGCATTCAAGGGACTATGTCACGAGCATTTTGCTGGGGTCTTGTGACAACTGTGCTAAAATTACAAAAAACAAAAAAACATACAAATGTTCCTAGAACACTAAGACGAATATATCATCGTCAAGTGAATTTTCACAACGAGAGCAAAGCCAAATCCTTTATTAAGAGTCTTCTAACGATTTTTCTAAGACACGACCATCCACAGAACTTGAAAACGTTGGCCCAATGTTTTCAGTTGCCCAAGATACTTACAAAACGGTTTCGTTGCGCTAGTATAGCGTCTTTCAGTTGGACAAAACCTGACTACATCTACAGACGAAGCTCTCCCCGCGTAAGCGACAACCTCGGGAATTCAGAAAAGTGGGCGCAACTAGAACTGGTCGCTTACAAGAATGGGCTCTCGTAAGCGACCAAGTGATAAGAAATTAGAGAGTGGACGCTTACGAGAGCTTTTGGCAGAAAGCTTGGCATTTGTTGATGGTTACTAATGGCATTGTAGCAATAATATTAAATAGTTTTTTTTATTGCCTATCACAGAAGGCGTTCGCTTAAATACAAGTTAGAAACGAACGATTAGCTCTTATGTTATATCGCTCTAAAATTGATCAAGTCAGGGCTCGAGACTAACTTTTCAGCTTAGTAACTAAGTGGCTTGTGAGAGGCTTGATTTCACTAGCCAAAATAAATTTTCACTAGCCAGTCTGTTTTTGCAAAATCTCCTACTGCGTTCAATATGTCTAATTTTCAGCCGAGTTAAGTACTGTAAACGTGCCTCTCTATCTGTAATGTCAAGAGTGAAGAACTTGAATGTTGACTATTCTTTCCAACGGTTTAAAGATCCTCACACGCGGAATACAAAGTACTATATGCCTTCAGGGCAAATTCCTTGGCGCGATGTAGTTCACGCTTCACGCCTTTCCGTTTCGGTCAGATCATAACGAATAACTCGAACAGTTAACCTTATATGAGCATGTCATCGTACGGAGAAACGTTGGGAAGACAAGACTAACATTGTACGAACGTTGTAAGGTACAGAGAAACGTAAAAAAGACAAGACTGATACAGCAATCAACTCACGTACAGAAAAACGTCTACAAGAGAAGACTAGTAAATTATAAGCATATTTAAGTGCGGAGAAACATTTAGCAGAAAAAGCTAACAAGGTTCGAACTTACTAAGGTACGGAAAAAACGTTGAGAAGTCATATCAAACACGCTTTTTGCAAATGCACTACAGTAGGGAGAAACGCCGCCAATGTACCAAGATATAGAGACTAACAAAATGCGCAACTACTACTGAACGTTATGGAGAAACGTTATTAGACAAAACTAATTCCGTAAGAACGTGTGTGACGTACGGAAGAACGCCGAACGGACAAACTGAACTATTACAGTGGGACAATAAATTACGGAGAAACGTAAATGAGACAACTAAAATCGCACTAACGTACGGATAAACGTTGAGAAGACAAGACTAATACCGTACGAACATACTAACGTACAGAGAAACGCTAAGGCCAGTGTCGACTCATCCATGTCATCGTACGAATGAACCTAACACGCTGAAGACCTTAGGAAGAACAGAACAATGTCGTGCAAACGTGCTAACGTACAAAGAAACGTTGAGAAGGCTAGACTCGATAAATCGAGCGTTAAACGCCCGTGAGCTTTTTCGGTTTTTGCAGGGTTTGACGGATTTCCAAGATAGAATTTCGCCTTTGTTAGTGAACGACTCTCTCAAAAGGGTCTTTAAAAGAAGTTTGAAGACGTCATTATGGCACATCTCTCTCTGAAAAGCCTGAACAGTGTTTGATTGAATACGAAATTTGTCTTTGAGAAGAGCAATTTCAGTACTAATTGGTGAGGCATTTGAATTGGAGTGGTACATTACGTTTGTTGTTGTTGTTTTTCGATTTAGCCACAAATTCAAATTAAATGTTTCTGCAAACAGCACACCGTTATCCACAGCTGTGGATTGTATTTGTGGTTTCAGTTTAAATTTTTCATTATTTTAAACGTTGAACGATGTGGCATTTGACAACCATTAATTATTGAATAATTCATCTGACATTGATGGAAGTTCGCTTCTGTTGTTATACCTTTTCTTTGATCTAAATAAAAATATGGCTCATGCTTCGAAAGACCAAAGAAAGATAAACAGAAATAGAGAAATTTAAAATGCGTGGCTCAGAAAACGGAAACGAAAAAATAACAGAGCAAATATTGCAAATACCCGTTCGCGGTATCTGTGCCAATTTGACGATACGCATCTCACCTGAATCAAATCAGCTGCAAAATTATAAAGGACTAGAAACGAAAACGAATTTTTGTAAATCAGATTTTCTGTGTTAAAAAGGTGCAGCAGGTTTTACTTTAAATGTGACATTAAATGCTTTGAAACAGAGTCGCAAGTATCAGAATAAATTTCAGCATTTACGTCTTGCTAGTTTTATCCAATACCGGCGCCAAACAGATGTGTTAGTTTTGTTTTCGATTTATCTTGATTTGGAGGACTTTTATTTGAACAAAATTCACAAAACGATGTTTCCCTACATGAGCTGGACATTTTGAGACGAATCCACGCCGAAACCAGACAACCAAAATCGAGCTGAAGAATTCAATTCTGCAAACATTCGTGCTTCCGAATATACGGGGAACTTAACGTAGCACAAGGCAGCGAAAACGCAATTTGACGGTAAACATTTTAAAACTACAAAAGATTTCGAAGATATTTTTTCCCATGAACTGACACCTTTTATTTTCCTCTGTAACGTGTTATATTTTTGTGTGGGTGAATGACCATCTAAAAAATTCTGTTGGCAAAAACTGACACCACATGTCGATTCCAGTTATCAAAGCTGTCATGTGTTTTAGCAAACAGCAAACTGAACAAAAATAACTGCTTTCGACTGGTGTTAACTGGTTTCGTAGAAAGGTAATTTTTACAGCTGAAAATCAAAACTTAATTCTTTATCCCCTCAAAAAATAACAGTAAAGAAAATTAAAACTATCAGGTATAAAAAGCTTACCCTACCTGTTTACGTGATGTCGAAAGCGCCAAAATATCGTCAGACTGACTTAGAGATTAACTTGTGCTGTTGGGTAATTTTCCAGTGGGTTTATTTTCAGCATTTGTTTACCACAAGTCGTGAATACGACCACAACACCAGCAAAACAGATTCGAAACGGTTAACCACCAAATTAAATTTTACAAGAAACGACTGCTATAAAATTTGACGAATGTAGTTGGAGGTTAACAAGACATGTCGTGCGACGTGCACCAGAAATTGACCGCGTAATAATTCATGATAATATAAAGCACGTTTTATTTAAACTAGCAACACTAATGCATCAACACTACATTTTCAAAACAGATGTTACACACAAACGTAAACAATATATAGTCTGAGAAAATTGACATTAATGCCAACGCAGAGATCTCAGTATAGTTTTTTTGGGAATTCAAAATACTTTTTTCAAGAATATATCTGAAGTTTCAAGCTTGCTAAACAGACTACATCACTATTCCTAACGCAACGAAAGAAAAACCGTACAATGTTCGCCGATTTCATTTGAGAACTGTAAATGGTCCTTTTTAAAAATAATTACATGGTCGATTCATTAAATATATTTTGCTGAATAATTACGCAAGATTCTTAGTTTCTTTTTTGTCGCAAAGCCTTCACCTATCACAAACCCCTTTATTTTCGATTAATAAGAAAAACTTGATTACAAAAATACGGTAAGTTCAGGGGCACATTTCCGACGATTAAATATCACTGATAATGCGTCAAGATAAAACCCTCCCACTTAAAGTTAATTTAAATTTCGGTCACGTTTGTTTGAATCATTTCACTTGAATCTTTCATAAGAGAACATATGTTCTCCTTTAATTCCTTTGATTTTTTAATTAGAATTCCTGAGAAAAAAGATGAATATCAAAGAACTTTTCAGAAAGTCATCCCACCTTCGGCGATTAATTTTTAATAATCTTGTAATAAATATTCGAAAAAAAGCTAAGACGATTAGCTCATTTATTCAAAGCTTCATCTCACGCGACTTGCAAAGGAGCAAGACATGTAGGATATTTATCACTGTCAATAATTTTCGGAAATTTAGGTTGTTATTGAGGGGTAAGTAAAACACCATTTTGGTTCATTTGGAGGGGAAATTTTTTCGAAATAAGCGCAACTTCAGGGTGTTTACCATGCGTAGAAAAAAGAAAATTTGAAATGAAGTAATGAGAATTTTTCGACAAGGACTCCTCAGAACCTGAACGTCGTCCACAATTTCTAACCGAAATTCCAGGAAAATTTAAGGCCGCTCATCCGAAAAAGATCCGAAATTTGGGTTGAAACTCAAATTATTCAGTAATTTTCCCAAAATTCGCGGCACTTCCAGAGGTAGTTCTGTTTTCTGTTTGGAACGGTACGACGAAAAGTCTTGTACCATTTGCCATTTCTCCCGTTTCCAGTCTCTTATGAAGGAGAGTCGTGTTGGCATGGTGATGTTATACTTTTAGCAGGTGAGCCCTTCCTGTCGCTTATTGACAGTCCAACATGCGCACGCGCAAAAAAGTCGGCTGCCGCGTTGACGGGCGCGTCACGTTTCAACGCCGTTCTGTGCTGATGTTGGTAAAACCCTTACCACTATTAAACGGCAATGTACAGGACCGTAGGGCTAACACTCGAAACGTCAGCTTTCCATTTCTCTACGATGGCCAATTGACCTTAACAAGCATGTTGGTTCGCTGCTATTGGTGCATTTCGATCCTCCTTATTATTCCGACTATTAGATGTTGTTCCCTCACGGGTCCACGATCAATAAACTTAACTTCTGTCCAAATAGGAAGATGCCCTTAGTGTATCGCTAAAGATGCGCTAAGTGTATCAGAGTCTCTTCGCCGCTGCCTACAACAACAAGGCGTCCGCACCGTCTTCAAATCAGACAACTCTTAGGTCTCACTTAGTGCGACCAAAAGACGCCCTTGAACCAACTAAACAAGACGGTGTCGTCTATAAGATTCCATGCGTGTGAGTGCGGCGAAGTATACATCGGGGAAACAGGGACAGCGATGCAAGATAGGATAAAAAAAACACTACAGAGATATCTTCCTATTTGGAGAGAAGTTAAGTTTATTGATCGTGACCCTCACTGGTATACACGTAAGCTTGGATACCCACGATCAAAAAGCACAACACCCGAAAAACCACAAGGCGGACCTGTGAGGGAACAATATCTAATAGTCGGAATAATAATGAGGATCGAAATACACCAATAGCAGCGAACCAGCATGCTACAAATAGCGACACGTAAACAATCGACCTCATCGCCTGATGAAGACTAGCAATAATGCAAGTCGAGTATAACCGTTAATTTCTCTAAATGGTAGGCACCCTACAGCCTAGTACCTAAGCGTTCTCTTCTCGTTCACTCAATTTAGCGCGACATTTCGTGACGTCACCGAATGGACGTCATGACATTTCCAATCCAAACAGCACCAATGGAAAGGTAGTCCTGTTTTCCCGGTTAGGACGTTCACAATGAAAGTTCGTGTTCCATGAAACGGTTCCCATCTTTTACACAAGTTTCAGGCCTTTATCGGCACTCCTTTTGCCTCAATCAATATGGCGAGCACTTCGGAGCGTTAACTTTGAATTAAACGTATTTTTTCCGAACACAAATTTTAAGAATTTTTTAGTAAAGGGTAAACAATCAAAATTTTCAGGGAAAATATTGAACATCGTGTAGCTGTTTCAGAATGGAACGAAACGCTGGTAATTGTTGTTCCGTTTACTTAAGGCTAATGCACTACTTCTTTCCTACCATTGAAAAACGCCCACCATAACGAAAGAAAGTACGAAAGAAAAATAACTTCTGAACTGAAACTGCGACAAGGCGCTGTTACACAAGGCAATTTTTCCCACAACTTGCAACGCAGTGACGACGAGCAGTGCATTGCGAGACAAGCTGGAAAATACATGTCACGCTGCAAATTATCTCGCATCGCTGAGAAAAAAATTGAAGACTAGACTACTTTCCCTGCAACTTGCTGCACAGTTTTTCGTTACGAGAGAGATTGTAAAGAGGCGTATTACAGGCGCAATTTCGTCTGCAACTTGTCTCGCAACGGGATTGTGCTTTAAGTTGCAGGAAAAATTGCCTCCTGTAACAACACCTTTAGACTTGTTTGTGATTTGTGAAAATCAGTATGAAAATAATGAAAATATGAATATCATATATAATAAATCAGTATGTTTGCTTTGATTGGTTGAATAAAGCACGCACACGAGTTTTTCAGGTTTTTGAGCATCGCTGATTGTTTTATTCAGAGGCTTTGAAAATCTTGGCCGTCCCTGCTGAACACCAATTCTGAGTTCTATAAAAACATACGAACAACTTTGGAAGTCATAAAAATCAGCGTTTTCTGTAGTTTTCAATCTTTACGTAAGCATGCGGACAGCAAAAAAGAATGAAAACACTTAGGGATGATGGTAAACGTTTGGAGAAGGCTTTTTAAAAATTACTGTCAGTGTTCAATTTTAAAAATGATAGAAAACGCAGACGCGTTGTAAAGAGGCGTATTACAGGCGCAATTTCGTCCGCAGCTTGTCTCGCAACGGGGTTGCGCTTTAAGTTGCAGGAAAAATTAGCGTGTGGAACGAAACTTTGGTGTGAAAGTGTAAAATTCATATTCGGGAACCATTCAGTTGCGAGGCAAGTGCCCGCACCACTGTACCACACCTTGTTCCCAATAAATGTAGATAAATTACCTGTTATCTGTTTGAATTTCTCTCATTCTGTTTTGTAAACTTTAGGATGGACAGCCGCTCTCTTCCAGCCTTTCTTGTCATTGTAATTTCACCACCTAATCCGTAGGATTCCAATAAACTGATTATCTCATCTGCAAACCGACAATAATGAGCACAAAATATTAACAGAAACCAACGAAAAATAGGAGAAGTAATATTTGAAAAGCTTTTCGCAAGCGTAGGAAAAACAGAGAATTAATTGCCTGATGTTGTTGTTGTTCTGGTGGTGGTGATTTGGTGCAAAGAGGCAACACCTCCTTTTTTTCGGGATTAATTCGCTATTGCTTAAATTGCGATTAAAACTACGATGCTCACATCTTCATTTCATTTCACTTCCGACCAAAAAATCGAAAACTCACTTAGCAAATGCTTTGGTGAGCACCAAACAACTGCAGAATCCTAACGCCCTTAAGAAATACCAGTAGCAAGTAATAAGCTAAAACTACTTTGAGAGTTGTGATGAATCACCTGCCCAGTGTCATACCTGGTTTATTTTCTGCCACCGTCACAAGATAAAAACAGCCAGAGTTAGATAGAAGTGTGAAGACAAGAGGAAAGAGACGATTCATGACCTGTACATAAAACAAAATCAGCCCGAACAATCATTAATAAAGTTCAGTAAATCTGTACAGGAAATCGAAGTGAACCTACGTATGTATTTTCTTTAGAAATTCAATGATCAAACTTTTTTCTTAAATTATGTCTACAAATACATTGAATTATCCATGATAACTGAGAGGCTTAACATATACTTAATAATTTATTGTGAACCCTGTAATTCATAGTAATACTTTGATTTCCCCTTTAACAAATACGTTTAGTTTCCTCATTAACAGAGGGAGTCTCTACCTATGTTGACTCCGAGAGAGCGTCTTATTTAATCTACTACTCTTTCTAAATAAATTTGTTGTTTGTTTCTTGTTGTTTGTTAAAGGAGTATCAAAGTAGATTTTCTTTGTGGATAGACACCTGTCTTGCAATATGAAGGCCTGGTCAGTCTACCACATGAATGTATTGCTTCCCACTTTCCTTACAAGAAAAATTTCCCCATGCTAAGCCCATCTGCAATAGGCAAATTTTTGTTTGGAAGTATTATGCTGTTTTAGTTACCTAGTACCAATTTTGTCAAAGCTACCAAATTTCAAAAAAGCTGTCACCTTTCTTAAAGCTCAACAAGTTGTTGCCAAATGTAGTGGGATTTTGGTCACATGATCAGCACCCCAAGTCAAGCTCTGTCCACGTGACTACCTGTGACCTTGTTACAAAATTACCCACTTTACCCTAAATTATTATTTTTACCTCTCTTCCTTCTTTTCCTCCAGCCCAAGATGCCTCAATATTATGACTGCCAACCTAAAACACAAAAAACCCAGACCCTCTTCAACAATATTACCAATGCAAATGTAGATATTGTGCTGGTTTTGGTGTAGATCTGTCTTCTGGGGGTATAGTGCTGAAGGGACAAAGATGAGGGTTTGGCATGCACTTTTGCAGGTTTTATTTAACCCTTTAAGCCCTGGCATCATTATTCAAATTCTCCTTACTGGTCTCCATATATCTCATTGAGTACTTATTGGGAGAACCTGTTAAGACATCCACACCATTCATCTTTGGTGATCATATCCTAAATTCTCATGACCTGTATGTGTTATAGTGCACAGATATGATAAGGAGAAAATTGATTCTGATCGCTATTGGGGCTTAAAGGGTTAAAAGAAAACACAGAGACGCATGAAGCGAAATAACGAATGGAAGGATCACGAGAGGGTCTGAGTACAACAACGTGGCACATCTAAACTGTCCGTCAGGATTTGTAAGAAAGCTTCTTCCTGTCTTCCTTAACCCTTGAACCCCCGGCATCATTATACAAATTCTCCTTACATGTCTTCATACATTTCATTGAGTACTAATTGGGAGAACTTGTTTAAACATCAAGACAATTTATCTCTGGTGATCATCTCCTAAATTCTCATGACCTGTATGAGTTATAGTGCACAGATATGATAAGGAGAAAATTGATTCTGATCACTATTGGGGTTTAAAGGGTTAACAGGATGGAGTTTAACATCAAGACAGGTTGCGGGACACTATGAATGTTACAGGATTTAACACAAGGTATGAAAATAGACGGATCCTTGCTGACGTCATTGTTTTCATCTTGAAAATTGAAATTGATCCGATAAACAAACAAAGATTATAACTAGAAAGAGCACATAACATTTAGTTGACATGTGAAGTTTGAAACAAAAAGGAAAGAAACCAGTTTCAAATGATACTATCAAAATTTACAACATTTGCAGAAGTTTGTATGGCTGGGTGGCAACTCTTGCCACCCAGCCATACAAACTTCTGTAAATTTGACCTTTTTCAAAAAGGAATATCACGTTCAATTTTCAACATTCCCCTCTCATATTTGCTATTTTTACTAAATGCCAGTCTCTTTCAATTTTTCGTGTTTTCATTTGCCAAGCGAACTATAACATTTCGATAATTTATGATAATGCTTAGATCAAAGACTGCTGACATAAACAAAGCTCCGCCTATACCTGTCCAATACGATGCAACCTTTTATTTAGGTGGGATGGAGGAAAGCAAAGAAAAAAAATGAAAACTTAAAACTTCTTTGAAAACAGCAAATATGGGAGCTTCAGACTGGAGAGTGCAAGAGTACAAAATTGAGTATAAGTACAACATTTCAAACTTGGTGCACATGCATAACATTATCATCTGTCACAACACTTCACACAGCACACAGCATGTGCCAAAAAACTGGACATGAATACCACCTATTTTCACTTTTGAATTTCCCGTGCACAGCCACTTTGAATTCTTATGACATCATACAGTTGCCTTCTTAAAGTGTATCCATACCTCTTCAGATGGTGTAACAACATAGGGTGGGTTGAAAATCAAAACATCAACTTTTCCAAGAATTTGTGGTATAAGACATTCAACCTAAAGAAGTAACAATGACAATACTATATTGTCAGGTTTCATAACAATGTTGGGAGGGATGCTTGTCACGGTTTATATTGTAGATGCAGGTTAAAAGTAAAATTATTGAGCCACTGAGAATAATTTCAAAATTTCCTCTAAGCATACCATCACTTGTACATAGAATCTTCTTATTTTCAAGGTTCACAAGTGGTTGTATCAGAAAGTAACAAGGGTCTGGTCTCTAGATCACTTAAGTTTGTTTTATCAGGAGCGCAACTTTACTCTACCCAGTCTTTCTCTACTTTCTCTACTTTGGGAACCTAACCAAATGCTGGTGTTAATCACATGTAGATGAAAATAGCATCCCATCCTAGTTACTTCATGTTGCGTATCCTGTGATCGACTAGCATCCTACCCAAAAGAGAGTAGTACTATTCCTAGTCACTTTATGCTGGGTATCCTGTGATGAAAACAGCATCCCATCATGTTACAGAAACTGGAATTAATGCACTAGCTGTATGTAAGAGCAGCCCATCTACCTCTTTACCTTTACCTAACAATGAGGGTATGGATAACTTTCATCCTGGTATAAAGTCATCCAGTTTCCTCTTGTGGCTCTGTATTTGTTTACACAACACCAGATCAAAATCAGATATGGGTACAAGTCGCACTGGTGTGAGCTCGACCTGGTTGGCCAAGATTCTAATTCTGGTATGAAAACTCATACCAGCATCATGTCAACGTGGGATGAATGTTCATTTTACATTCCTTTTTATTTTAACCACTTTGTTCTAAAATAAAACTCACACTGCTCTATTAGTGTAATGAATATAAAGTTTTCATCTCATACCAGGATGAATGTCATACCATCATCATTTAAACACCCACTAAGTTTTTAATCACCAGCATGCATCACTCACCAGATCAGTTATAACACAGCAGATGCTGACTCCATTTTGCTTTGCTGTTTGTGATGTGCACTGAGCAGCAATGGGGTTTATATCTGTGGCTCTGTGGCAAGAAAGTGAGTGGCGTATTGCATACTTCATTCCTGGGGGGGTGGGGGCACTCAAGGGAAGTTTGGGTGGGAGTGTGCCACCGAGGCCTTCAAATCCTTTCCCTGTTTTTAAAGACAAAATCCATTCATTTTACTTCCCTGTTTAAGACAAAAGACCTTTTTTGGTGGCCAGAAAGAAATTTTTACAGAGTATTCTTTAAATAAATGACATCATAGAATAAGATTTTTTTAAAAAATCTTCCACACCATGTACCACCAACATTCACAGCCTGTTCAAGGCTTCTGGTCCAGAATGACATCCTGTTCAAGACGCTAAATAGTGAAAATGTATACCCTGTTTAAGACGCAACAACCTGAAAACCATACCACGTTGAGCGGCAAACACACCTGTTTTGGCCATATAAGGGAGTGCTCCCCCCCTGGGTTTCGTTCGTACCATCTTGATTTTTGTTAATGATGTACAGCTTGCAAACAGAAAAAATTTGTCATCATAAAGGAAACAATACAAAGAGGCACCTTGACTCACATGTAATGGGTAAATGGTCCCAGAACAGAGGCCAGAAATGTTATCAGAGCTCCTGAACCACTCCCTATTTCCACACACAAAAGTGGCCTGTGATCAAACAGAGTCAAATGTAATGATTAGATTAAGGTCTACATAGATATTAAAATCATGATGATGTTTAAGTCTATACAATTAACTATAAAGTCTTCCCTCCTAATTCAAGAGACCAATCTTTACCTATACACTGCAGTTGTCACTTGCCAGTGTACAGAGAAAACTGTGGCTATATTCATTTTCGAACCCAAAGCTCTTCTCTTTTCCACGTGACAGAGAGAGAAGGTTGAGAATTCACGAGCTTATGTGTGACCATTCAAATGACAGCTATTGGACACTGGACTGTATCTATTTTTCCGTATGCACATGAAATTCAAAGTTTTGGCATTCAAATAAAAGCATTCTTTTGTTTTAATAATGGAAAATATAATTATTTGGAAGGGAAGAGCTTGGACTCTAATCGGTTCATTCTGTTTTCCCATAATAAGAACATCGGTAATACCTTCTTTTTCTCAAGAAATCTGCGTCCTTTTCCAAAGCATCCATCATAAGAAAGGTATCCTCCGCTGGCTCATAGACATTTTGGTAATCCTCCTGCCTTAGATGAGCAAACGAAGGAGTAGGAAACGACATAACAAGGGCAAGATAGTGCCTATAAAAACTAACACGCTACAAGGACATCTCGTCCGCCATGATGTTTGTGATATTTTCAAAGAATCTGGAACTAGTGCTTAGCCCTCCTCCGGGTTAATTTGAGGATCGATTTTCCTCCAGTTTGCTTTCACAGGAATCGTAGTCTACAATGGAACCGACGGAAAAGCGTCGTAAAACAGACAATGAAACCACAGAAAATGGAATTTCAAATAAGAAACTTCCAATTTCAAACGACGATGGGAGAGATTCTGAGGAAAACCACAGGTCTCAACAAAATGAAATCGAACGCAGGGACATCGGCGCGGGAAATGAGCAACTTCCGGTTTGTGAGCGTGGCGTGGAGTGCAGTGAAACTGATTTGATTCACTTTGCAGAATTCTGGCATCCGACAAAATCAGAAGAGGAAGAAAATAGCAAAAATGAAGGTGAATCACACGAGGAAGACGAATGCGAAGTCGTGGAGTTGCCTTGTCACGAACTAGCAGCTACACAACAGGTTTTCGAGGAGTATTCAGATAGTGAGTCAGATAATGACGGAGATGAAAACTCAAACACGCTCAAGAAAATTCAAGATGAGCAATCTAAAGCTGACAGTTTTGGATCTCAGTAAGTATTGAAACCTAAACAGAACATTTAAACTGCCGTTTGATTAGCTCAGCTTGTGCAAATTAGATTTACAACAGCCGTTGTTTTCAGGTGTTGTTTTGCACTTTGCCGGACGATGCCTGTACAATCACGCAAAGAAAAATCTCGACAAAAAACAAACTACATTGACGGCAGTGTTCATAAAGTAGCAAAGAAACGTGGTTAAGAGTAATAGTCCATTTCTTTTCACAAAGAAATCAAGTACGAATGTTATTTGCAGTTGTCGTCAACATGTGCACGCAATTTAATTCAAATTTGCATAACAAGGGTTCCACATGTCATGCTATTTGCTTGTTTAATGGACTTTACTGATTAAAAACATTAATAAGTTCCATGGAACCCATGGAAGTGTGGTAATAACAAGCAGTAACCTCAATGTTTAACAGTCCGCAAAGCAGCATTTGCGTGAGTCATAATGGCGTAATGTCGCGTGACTTTTGATAGCGTGATCTCGCGTCACGCGATTAACCAGTCAAATGCATTTAGGTCTATTGGGGGCGCTGTTATCTCGGAGCCAGTAGATGCTCGAGACAACAGGAGTTCGACGTAGCCAATAGTAAATAAGTGAGCAACATCAACCAACTGGAAACGAGTTTCAGTTTCAGATAGTGGGAGATTCGAGATTATATTAATGGCAAAAAAAGAAACAGCAACGAAAAAAATTACGAAAGAATTTAAAACCAATTCTCTCGTAGTCTTTTATAGTTTATACTCATTACATTAAAACAGCAGGATTTGGATTAAGGTCGTATGTTATAGAAGATTCGAGGTAACCAAGGTTCGAGAAAGCGGGGATATAGTTCACGAGAAAAATCATCCCAGAATAAAAGAGGAAAATTTGTATTTATTACAAACTCCGTACAAATAATTTTCCGTTTAATTGATCAGGATGATCAGCTACCATATTCTAATGACATGCTGATTAATTTACAAATTTACTTGCCTTGCAGACTATCACGAGATGATACAGTCTTAAGTCGTGGTCCCAGCATTGTCAAATGTTATTCACTGTTGTCCGAGTCTGAACGCCGAGAGCTCATACGAAGGGCGTTTGAGATGAAAGATCTGTTAAAGAAGGAACTTGATAAAACACTGGGCATCATTGAAGAAAAGAACAGAGAACTTCGCAGAGTTCACTCACAGTTAGAGCGAGGTCAACTGATGGTTGACGGTGAAAAGGAAGCTTTGGATAAAGATGATCTGTGCTATTTTCCCCTTTTTGCTGAGAGAGACTATAAGGAAGGTTCTGCTGCTCAGATGCATTTTCGTCTCGCAGGTAAACTGCCAACACAGGATTTTTTTCCTGATTAGGGCTTCTTATTCCATCTTGAGACAACCAAAGGCATAGGAAGAGAATTCAAGTTAAGGATCTGAATCCAATATAATTATCTACTGGGGGGCTTGGAGGCAATGCCAGTATAAGATAAAATTTAATATGGGGTGTTGTGTCCCCTTTGTGAAAATTATGGAGTCTGTAGATCCCCTCCCGATTCATATACCCTTACAGTACAACGCTAAATTTTGGCGTACTCCCGTTGGTCGAAATCGATCACGTGACGCGATAGTGTCTGTCCTCAGCCGGCGCCTCAGCGCATAGTGCCGTTTTTGACAACTTTCACTCAAAATTTAGCGTTGTACCATAAAAATAATAGAGTCCTTCTGTCTCAGGCCCTATGTGTGATAGGTTCCCTCGGAAATTTGATGTTCAAACTTCATATAAGCCCTCGAACTACGTTCTCGGGCTAATATTTGTTGTGAACATTGAATTTCCTCGGGCAACCTATCACACGATAGTGCCTTCGACAGAAGAACTCTATTAAAAACAGCGTATTTAAATTGTACCTTTGTATTCACTGCCTCCCCTACCCCAGTACACACATCAGCAATTGGCAAATGTTAAGTTCTTGATGGTGAAAAATGCCACATTTTCCTGTATTAAGTTTGTCAGAGCCGAAAACAGGGATTTAAATGTTTCTAATTACTTAAAACGATAAATCAGCATTATGCGGCCCTTTATCATTGAACAGGTCTATTTGGGAGGAAGGTTAAGGAAGGCTTCAATTTAGTTCGTGACATTTTTAATGTAACTTCTTACGTTTTGTTTTGATTTTTCAGAATCCCAATTTTACAGACTCGTTGACACCACTGATAAGTACCGTGTCACCAAGGTAGAATATGTTGTCAATCCAGTTTTAATCAGAAGATTCCAGAAAGCGCGACAGAAGCTAAAGAACACCCGAGGAGAAAAAATGTCTTACCCAGTGCTCGCATTCCACGGAACGAAAGAGGCGAACATTCATTCTATTTGCAAGACTGGATTCAGAGTTCCTGGAGAGGCAAATTTTGAGCATGCCACGGACACAGGTAATTTACAGTTTTCCAGCCAGCAGAAATTGTCAGTTACTGGGACAAATTTTGTCTACAGGCGCAGAGGTTAATGCATCGGATTTTCCACCTTAAGGTCCGGTCCAAAGAAGCCGCAAGTCAACGCAGTTTGGAAATGCGACCTTGCGTAGTGGCCAAATGGACTTGAAAGTATGATAAATTCGACGCAAGTTGCAAAAACGCCATCTCGGTGCAGCCCCTGTGCGCGCACCTTTACAGGGGAAAACAATACTGAAACCAACCTGCGTCAACTTGCGTTGAGTGCCAAATGGTTGAAAACATGCGTTCACTTGCGTGCAAATTTGTGGTCGATAAAAGTGAATGCAAGGAATTGCAACCCATCGTATGGCTTCGCCATCACCCCATTTTATCTAAAACAACGAGAATCTTGACTTTTTTCATTTGCAACGGAATGTGTACACTTCTCCTTACTGGCATAGTTTTGCTGCTCGCCATGGATAGAAAGCAATGGGAAAGGGTAAACGAATTTTTAGTTCTGGATTGATGAAGCAGGAGACCATTGTAACGGACTGTAGAAAACATTAGGAAATTAGACTGATTAGATTTCAAATTAACAATGGCCGGGGACGCCACCAGCATGTGTACTCGCCAGCGTTGCAACATTTTGTCATTGTCGTACTTATGTTTCATGTTTTTCTTTGTATTTTTTCTGTGAACAGGATTTTACGGTCGTGGTGTATATTTCAGCGAGTATCCCTCCTACTCAGTGAGCTACATCCGAGGGGCCTCAAGGCTCCTTCTATGCCAGGTGCTCCCAGGAAACGTCTACCGATGTACCAACCTGATTCATGGAGAGCCCCTTGAGGTGGGGCATGATTCTCACACCTCCCCTGATGGGAAGGAACTTGTGATTTTCAATTCACATCACATTCTACCATCTTATGTTGTTCACTATGGCGAAGCTATCGGAGACTTCACATATGAAACGACTGATACTTAGATATTTTTTAAACCTAAAAAATCTAGTTATAATCAGTTAAGTTATAATGGTTTTAATCACTTAAAACTGATCCTGTGAAATATTGCTTTTAAAACTTCATGGCACAATCTGATGGAGATATGACGTTAACTCATGCCGAGCTAACACCATCAACTATTAAAGGGTGTTTTGCATTCCAAGTTTCAAAGCACCAAATGTGTTATTAGCTTGTTACGAGTGAAACGTCTAGACAAGTATCAAACTCGTACAAATGACATTTTGAGCGAAAGTAGCTTCACAAGATCATCAGCAGATTCTTTTTTTGCATTTTATTTCAGTGGTTTGATCATAACCTTAGTTCATACAAGTGACGCTAAATGATCTGTTTCTCAATAATTTACTATACCGGTGCAACTCATAGCACCATGACAAAGGAAAGTTGCTAGCATTCTATCAGAACCATTCTTTTTCCAACATTTGGCTCCTTAAGTCAAACCTTCGTTTGTGTAATCTAGTTTAACTATAAGACTGTTAAGGTCCAGATAGAATACTAAATCATTAAACACATACATGTAAATAATGTGTGAAACCAGTTTCCCAGCGGTCAAACGAAGCGTCTCGTCCGGTTTTTCAGATCCCTGAAATTTTAATCAGTTCAAAAGTTTACGAGCATGAAGTTCTTATAAAAACAATGCATTGTACGTCCCAACAAATCGAATTTCGTGCCGATAAAACTTGTGGATGACGGTTACGTCCTTTTGAACACATACTTTCTTATTTTCAGAAAGGGCGTTAAGTTTTGCGGTTAAAGGGAAACTTTCCACGTTTGTATTTTTGTTTGCAAAATTGTCAGGAGCCCTAAACGCATTATCCGTTTGACCGCTGTGAAATCAACAGTACAGTAAAACTCGGCATAATTATACCACTGACGTCTAGCGTATTCATTTATCATGTATTACATTCTGTTAAAAGTCACTGTGTAATTTCAGTAACTTTGATTCAAACTAGCAGTCTGAAAAAAATATTTAAAAACGCTCATTTTAAATCCCTAAACAGCAGGGAACAGAGATCGCTGGGGACGTGTTGTTGATAGTCTTTATTCCCACTCCAACCAAATACAGAGGCTTGAGTTTAGTCAAGTCAAAACTATAATGATAAGGCAAACCAAAATAAAGTTCTTTGGTGATTGTTAAGTGACCGACGCTTTTTTTTTCAAACGTGACCCTAGAATTTTTTTAGAGTGGTTGCCCCTCCCAGATTCTGCTATTTGTACGTTTTGTACGTGTATCTAGAACTGAGTTTTCACAAGCCATTTTCTCTCAAAATAAATCTGAATTTTTTTGTTGTACACTAGATGTATGAGTGACAAAAACAGTTTCAAAAATAAAATAGTGATTTACAACAATCTATTCTTTTCTAGTGTAACGAGAACCGTGAAGTATTTTGTTTTTTTTGCTTGTGATGTGTGACATAGCACGGTCCAGATCTTGTCAAAAGTAATGATTGGGTTTCAAGATTGGGGTAAAACCCGATCCTCAAAATAAAATATAATTTAAATATAATACTTAGCATCTTAAATAATGACTTATTTACAAAGTGAAATAAGAATTTTAAAAAGATCTTATATATGACCTGATTAAAATAATGAGTTAAAAACAAAATATTGTGAAATATGTAGATCAACTTTAACGAAACAAACTGTATGTTTAAATTATTTTGGAAATTAATTAGCACTTTATCAAACGACTAAAACTAAGTGTACAACAGAATTATAGTCAAAATACTCAGCGCGTTCCGCTCATTATTTAGGGATGATTTTCATTACTCAGGAATGGATTGCATTATTGGAATCAAAATTCCATTTTCAAATTGAAGATTGAAATCTTCCAACGGTAGACTCATTCAAAATAACGAATGTTGATTGGCTTGTTACTTACATAAACCAAAAGTTCACACGCGAAATACGAAACCGTTAGCGGCTGTTGGTTTCAGTCGGTTTGACATTACAGGGAATTTTTCTCAATTTTCAGGAACATTTCTTGTGCATTTACAGCACACTTGTTTTTAAGAAATTATTCTTCACGTTTTATTGCAACAGACTACTTCTTCACTTTTAAAAGTATTTGCGATTAATATTTTGTTGAGCGAACACAAATCAAGTCAGATAGGTCAAGCCGCCAACAGTCTCAGGGTTGTCCCTTACAGCCGGCAGCCGGCAGAATGAACCGGCTACTTTTGTCATATAAATGTATGTATATTTTAATGACAAATTATTTGTTCCTTTACTGGCGCAGATAATTATATGAAAATGAAACTTATTTCCCATTGCAGTTTATTGACTTAAAAATAATCTGGTTGGCACAGAGATACACGATTTTTAGTTCATTACGTTGAGTTCTGGGAATTACATGTAGAAAACCACTAAGGCATGAGTTTATAAAAATAAAATTGAAAAGTTACGATTACTTTTGGAACTGACATTGGAAATTTGTGCTCAGAATAAAGGAATTCAGTTTCTGGGGACTTAAAATGTAAAAATTTCCTTGGGGGAGCACGCCCCCAAACCCCCCTAGAGGGGATCGCCTTCGGCGCTTGATAATCACTATCCGGCTACTTAAGAATTTTTGCCAGGTACTTGAAAAGTTGTGGACAACCCTGCAGTCTGCTACTTGCACGTGAGCATTCGCCTCATGTCAATAATAAACCAATCAGCATTCCTTATTTGGAACAAGGCTACCGTTGTAACATTACAGTATTCAATTTGAAAGTGGAATTTTGATTCCAATAACGCAATTCGTTCCCGATTAATGAAAGTCATTCCCAAATAATAAGCGGAACGCGCTGAGTATTTTGACTATAAAAAACACTTGTACTTCACCTCATACACATAAATTGTAATTAATTTAACAATTAAAACCTTATTTTTTCAAACAAAAAGTCGATGGCATAATTTTGTGCTTAGGCTTAGAACCTATGACGACAACTGGTCTTTTGTAGTTCCAAAATGGAAAAAAAAAGACAATACACAAACTAAGAGGGCAAAGTTGGGCAGGGAAAAGAACTTATTATATATTACTTAATTTAATTTGTTCTCTGTCACGTTTCATCATCGCTGCCCTCGTCCTCCTTGTCAATCATGCTCAAGTATTCCTGAAGAGCTGATAAATGAAGATTGTTCTGGTCATCTTGGTTTGCGTGGTCTATGACTTCGTCTTGTGTGATGTCTCCGTCGCTTTGACTGTCACGTGGTTCGGCTGATGATGCATTGAGCAATGGGGCGTCCCACCGGTCTCCTATAAAAGTAAGAGATCAGCATACTTTCAGTATTTGGAGGCAGCGTGGCCGAGTGCTTCGGGCGCCCGACTTGAAATCCGGAGGTCCCAGGTTCAAATCGCGCTCTGAGCACCAGATGGGGTTGTTCTCGTTAGTTCCGAGTTTAACTGCAAGGCCACACTTGTAAATAGCCCGCTAGTCTGCCTTCTGTAACTTTGAGTTTGTTTGGGGACGGTGCCTCCTTTTGTTGCCGCGCATACGTTCTGTGCATCTCGGGGTATTCGGGTTTCTAAGGAATTTGCCCACTAACACAATAATATTTTTGCACGGTTTGAGACTATGTGGAAAAAGCAGATCTTAGCAAGGGCTATTAGAATCCAAAGAGAAAATTGGGGAAAACCACGCGTTTTTCAGAGATAATTGAGCTTAAATTTGGAAAGAAATTGCCACATATTCTTTGTACTTTAACGTTTTAGAGTTATGGTTCCTTAATTATCTCTAAAAAATGCGTGGTTACCCACATTTTTCTTTTTGGATCCCAATACCCTTGCTAAGATCTACTTTTTCCCCATAGTCATAACCTTTGCAAAAATAAATCTGTATTGAGAGGCACCGTCCTTAATTAGTGTTATTCGTTTCTGATTATATCAGTGGAGTCCCTGGAAACTAGCTCAAAGTATCTAAGTACACGTCCACTATAAACACAGCATTTACAATTATTGTTACAGTATCGTCATCATCATAGCCATCAATGATGTTGGAAAGATAAGGCTGCTGTAATGTTTTCAATAAACTGTTGTTAACTTCTCTAGGCAAGCCTTCCAGTTTCAAGTACTGGTGGTTTTCCTAAAATCTTTGTTTGTCATCAGAGCGTCGAATGCGAACTCATTGTTTCTCTTCCAACATCCCTTCCACCTGCAAAAATGTCTTTTCTGGTCAGGTGTGGCAGTTAACATGGCTCAACATTGTTGAATTCTCCATGTTAAAAGTGTTTTATAACTTGTTGAATCAAGATGAACGATGCTAAATGATGCTACATGATGCTGAACCTTTAATTGCCATTAAATACTCGTACAACATGGTTGCATTCAACAAGACTGAGTGACTTCGAATCCATTTGATCAACCACCTAAAGAGCCATAGCTACGTTTCTGTCTCAGAATAAAACGTCTCTTATGATCCTTGCTTTTTACTTAGAAAACTCTCCACCGCCTTATTCGACGACTTTTTTTTTGGCAACACATAACTTCACAAGCATGAATGAATTGAAAAAAGTCAAAATGTTGGTGGTTAAAAAATAGTCAAAGAAGAAAATTCTTGTCAAATTTTACTTACCTACGACGGAATCAAAAGAGTACTTGGTGATGTCAACAGGCTGGTTTATCCACTCATTTTCTTCCACATCTTTCATAGTTGCTCGCCACCGCGGATCAGGATGCAACAGCCAGCAAATAATAAACATGAGGTCTATACATGGGAACATAAGAAAAGAACCTTTTTCGTAAGTTTCATGTAACACACAGACTGTGTGATTGCTCGGAAGCCACGTTTATAAAACTCTGCACGAACAGTACATTCTCATGATGTATTTCTGTATATTTTGTATTTTATCCATGTTAAAAAAAAATTAACTTTATTGAAGTGTCAGGGTGGGTATTCCTGTTAATAAAAACCCTTTACAAGATTTGGAAGAAACAGGAGAAGACTGACTGACGTAGAATGACAAAATATCTCCCGCCAAAACAACAAAATATCTCCCGCCAAAAGCTTAAATAGTCCCGAAGGTCACATGACAACAACCGAACCTCTCAATCGTGCCGTCAGAACATAAATGTCTGACTAATCCATTCTCAGGTCACTTAACCGTAAGAAATTACATTTTCTGCCTCTTTATAGACATCTCAGTGTAATGCAAGCCAGCGCATACACCGTATATTATAATCATAAAGACTTTACAACAAAAGACAATAAAACTATGACCAATAGTCAACCACATTTGTGATAAATTATAAGTTACGAAGGCTTTTTGTGGGAAAACTTTGTACTGTGATTCTTTTGCCTAAAAAAAGTTCTTTTGAAAACCAATTCCTCAAAATAGCACCTATTTATGCCTTCAAAAAGTGCTTATCTAGTACGACGAAATAAATGTCAAAGTGTGAAAGAGTTAAAACAGTGTTCAACTGTTCTTTTCCTTTGTGTTGTCAAAATTAATGCTTCAATGTTGATGTTGTTTTTGTTACACTAAAGTTGGTATCTTACCCTGGGAAACGGCAAATGGTGGACGTAATTCAGCTCTGATGGTCTCTTCCACATCGTAGAATGGATTTTCTCCAAAAACTAAAGTGTATAATGTTACACCCATTGACCACAACTCCAGTTCTGGCCCAGCGTAGCTGCAAGATAGGACAGCGAAAAATGACGTTTGTTCTACTGGAACTCGAATATATTAGAATTTAAAAGCACAAAGAACCCTATTAAAGTTCTGGGCACGTTTCTATCGTACAATCAAAATAAAAACATCGAAGAGAACTTTCTTAGCAGGATTCGAAAGATGAAAATTAAATTAAATCTGTGGCTTTCCAGGGATTTGACGCTATACGGAAGATCACTATTAGCTAAAACGTTAGGAGTATCTCAGTTAGTCTATGCAGCGTCCATGCTGACTGTTCCATCTTTAGTAATAAAAAATGTTCAAACAGAGCTTTTTTCATTCTTGTGGAAAAACAAGAAAGACAAGATAAAAAGAACGGTCATGTACCAACCTCTTTCGGAAGGAGGTCTCAATTTTGTAAACTTTTCTGCAGTAGTAAAATCTTTGCGCCTAGCGTGGATAAGTCGGTTATTAAGCAGCACTACCGACTCTTGGAAAGCAATTCTAAATTATTATTTTAATACTTATGGGGGATTAAAATTCCTTCTTAAATGCAACTATAATGCGGCCTCCATAAATAATGGTTTACCTACTTTCTATCGGGAGCTTTTGCAATATTTCCAAGAGTTTAAAGATAAGACTAAAATATTTTCGTATGGCAAATTCCTGCTATGGAATAACGAGGAAATAACTATTGATAAAAATACGCTTTTCTGGAAATCTTGGTTCAAGAAGAACATCCTCTCTATACAAGATATCCTAAATGCTGATGGAAACTTTCTAACATTCCAACAATTTCAAAATAAGTTCAACATAAAAACAAATTATCTCCACTACTTCCAACTCATAGCAGCTATTCCAACCGACTTGAAGAAGAAAGCCAGGGAATGTGAAGCTCCCTCGCACGAGCTACTAAATACTACTACGATATCTTTGTTTCCTGGAAGCAATCTTGTAGATTTGGCAGACATGCGCTGCAAACACTACTATAAGATACTTAATAAAAACCCCACAGTAGAACCAACTGGCATCAAAACCTGGAAAGTCAATTTTGCCGATACTCATAAAGAATGGAAAAACAAATTTTCTTTTGTATATCAATCAACAAGAGACAACAAGTTAAGACAGTTCTCCTTTAGATTATTGCATAGAATTATAGTAACCAAACAAGAACTGCATAAATTTCGATTAACCGATGATGCAACCTGTACCTTTTGCCCTAACTCAGATTCAATAGAGCATACTTTTCTGGATTGCTCCGAGACAAAATCTTTTTATTATGAAGCGTTAATGTGGTTTAACCGCGTAAACGAGACCGAAATTGAACTTTCTAACGAGCAAATTACCTTTAATGAAATACCCGACTTTCATCAACTATCAGAATACCTAAGACGCAGACTACACTTATTTGTTATTCTTTTGAAACAATATGTCTACAGTTGTAAGTGTCTTGAGAAAAAACCGATCCAGAAAGAATTCCAAAGTAAAATGTTGATGCAATGGCAAATAGAGAAATGTGCTCTTCACTAATTCTGTTTCTCCCTTTCGAAAAATTAATACTTTAAAAAGGAGGGAAGACTACTACTGAATGGAGATTGTAAGTAACTCGTAGGTGCCTTTCGATTGATATCTTGTAATTTTTTTTTCTTCCTGTTCTTTATTTTTTTTAATTTTTTTTTTTTTTACTTGTTCTTTTCTTTTCTTTTATTCCTTTATTCAGTATCGTTTTTTCTTCTTAGCTGTATCACGTTTTTTGTATTAGCCAATGTAATGTAAATTGTATATGTAAGTGTGTGCATTAAAAAAAAAAAAAAAAATCATCATCATCATCATCATCATCATCACCATCATCATCACTATCAACATAATCTTTCACGCTTAGTGACACAGGGCAGAACTTGCAAAGAACTAGTTGTCATAAAACTGTGTTACACTTGATGAACACAAATCAAAGTGTCTATCTCTGAGAGATGTCTATGTTAGAAACTGGTGCAGCATGCGCTACACAGTCAAGTGACCAAATAAGAAAAATTCCCAGGTATCTGTCTTAAAAATATGTCCACTTTAGAGCAGCACCCATTATAAAATGTTTTCTTTTAAAAATGCCAGCATTAAGAGTAGCGTCCTCTACAACAGTATGCTTGTTCCGAAGATGTCTGCCTTTGAGTGGTGTCCATAAAGAAGATGTTTTCTTTAAGATGTCCAGCTTAGAGAGGTCTACCTTATGAGGGCTTTCCGCCTTGAAGAGTTGAAAGGGGGGAGTATCTCAAGATTTCCACTTTAGATTGGTGTCTCCTTTACAGTGGTGTCTGCCTTGGAGAGGTGCCCGTGTACCTATACAGAATTTTCAGTTAACCCTTTCACTCCCAAGAGTGCCCAAAACCAAAATTCAAGACAAATCTCAATTTCATTTTATAAAACACTTATATAGAAACAGTACCGTGTGAAAGTACTGTTAACGAGGTTTCATTTGAATGGTCACATCATAGGATTTCATCCACAGACTCCGAAGTTAAAATCACCTTAATGTCTGCATGACTGACTCTGGGAGTGAAAGGGTCAATAAAAGAATTGTCTGTGATAGAGATCGAGTAGACGTTTTGGGAGAAGTGTTGGTCAGTTCATTGTGTAATAAAAGAACATTAAAATTGGTAACTTAAGTCACCTATTTCCCATTAGGACTTCTGGCGAGCAATACTCCATGGTCCCACAGAATGTACAAAACTTCTTTCCCTCTTCCATGTAGGCTGCAGAGCCAAAGTCGATCAACTTGATGTGAAACTTGTCATCCAAAATGATGTTCTCATCCTGTGGTAACAATAATCATTTAGCAGTGAGTGAGTTAGATCACTAACTAAACAGACTTGTAAACTCAGCAAAAACCAACACAAATATTTCTTTCTTTCCCCAAATGAGAATTGATAACACAGTCAACAGAGCAGAAAAACTTTCTCTTCCTTACTCAATGTTGCCACTAAAAAATTTATGCTTGCTATGTTAGTGAGTGCAAATTTATGAAAAAATGTCTGCAAATGAATGTAAATGTAAGCAGCTACGTAGGTAAATTTATGCAATGGTGGTAGCTAAATAAATTAATTAATAAATTGATTCTATGACATGCAAATATTTCTGAACCGATTTTTTTTTGTCATACTCTGTTCTTTACTATTACCTTAACATCACGATGAAGTATTCTCTTGCTATGAAGGAATGAAACAGCAGAAACCACCTAAAACAGAATCAAATGCAGTATATTAAATTAAATTAGTATTTAACGCATGCAAGATCTGGACAAATGATTAGGAAGAGAACCTGGAAAACCAAAGACCAATGGATAAATCAAGTAGAACCTGAACCCTTTTAACCCAAACAGTGACGAAAAATGAAATAAATTTCTCTTTACAATATCAATTTTTTGTTCAAACATTCAAGTGATGAGAATAAAGAAAGTGATCACCAAGGATAAGATGACTTGATATTTAGACAAATTCTCCTTACTAGTTCCATAAGAAATGTATGGAGAGCAGTAATGAGACTATACGTTTTGACATCAGGACTTAAAAGTTTTTGCTCTACCATGTCACTGCATTGAGCGTCACTTTTAAAAGCTAAAAGACATTCACGTTTGCTGAAAATTACTAGTTCTCTCGTGGCATCTTCTTTCAGACACCATCACAAGACGTCCCATAATACTAAAATAAATTTGGCACCAACTTTATGGCATCAGTTTCCAGCTAAAAATACCAAAATATGAAAATTTAAAATCTAGGATTTTTTAATGACATGCTACAGTGACCACCTTAAAATGCTGAAAGTTACAAGTAACACAGCATTTTAGCTGTCACACATCCCCACTATGTACAATTCACGTCTCTCATGAAAACCAGCCATCTCATCTGTTTTGTTGATTGGGGACAGCATGGTTTTTAATAAAGTTTGACCATACCAGTGGGACAGTTCCAAATTAATGTATTTCACCTGTTTAAACAAGTAACTACACAGAGCTTCATCGATAGCAGGTTGTCTGTCAATGAACTCGAACAGATCCATCCCACTTCCATGCTTCTCCATGACCATTTGAAAGAATTCTTCATTTTCAAAAGCCTCCAACATCTGAAACAATAAGTAATAGCAAGTGCGTTGGTTTACATGAAGGCAACATAATTGTGCATCTTGCTGCAGGTTGCTACTTCAGTACTTTACAAAAACAATTTGATTAACTGACTGACTGACTGACTGACTGACTGACTGACTGACTGACCGACTGACCGACTGACCAACTGACCAACTGACCAACTGACTGACTGGCTGACTGACCGACCGACCGACCGACTGACTGACTGACTGACTGACTGACGGACTGATGGACTGACTGACTCACTGACTATCTCACTGACTGACTGACTGTCTGTTTGACTGGCTGGCTGATGGATGGATGGATAGATGGATGGATGGATGGTGGATTGGATGGTTGACCAGTTAGTTGACTGGTTGGTTGATTGATTGATTAATGTCCGCAACTTGTGGTTAGCTCAGTTGGTAGGTTGCCAAACTGCATAGTATAGTAATAATTTATACTAATTGCTTACCTTGACTATGTTTGGATGTTTGAGTTTTGCCAATAAAGCAATTTCTAAAGGAATTGAACCCAACATTGGATCATCAACCCAACAGTCAACAAGAATCTTTGCTTTCCTGATAAACTTGACGATAACCTGTAGACAGAAATCAAAAGAAATCAAATTCTCCCTGGTTAAAATTATGCGTGTGCTACTTCCCTTAGGGAACTTTCTTTCCCAGCTGCCTCGAGTAAAGAAGATTTTTCACATTTGTTTGTAGGTAGGTTGGTTGGTTTAACAAGGTAAGAAAAGATAAAGTTGCACACAAGCCAAGAAGGCCCACATGGCCAGAGCTTAACCTGGTTTCCGTAACATGAAGCAACTAAGTGTATTGCTACTCCCCCCCCTCCCCCCCCCGGAAGGCATGCTAATCCATCACAGGGTTACCCATTTTATACAACTGGGCAGAGAGAGACAATGTGGGGTAAAGTTTCTCGTCTAAGAAAATAGAAATGTTGGCTTTTGAGGATGAAGGACAACCAAAGAGCCTAGAGAAAAACCCCTGGGGCAAGGATGAGAACCAACAACAAACTCAACCCACATAATTTATGGTGTCAATGCTGGTATTTATAAAACCAGACCCACCTTGGAGGAAGGCAATTAAGTGTTCTCACACGCCAACCCCGTGCGGCCCCAGAAGGGTTCTGCTGGGCAAATGAGGACAAAAGCTCAGTTGGCCAACAGCTACTTCTTCATAACCTAATGGGACATTATGGTCTTCCCTGCAGCGTTAACCCTTTAAGGCCCAATATTAATATGCATGTTCTCTTAGTGTTCTCCATACATTTCTTATGGTACTAGTTAGGAGAATTTGCACAAACATCAAGACATTGCATGTTTGGTGATCATTTCCTTTATTCTCGTGACCTGTAAGTCTGATTAAGTAGAGGTATTGTAAGGAGAAATTAGATGCTTGTCGCTATTGGGGTTTAAAGTGTTAAGTTAATAAACAACAAAATTTAATGTAACAACATTTAATGTAAATACAAATGCAAGCTACCTTTACTCCATCAGACCTCCTCTGACCAACTTTAACGAACCCGAATGCTCCTTTCCCTATAGACTGTAGGGTGATGTACCTCTCGTCATATCGACCACGCCCAGGGGATGGCTCTTCCCTATGGCTACTTTCATTCATGTATTGAGCAAGCTGCAAGTACAAAAATAATTTTTGCTCTTACTTAAATTTAGTTTTCTATATTAACCCTTTAAGCACTGATATAAAAATGCATATTCTCATTACTGATCTCCATACATTTCTTATGGAACTAGTAAGGAGAATTTGTCTAAATATCAAGACATCTTATCCTCAGTGATCACTTCCTTTATTCTTGTCACTTGAATGTTCAAACAAGCAGTGATCATGTAAAGAGAAATTTCCTTTTCATCAGGGCTTAGGGTTTAAAGGGTTAAATATACTGTTCAAGGTTTGTTGAAATCCTTATAATTTGAAAGTTGATAAAGATAAAAATGGAAAAATAATATGAAGCTTGGGCATGTAACTCGTAAACTACATGTACATTCAGTTCACCACAAGTCACAAGCATAGGGCTACAGAGGAAAAACTTTGAGTCTCCAATGGGAGTTGAAACCTGTCCTTTTGTATACAAGCCAGTTACTTTAATGAATGAGTTACAGAAAATTTGTGGCAAGCTAGGACATTTTTACTGCGTTCTGATGTGCATTCTGTTAGGATCAGTAATATTGAAAGCATGGCCATGCAATTTTTATAAACTGTAAATGCAATTCAGTTTGTTGCAAGCATGGCACCACACTTCCACACCCTGTTCAGACGTTCTAGATAACCAGTGAGTTACTAGGAGACTTGGGGCTAACTACCTCATTTCTTCTGGGATCACCTGTAAACAAAAAATTCACTGTATACTCTCCATTTACAGTAACAAGACTCACCTCGGCTATATTGGTGACTGAATAGTCTAGTGGTGATGTGCTGTTAAAACTTGATGCTAAAGCAAAGCTGCTCGTTGATCGACCTCCCTCGCCTTCTTCTTCTGGGTCACGGGATATCCATGCACAGTACAGAACACGCCCATCATTTAATTCCATTTTCTTGACCTGTTCAAATCAAAACAAGCATCAAATCAATAAATAAAGCTCCAAAATACTCCGTCCCATCCTCGCAAGCATTTATGACTGAAGAAGATATCACATAAATTCAAGTTAAAAGAGAACATTAAGCCACTCGATCCACCATAGATGGGTTCTTCAACTGGTAAAGTGGAGTCCTAATAACTTGAACTTTTTTAGGGAAATTCAAAACAGTTCCTTTATCACAACAGAAAATACCGTTTGGGAAACAGCAGGGAATACAAATCACGTACCATTCATGCCAGCATCATTGGATTTTTTTAATACTATCTTGAAGCAATCAAAATGCTACCCAGATCTACATGTACATGGCTATTAACATCATCAGTAATGTCAGTTCAGAGAAGAATAATGTTGTTGCAAAAATCTGTCAGTGCTCACAAGATCAAATTTCAGAAGTCTGATATTTACAGTGCTCTTTACCTTTCATATGTCAGATGGACTAACAATTACCTGAAAGATAATTCCAAGAAGTGATCCATCCTTATGTCTGGCTTTCCCGACGAAGCTACCCTCACACACAGGTTGAAAAGGTGATGCAATCTCTGTGCGCTGCACACTCGTCACTATATTTGGGGTGGATGTCAGGCCTTCTAGTTTAAAATGACAGTCATCAGGCGGGGATGCTGACATCCTGATTGATCCAGTTTGGCTTTGCAAGCCTGCAAGTGACGTATCTGCTGATGAATGGTTGTCATTTGTGCTGGGATGCGAATATGTTTCACTAGTGTTGGTTGATGTCTGGGGACTTGTAACTTGCTGGTCTGAAAGAGAAGAGGCAGTTTGGCTAAGTGGTTAGGACACCAGTCTTGCAATTTAGCAAGCTAGTAGTAGTTATTTCTCAGTAGCCCCAGATTCAACTCCTTGGCTACCCTTGTATTAATATAAAAAAATATGTACTATAAACACGTAATATAAAATTGCTAACTGGTTTGCTTCTAACCAGTTGGGGCTCTTAACTTATGTTATCTTCAATTTGCAGTATTTCTTTCAAGTTTACTGAAAAGCCCCTTACAGGGAGTGGTCCTCCCACTAAACAGTGGAATTACCAGCAAGAGGTCCTAAGAAAGACTTTGTTGTGAAACAAGATGATCTTGAGAATGCCCAGTGGTCCTAAATACTACAAACGGGTATAGATAAAATTTTTAACAGATGGGAGTGTGTAGTTGATAGGCGGGTATCGTGGGCCAGAGGCCCATTGGATCGTGCCTTAGGCACGATCCTGCTAGGGGGGTCCGGGGGCATGCTCTCCCAGAAAATTTTTTAAACCTACACTCTCACAAATGCGTTTCCCGTGATTTTTTTTTTGGGGGGGGGGGGGATTAAGGCCATTCTGGGCTGTTTTCAGTGAACAAGAATAGATGGTTTTCTTTTAATAAAGCTGTGAAAAACTTACTGTTGTCACTTACATTGACTACATACTAGTTCTCTAGAACTCAGCAAACTGCCTTCAACCGATTTTAAAAATTTCCTTATACCAAGGACTTCAGCATCATCTTTTCTTCCTCTTTTTCCTGACATATCACCTGAAATCTCAGCACGGTTGCTTCGTTTTGTCAGGAATACACGATATGGCGTACATTATTTCGCATACATGAAGCAGAGAAACCGCTGGCATTGAGCTTTTATGGAGTTCGTATGATCGTTTGCAAGTGGAGTGTTTTCTGTCATTGTGCTCAAGGTAAGACAAGAATTGAGGTTTAAAAGGACAAAAAAATTAAAGAAAGATCGAGTGGAAACAGTAAGGAAATTGAGAAACCTATTTTTAAGATCGTAGGAGGTTTTTCAACCGGGAAGATCGAGTTTACAGCCGGGTGTTTTCCTCGGCTCCTGGCTATTATCTACATCCCTGCTACAAAATCTAACAGTCTTGGCTATTACCTTGCTCTCTGTTCATTTCAAGTGATTCCTCCTTTACATCATCTTCACTTTCATTTTCCTCGTAACAAACTTCATTTTCATTCTGATCACACAACAGTGAAGAGGATAAAGATTTCTTCTCCTCCTCTTGCAGCTCTGTAAGTGGTGTCGAGGCATCGGCTGGAGATGATACTGCAACGGGTCCATCTCGCTTCACTATACCCTTCTCTCCAATTTCCAAACGCACCTTCTCTAAGCTTCCGCTTCTGTCGTCTATCCCACTATCCTCGGCATTCATTCCTGGAGTAAATGAACCAGACCCAATGGATGGACAGCTAGATTCACTGAAGTTATTCCCCACTTTGCTGTCACCGAAGTTTGCGACCATGCTTTCTTTGTCAAGTAGTGTGCTATTAACAGGTGGAGACTGCAGATCTCTGGAGATGCTTCTGTTATTTCTGATGCTGTCGACTGTTGAATGAGAACTGCTGAGGCCAGTGCTAGTGCTGAGAGAACTGGTAATGGAGTCATCCAAATCTTTCCCATCTGGTCATTAAAAAGATTTTACAGTACAAATGAAAAATGTGTGCCTAATTAGTACTGAGCTACTACAAGAACTTGTAATAGTCACCCAGATCTTTGCCATTTGGTTAACCCTTTAAGCTCTGATATAAGAATGCATGATCTCCTTACTGTTCTCCATGCATTTCTCATGGAACTAGTAAGGAGAATTTGTTTAAATATCAAGACATCTTATCCTTGGTGATCACTTCCTTTATTCTCATCACTTTGACTGTTTGAACAAGTAGTGATAATGTAAAGAGAAATTTCATTTTCATCACTGTTTGGGTTTAAATGGTTAAGAAAAGATTTACAGTACCAATGAGAAACGTGAGCCATTATAAGTAAACTACAGAGAGAACTTGTAATGGGATCATCCAGTTACTTCCCATAATGTTTAAGAGATTTACAAGATGAGAAGTGTGACTTCGGTAGCAAACTGTTGAAAAAAGGTAGGGCTGTCCTTCAAGGCCTTCATTTTGGCCAGTGGAACACCACATCCACGCAAATTTTAACATGCCCACGAGGTGACAAATGAGGGAAGTGCATTTCACTTTTAAAAGGCCTTTCAAAACAAAGAAGGGGATGTTTTTACCCTAAGCAGTTTCATTTGCAAATCACATTTTGGCAAAAAACAAAAACAAAACAAGAACAAACAAACTGACCCAAAATTCCTTCACTGTAGTTACTTGCTTTGGAATCAAGTTCACGTGTGTAGATTACTGTGCTCTTCCGCTCCTTCTCCACAAAACAGTCATCATCATCGTCATCATCAAATTCATCATCTTCATCATCGAATGGTGGTAGAGGCATACTACTGTCGTCTATGTCATCCATGTCATCAAAGAAGTTTGGAATGAGGTCAACCATTTGCTGTAAGAATATTTGTAGGAAAAAGTTGGATACCGGTAGTTATAGAATAGTTATAGAATATGTATAGAAATACTGTCTTAATTGGTACATTGTACCATAATATTATAATGTACAACATATACACATACTCCTGTACATGCACCATATACCATACCATAATGCCATTTATTATATAGACAAGAGTGTTTTAGTGGAAACAATATTTTACTCACTCGCTGCGCTCGTTCGTAAAATATTGTTTTCACCACTCGAAAATAAAATTCATATCTTCGCGCCGCCATGTAATATCCTCTATATATGACATGGCAGCATAAAAGTTTTGCTGGGGTTGGCTTTCCTATACATTACAGTGTATAACATATAAACATAATAATATAACATACCTACCCAATACCAGAATACCACATATACAACATAACATATATAGAGGATATTACACGGCGGCGCGAAGATATGAGTTTTATTTTCGAGTGGTAAAAACAATATTTTAAAAATGAGTGTCGCAAGTAATTAAAATATTGTTTCTTACCACAAGTAAATAAAATTCATATCTTCAAGCCACCGTGTAATTTTCTTTTTATTATATAGACAAGAGTATTTTTGCACAAACAACAGTGTAAAAGTGGGAAATGACTTCATCGATATCCTCACTAGTGAAAATATGGAAAATACGCCACTCGAATCCCGGATGTAGTCTCATATGAAATTTACAAGTGGCCAATTTTCCACTAAAACGCTCTTGTCTATATAATAAAAGGTGCCATAACATGACAAAGTAACAATTTTAATAATTATTACAAAATACTTTCTGGAGGGAAAAGTAAGGCAAATGATGTCTTGATCCAAACGATAAAACTGCCCCTTTTCAATAAATATTATAACCTCCACTCTACAGAGTAAAGAGTTGACAACCAACTACTGTTTCCAGCACTTGCACTAAACATACCTTTCCAACCAGTTCTTTCTCTGCATAACCAAAGAGCATAAGCGAGAAATTGTGATTACAGGAATGGATGATTCCTTCAGGCGTGAATGTTACCAAGCCACTAATGTTAGTAAATACCCAGACCATGCCTTTGTAGAAGAGTTTGTTGTCAGAGAAGTCTTTGTCACGATCAAGCTTTTTTAGGTCCTTGCCATACTTGGGTTTAAGGAAGATGCTGAGAGGGAATGTTGCCCCATCTTTTGTCCGTCCAGTCGCTCTCTGTTTCTTAACATGCTTTATGTAAAAAAAAATTAAAATTAATATAATTATATATAATTTTTAGTAAGTGATAATAAAATAAGATAAAATTAGGAAGGGTGTATATGTTGTAGTTCAATTTAATCCTCAATGGTTCAATTTTTACTTTCCTTTGTTCTTTGTTATGTTATTATATGTTAATGAATATGAAACTAAAGAAAACAAAAATTGAACCAAGGATAAAATTAAACTACAACATCTACTGGTACTTAAAATCATTAAAAATGTAGTGCTTGTGTCATTAACACTGGAATCAAGTATTCTCTTGTGCTGCACAATGTAGGGTGTGTCACCTTACGTGTATGGATGGCAAAAAATGCATTGTGTGTGGCTAGGACCAGGACTACAGTAAGTATCCATTTAACCCTTTCACTCGTACTCCCAGAGTCAGTTATCGAGACATTACAGTGATTATAACTTTTGAGTCTGTGGATGGAATCCTATGGTGTGTTCCTTCAAATGAAACCTCTTCAGCAGTACTTTCATATGGTACTATTTATATTCTAGTATTTTACAAAATGAAATTTGGGTTTCGTCTTGAATTTTGATTTTAAGAGAAGTGTCTGGGAGATGAAAGTTAAAGTGTACATGCATGGCTGGGACCAGGATTAAGTGTCCACTTAGGAGAGATGTTCACTCATACTTCATACATGTATGTATATGAGTCAGACCAAAAAGGTTGTGTCCACATGAGACTGAAAGCATGACTTGTATGAGTGTCCATTCATAAGCAGTGCTCACCCATCATATATTCTGTACCTTGTTCATGTTTTCACATGTTGGCAGCATTAGTGCAGGAATGAGCTTCTTTATGTTGACTCCAATCAAATCTCCAGCTCCGTGGTACCCATGAAGAAAAGCAAGATCTCGATCACAATCTACTATGCTTCCCTGGAACAAAGTCAAAAGTCGAAGACACTATTAACTAATTAAGTATAAAATAATATTAAATAACTATTACAAATTGAATTCTACAATGCAACATAGATGAAACTGTACTGTAAGTACTGTCGGTAGTAATAAATACACTGTACAACACTAATGTGAATCTTGTGACTTAACATAATGTACATGTTGTAGGTTGAAATGAATTTAAGGTCAAAATGATTTCAAACTAGTTTGATTAGGATTTTCTTTTGTTTCAGTTTGATGATAATGACTATAAAACAAAGGATAATACAAATCAAACTAGTTTGAAATCATTTTGACCTGAAATTTATTTAACCTACAACACACACATGAGCACCCTGAACGTTAATACTAGTTAACAGTAACTTATCACTGAGACATTATTTTCTCTTCAGTTACAGACCTGAGTATCAAAGATAACAATTGCTGTTTTTCTTTCCACTGGCTCCAAGACTGTAATACATCGCGGCTCTTCTTCCCAGTTTAGTTTCTTCATCCAGACAGAAACAGGGAAGACAATGCCACAGCTGTCAACAGCTTCCAGCTGAAACACAACAGGAAGAACAAGGCTCAGGATGCAGAAATTTATATGGCTGATGTTTTAGCAGATAGAAAAAAAAAAAAACATCCTATGAGGGCTGCAGACATATTTTAAAGAAAGACAATAAGTGAGACCAAAAAATGTCATTTTTGACATGTCTGTGCTTGGTTTACTACCCTTCAAACTTCATTCATTGCAAAAGTAAAGCCCAGTTTTGTCTAGTACCACTAGTTTGGGACCCTGTCCTTCAATGTTACCCTGGTAGAAACCCTACACAGGATCCTATAGGATTTTCTAGGATCCTGTAGGATCCTTATGAGATTCTACACGATCCTGTAAGATCACACAGGATCCTTCATAGAAACCTAAATGGCAATACCCTGATAGAAATCCTATACAGGATCCTACAGGATTTTCTAGGATCCTGTAGGATCCTACAGGATCCTTTAAGTTCACACAGGATCCTACCCAGGATCCTAAATGGCAACAATCCCAACCATGTTGATAGGATCCTACTCAGGATCCTGTAAAGTCTTTCAGGATCCTGCTTAAGATTGTCTGGGATCCTGTTTAGGATCCTAGAGGACCCTATAGGATCTCGTTTAGGATCTTGCAGGATGCTATAAGATCTTAAACAGGATCCTACAGGATCCTATAGGATCCTAAACAAGATCCTTTAGGATCCTTCAGGATATCAATAGGATCCTACAGGATCTCATGTAGGATCTTATCATGATCCTATTAGGATCCTGGGTAGATTTTCTACCAGGGTAATCCTAGTCATGTTTTTTTGCATCCTACTCATGATCCTGTTAAATCTTTCAGGATCCTGTACAAGATCCTGCAAAAGATGTTAACCCTTTAAGCCTCAATAGTGATCAGCACCAAATTTCACCTCACCATTTCAGTGCATTATAGCACTTAAAGGTTACACGAATAAAGGCAATGATCAGCAGAGATGAATTGTCTTGATATTTTAACAAGTTCTCCTAGCTAGTTCAAAATGCATGGACAACAGTAAGGAGAATTTTGTATAATTATGCTGGGGCTTAAAGGGCTAAAGGATCCTAAACTAAAACAGGTTTCTGGAATATCCTAATCCTATAGAATCTTAAACAGGATCCTATAGGATCCTTAAGGCTTTTTTTCATACGTCAGGAAAATCCCAGACGATCAGGGATTCCACCATTTCCCGACCGTCCCAGATTTTGCCAACTAATGAAAATTCGAAATCGTAGACATCCCTGGTCGTCTGGGATGGTCAGGGACAAATCTGGAAAATAAGGAGCAACATGCCCCAGATTTCTGCATGGTTGGCGATCATTCCCCACATATGAAAACTCAAATTTGTACTGTCTGGGATGGTCAGAGACAAATCGGGATAATCGGGAGCGTTTCTATTTTCCCTACATGTCCCAGATTTCTCTGACGGTCAGCAATCATTCCCAACATGTGAAAACTCAAATTTGTACTGTCGGGGATGTCGGCAATAGTTTTAGCTCATTATCAATCCTTTAAATTGCTTGACTCCAGATTCCCTCACAATTAATCACAGCATCTGTCATTGTTGATCAAGATGACCCCAATGGATACCCCAAATATCCAAAAAATCTGGGAGAGCTGGAAATCAGTGAAATCCCAGACCATCTGGGATTTTTCCTGACATTTGAAAACTAGCCTTAACCCTATCACTCCCAAGAGTGCCTAACATCAAAATTCAGGAGAAATCCCAAATTTCATTTTGTAAAATAAGCAGAAATAGTACCATGTAAAAGCATTGCTGAAGAGGTTTCATTTGAATGGTCACACCCTAGGGATTTCATCCACAGACTCAAAAGTTAGAATCATCTTGATGTCTCCACAACTGACTCCGGGAATGAAAGGGTTAAGGATCTTAACAGGATCCACCAGAATCTTAAGTAGGATCTCATCACAATTCTGGGTTAAGGTCCTACAAGATACTGTGAAGCATAATTTTTATCTACCAGGGACCAGGGTACCTTCTCAATCCAAGAGATTCTCTAATTGAAGGGGTGCAGGAGATAAGGTCCAAACTGACTCCTGATCTAATGCCAAATTTTCCCTTTGATTCACAGGCATATATAAGGTAAATGGGAAGGAGAATTTAGCAGTTTATCAGATGTCACTTGGGACTGTACTTACCACTTTACCATTAACCATAACCACCGCACCACTGGCCTCAATATGCTGCTCAACCAAGGCTTCTTGTTTTTCTTTGTGTGTGTCAGCAAACAGCTCAGACATCTTCATACCAATGAGTTGTTGTGTGGAGTAACTAAATAACTCTGCTGCCATATCATTAGCTGTTAAGATAACTGATGTTCTTGCATTGATTGTGACAATTGCTTTGTTCTGAAGGAAATGAATCAAAACAAAGTTTAAAAATGCTGAAAATGATATAGATGATGTAGCTGTTATTAAAAGTAAGGTCAAACCTTTACCAGCTTTTACTTGAGGGCTGAAATCCAGCTACATGTACATGTAGATGGACAGTAATGTGCAAGTTTAAGTTGACAGTCTTGACCGGATTTTCACCAGAATTAGAGTGTAAGTCAAGAATCAAGTCTTATTGATTCATTCAAAACTCCACTCACTTCTCAATAATCTGTTCTTCTGAGGGTTGCCATACATTGTATACATACAGGGCTGGAAATAACGGCCGGTTAACAGACAATATAATGTCCGGCCTGATTGGGGATTTGACCGGTCAAATGTTTGCCTTGCCGGTCATGTTGACCGGTCACATTCGATCACATTGAAATGAACTAAAGTTTCTATGCTGTATATGTCCGTATTTTTTCAGTTACAAGCTGCACCGTTTTTTTTTTTTCATGAAAGCCAGTATTTCTGTGAAAAATTATTGCTAATTCGGGGTGCGTCTTATAGACGAATATTTTCCGGCAACAAATTCTAAAGATATCGATTTTTCATTAAAATTAGGCTGATAACAAAAGAGAAACATTGTTGGTAGTTGACGTTTCTGCAACATCAACATTCTGCTTAAATGCGAGAACATTTTAAAAGCAACTTTAGCGACAGAACGGATTTGAGAAACAACATAACAAAGCCGTAGTTGCATATAGTGCGTGTTTAAAAGCACATGCTCAGTAACATGATACTGTCATGCACTAAAGGTCGGCACACACGAGGGGACTAGTGCCTGCGACTGGTCCCTGCAACTAGTCCTGGGGACCAGGTCCCTTCGTGTGAACTACCCATTTTAGTCAAAAAATGTAGTTGCAGGGACCAAAATTTGGTTCCTGCGACTAGACCAGGCTTGGGGACCAGTCCCACAAACTTTGCTTGGTCCCTAGTGTGTACTGTTCGTGGGACAAGTCCTTGCGACCAAATGAAAATATGTCATCAGATCTTTTACTTTTTTTCCAGTTGACCTTGTCTGTATTGGGAGTCTTGATCGCACAGTTGTCTTTTTACGCTTCTGTACCAGCAATATAGGACGTGTACTGGAGAAAAAAACTTTATCGAAATTGCAAATGACAAACACTGATAGACAGCATGAGGTATGAACCGGTCTGCAGTTGATTTATTTTAATGTTTTGTGGTTAATCTACTGAATTTGGTTTCACTGTTGAGGATCGCTTCATTTTTCGTCTCCACATTTCGGTGAATTTCAGTTAAAGCACCCTAAATTTGCTAGCTTTTTAAATCCTTCAAGGGACTTTTCCCCGCAACTATTTCCTTCATGTACACACTACAGGGGACCAGTCACAGGGACTAGTCCCCTCGTGCGTGCCTCAAACACATCATCTTTCATTTTGACGACATTGTTGGATTGTAAGTCAACAGTTAACAAGTTCACCACTTACTGGATTCCTGACTGTCGTTGGAAAAACAGCCCCAGTTCCTGCTCCACCTACAAAGTTGTAAAACTGCCATGATGCTGTAAGTCGTGGGTCAGGGGGGGTCTCTAGAAAGGAGCCTCGGCAGTGACCAGGAGAAAAGCTAAAGCTATGTAAAGAGTCACCTGTAAAAAAAAAACACAAATTAAAGGAGGACTCAAAATCCACTTGACCAGCCTCTTGGAAACAGGGCAACTTGTTATGACACATGTCAGGAAATCGTACACATTGAGTAGCTGTAGTCAGGGGTTGACATTGCCATTCCAGAGGCCTACAAATCTCTGGCTGGCAATTAACTTCCACGATATGTTTGAAAGATTACGCACAACTTGTTAAAAACTTTCTAGCACGCACCTGCACGTGCCATAATTTTAAATCACGCGTAATAACAATCTCTTTTCAAACTGATGAAGGCTTAAGCATTAGCTGAAACGTCTTTTACCAAGTATTAAAAACAAGTCAGTGTCAAACTCTTTCACCGCTAAATCATACACATTTTGATAGCAAACACTAAATCTCAAACTTACTTGAGATCTGGTCCAAATTTCTTTTTGGCTTGAAAATATCCATTTGATGTTCTTCTAATTTTGGTTTCCCCTTACAAATCTTTGGGAATGTAGCATTGAGATCCAATGAGTCTTGCAGTGCAGTGCTCAACCCAAGTTCTGTGGCTCGGTCCTTCTTTGTTGGACGAATACGATCAAGAGGGGAGGGATAACAAGGGGTCCCAAACAGGAATGATCCAGGAACAGCACCTCTCTTCGAGTTCAATGATTTACCAAGGGATTTATTCTGAAAAATATACATATAAATACAGTGTATGACAATCTAAAATAACATAAGAACAATGGTAGGCTGCTTCTGCTTGGGAAAAAGAAATTGCTCAACAACAAAAAAATTATCACAAAATTCTCCAACTAAAATATACAGCAACTTCCCAAAAAATCATCCTTCATTTTAGGAAGCATTTAAAAATATAAATTTTAAGTGACCCTAAGAGATGGTGAAGAGGTCACACATATCAAGCATGGTTTGATGTCACCAATAATAATTCACTAAGTGAAAAACATAACAATGCCTTTTTTTCTCTTCAAAAAACAAAACTTTTACCTGAAGAAGAATATTTCCTAATTCAAGACAGTGCAATTTAACATGTTTTGACTTTTTGCATCTTGCAGGCGGTAGAAACAATAGGATTTCTCCTCATTTGCATGTACTTTATAGCAATTAAAAATAAGAATAAAGATACAGTGTCACAATCAAGATAATTTAGAAAAACTACCAGGTGTGAGGAGTTTTTTTTAAAATTCTATCCCACCTTCAGTCTTATAGTGTTAGATTTCCAGCCAAATTTGTCCTCACAATGGGCCAATTTTTATAATACACTGAGTGCATATTCTATTTCATAAATAAAGATAACACTTATTGTTCTATATCATAAAGAACGTCAAAATCAAAAGAACCAACATTTTAGCTAAGAATGTCAAATTCAAATACAACATAGTACTACATGGTATATCTCCCGAAAATAATTTTCGAAAAAAAAAATTCAATTTTGTTGGTGATTTGTACGTTCCCACTTTACATTTCAGAAGATGATATCCTAGTCAATTAATGAGTAAGAAAAACCTATTTTTGCGGTGAATACTAATTCACATTTTGCTTAAATGTAGAAATAACAAATGTCAATTTTACGTAACTAGACAATTTCTTACACAATCCATCCGGATAATTTGCCGGTACTTCACAGCACTATTCTGTTTGTGGTCATAAATTCGTGCGAAATCTCACAAAATCGGCAAAAGATTGTTCAGACTTGGTAACCTTCCATAATTTTTTTAAGATTAATTTAATTTCAATACAGGTGCAACGACAGCAAAGCTTATGGTAATTTTATTCTTGTGAATAGATTGTAAGCTTATCAACAAAGTTGATATTCGTTAAGTACTACGAAGATCTGGGGTCAGTTTTGATCCGATCTCTGACTGCATGCAGGCCTTCGCAATATTTCTGTTTGAGGAATTTTAGAGGCTTCGCCAACCGCTATTTTTCGGTTCCATCATGACAGTTTTCCAGCGTTTTCACCACACTACAATGTTGTTACATTGTAGGTTTATGCAAGCTTAAAAGCCGAAGCTTTTACAAACGGTTTGTGAAGTCCCTGCAAGCTAAATGGCTATGAAAGACAAAACTATTGCCTACCAGTGGTGTCTTAGCTCTAGTAGGTGAAGCTTTCGCCGGTGATGAAACAGGAGACATGGTTCTTTGTAGTAAAGGGACGCTTTGTGGTCGTGGAGGTAAAGGAGATTTTGAACTCGTCGCCATGTTTGGTCTTTTCAAATCATTCCGCGCGCCTAAATCTTCGGGAGCACTCGAAAGCACGAGCAAATACCGACTACACCCGACGATACCCGCAGCAGATATAGGTCCGCAATGAGTGCCAAAGACCAATCATCAGTGATTTATTTCCAATTTCAAGAAAATTATTTTTTGTTGCCAAAGAATGGAACATTATTTCCGTTAATTATCTGTAATGGTTAAAAAACAAGGGAAGCAGTCTATAAGCTTTTTAGTCCCGTACATTTGTAATCTTTTTTTGGGCTTGTATCAATCAAAAGTGCCATTTTCAAGTATCGTGTTGTCATACTCGTTTGGTATCATGTCCTCCTCGTGTTGTGGACCTTTTGTATCGGACCATTAAAGATACTCACAAAGAACAGTAAACGTTACTTGGGTCGTCGTTTTATTTATTTATTTATTTATTTATTTATTTATTTTTGACAGCGCTGTTGCCGTACATTCTTTCGCCATGAGTAACTTAGCATGCGTCGCAGACGTGATATAACGCTGATATATAACTAGGTTAAATTTCGTCTGCAACGCAGGCTACGAGTAACTTAATAGTTTAGCGATTTTATGAAGTGTCAACGACAGAAAAACAATTCATTTCGGCGCTTTAGAAAAGGTTAGAAAGTTCTTTAAAAATGATTATAACTCACGGGGTGTCCGAAGGGTTAGGGATAGAAAACACCTGAATTTCAGACAAGTTTATTCATAAACAGAATCAGTTTAAGTCAACATTACGGCATTGAAAATTGAAAGGGCTGTTTACACAAGCGATTTTAATCCATTTAAGCAGTGATTTTTGCGGCAATTGGAAGTGCTCTTTAAACTCGCCAGTGTAAGCTGAAGGCTTTTTTGTTGCGATTTCTCTACAGATTTGATGGCAATTAGGGTCCTATTAGTCCAGAGCACATGTGAAATGAGCAAAAACACGTCAAAGTTCCCTTGGAAACCTTGAGGTCCTAAAGATGTCCCTTAGGGTCCCACTAATGTCCTATTGATGTCCTTTGGGGTCCTACTTATGTCCTACTGATGTCCCTTGACACGGTATTGAAAATTTTGAGGTCCCACTGATGTCCCATGTACTCTGCTCTTCAAATAAAACAGAATAAACCGGAATGGCACCAGCTAGCCTGCGTGGCAGGTGCGGAAAGGGGAGCGAAAAGGGGAGAAATTATTCGTAGATTCTTGCACCGCTTGGGGAGTCTTGAGGGGACCATCAGGTCTAATCTTATTAAAGGTAACATAAGTCTACGTTCTCCAAACTGATTTGTTTTGGACCATTTAAATAGCACTAAGAATCCCTCCTGGCAGCCAAAACTATCCCCTCAACAAAGGTGCTAAACTCTAACAAAACGAGATGCCGATAGGGGAATAATGTTGGAAATCTGATCAAAAAGGAAAAAGGTGAAAAGAAAGGCGCACTTAAACGTAACTTCTTTGCCGTCCTCGAGGTCAATAACAGAAACCACTTCAGTACAGAATATCCGGCGTAATGGGGGGTGCCCAATTAAGGGTAAGCTTAGCAAGACGCTGCATGCCTTTCAAGGTCAAACGAACCTCATTTGATTGAAGAGAAGGGAAAACAAAACCCGCCATTAAATGCCAAAGAGGAAAAACTCGTAGAATCAAACTTGTGAACGATGCGCATAAACGGATCTACGATATCAACTGAAAGATACGTCCTCATGTACCATAGTACATATCCAATGTACAATGAATCAGCTGAATAATTGAAATTATTCACGCTCGTGAATTATTTCTCCCCTTTTCCCTCCCCTTTCCAGCATGAACCGGATCAAGATGATTTGGAATGACGCCATGGCGACACGTAATGTTCTGGACCGTTCTGCTTGCGTTCCAGTTATTCCAGTACACTCCTTTTCTACGTTTAGCAACGCCCATCAAATAACCTTTAAGTCTCAGTGAAATTTGGCAGTAGTTTACAAAGGCAGTCAGGCAGTCTCAAATAGCACTAGAAATCTCAGCAAACATCGCTTGTCTAAAAAGCCCTTAACATGCTTTAGTTTATATGAAGCACAACAGAATGACTTATATCCTTAAAAACTGGTAGGCAAGGCACGAACATATCACTTTGGTGATCAGCTCTCCTCAGAAAAACACCACTGTCTGCATTAACAATTTGGTGACTTAGGTAAATCGATCTTTTTTTGGGGGGGGGAAGAATGAAATAGTGCAAATTTGGCGAGCACTGAGAAAATAATGATAATGGTCACAAACGGAAAAAGTAATTTTGACGAAAATATTTTCAGAAAATTTGCTAAATGTAGTCCTCACATTTAAAATTTGAATCTCAAAGTATCAGACGATCTCGTAGATTATACACAAACGATAAGATAGCGCTGTATGTAATTTAAACAATCATAAAATCGGATGCCCGGATCCGTTTACCTATCTATGAAAGAGAGAGAGAGAGGGAGAGAAAGAGAGATCTCTGCCAATTAGATATTAAGAAATGGTCCTTGGTGAACGACTGGTCCAATTATAGGACGGTATAGTTCCCAACGCGTACAGGGCAGGCGAGTCCATTTTGGGGGTCGAGGAAATATGAACTAATAAGAAAACGGGGCTTAGGAAACCGACAGATATAAATCTTTGCTGTTTTCAAAATTCTAATCATTCTAGGAATATATTTAAATGTATAAACATACTTAAATTCGAGACAGATAAATAAATAAACCTGTTTATATTTCACGTAATTAATGACTGACGAAGAAAACATCAGTTAATACTTACTTCTACATTAGAAAAAGAAATCTCACCTTCCTTAGTAAAAAGACCCCTGTGTGAAATTTATTACTTTTAATTTTTACTTTCGAAAGTATTGTTGAGTTAAACGGGCGAAATATACAGCCAAAACATAAAACGGACAAGCTGTTTAATTAGTAAAGGGAGAGACGATTGAAATAAACTATTAGATTAGACAAGATTTGGACAAATTTTCAAACGAGGTATTCTATCAAGGGACGTACAAAGACCACCTACCTCGCTGTTTTACTTGCATGTGAGATGACTTCAATATTCTGTACAACAGAATTTTGTTTCGTTTTTTGGTCGGTGTTAGTCCTTCACAACTAAAACATCAGTTGTGTGAAATTTTAAGTTATTTAACTGGTTAATTGCGTCACTGTTTTTAAACGATGAAGCACAAAGCAGTTTCAGGACTCTGATGTGCCTTTGATCTTTACCGACAGTCTCCATAACGTTTGTGTTGGAACTTGCGTTGCTATAGTTACTCTAATATAGAAAAGAAAAGCTATGGGACTGGTTGCATGAGATAGCCTAGCCAACGAATAGAATCCCTCGGGGGGGGGGGGGGGTACTTCCTATAGTGGGCTATACGGGGAGTCTCCGCCCAGTGCGGGGGCTCCGCCCTGGTTGTCGAATTTTATAGCCTGGAGCTTACGCGACAAGACCGAAAGGTAGCATGGGTAGCTGTAAATCTTTTTGTAATTTGGCTGTAATTTCACCGCTGTCACTGCCGTAAGATGGGTGAAGGTACCATGAATGCTTATTAATGTAATTTATTATCTGAAGGGGTGAGCCATAGCTAACTTTGGTAAATTTATTAATCAATTACCAATATCACCTAGCGGCCTTGTCGTGTAGGCTTTCCGATAACGTTTAATAATTGGAATAGCTGTATGAAAGGGTCACAAAATCACTAGGCTCAGTCTCCAGCCGTGAGTGTCTCGATGCGCCCGCGATTTTCGCCACCTTCACGGCTGGGCGCACGGGTTTGGTTATTATTTAGACTGACCAATCAGAGACAAGCCCCCTGAAATTTGCGGGGCAGAATGCGCGGCATAATTTAGCGAGATTTCGTCTTTCTCTTGAAATTTCACACTTTTAGAAGGACGTTTCAGGCATACTTTTCGCATAGTAAAACCGATAAAATTTAAGCAAATGACGTGTGGATTGTCTGCATAATTATTAAAATTGTAATGAGGTCACGGACATGCAACCAAACCCGTGCACCCAGCCGTGAAGGTGACGAGAATCGCAGGCGCATCGAGACACTCACAGCTGGAGACTGAACCTACAAAATCACCTGCAAAGTGGAAAAGACGGAGGCGAAAGCGAAGTAAATGAAAGAGTGGCAAATTTTGGTAGAAGTGACAACGCGAAAGACATAGAAGCTTGCACTCTGGGCAACTGAACCAGAATGACTAAAGCCCGGGCGAAATGTGGCGATTATAGGAAATTCTATGGTTTTCGCTAATTCTTGAGGTATAAGAAAGGGGGACAGAAAGGGGTGAATTTTGCTCTAGGCACATGAAAGGGAAAGGGTACAATGAAAGGTTAAGGGTCCGGGCGCAGCCTCCCCGTAAAAAACGTTATTGAGTACCCCCACCCCCACCTCCCCGGGAAAGGCTCCCTTTAGTCGGCCCCTTCTTTTAGGCTAACTTTTAGTCTAGTTTAGATCTCAGTAAGCCCGCTGCACAAAAATACTCAAGGCGTGTTTTCACACAATCCGTCGTAGTACCTTCAACTTCCACAGACAACGTCGAGGATAGTTTGGTTAACTTTAGTGTCAGTAATACATTACCAAAAGCCCGGGGGGGGGGGGGGACTCCGGATTTCAAGTGACGGGGATGATCGAATGGGGGCAAAAATCAAAACCCAAAAATCCTTAGGGCTTCCAACAAAACCCATAAAAATCCCTGGACCAAAAATTAACCCCCCAAAAACTCTTATGCCGAATTCCCAAGCCTTAAAAATTTCCAGAAGGGATTACATAACGCAGTCAGCACTACCAAGAATCTTGAAATTGTTTTGAATACCCAAAAACATCCTTCCTTAAATCGAGCCCCCCCCCCCCCCCCCCCCCACACTCACACACACAAATACTTGCCAAATTCTCCTACCCAAAAAAATCCCGGAATCGAAAATTTCAAACCCAAAAAGATCCTTCGATCATCCCCGTCACTTGAAATCCGGAGTACCCTCCACCCCATCCCCCCCGCCCACACCCCTGGGACTAAAAGAAGGGAGAAACACTCAGGGTGTGATACGTTTACCAGAACTACTTTTTCTCCCAGCAAATTCACACCTAAACGACAAGCAGAAAAATTCCACACCACTGACGTAACACCGCCTTAAAATAGTTTGTGATTCTGGGGCTGGATTCACGAAGGCCTCCTAAGTTAAGTTGTATCCTAAGTATTGCTTCTTAACAGTAGCCTATTGCTGGAATAACAATAAGCTATTGTCAAAAAACAATACTTAGGATACCTCTTTACTTAGGAGAGGTGAATCTCACCTCTGATTGATTTACCAGAAGAAATAACCTAAGAGGGAAGGGAGGGTGAGTAGATCTCTTTTGAAGTACGTAATGGTTCATAATGGCGTTGTACCCCCAAGATCCTTTGCAGTAATCAAATTCAAGATGGCGGACAGATCTGTGCTGCTGGGTTTAGTTGATGGAAATATGAGTGAAAATGACGATAGAATTTGTGGATGGAGTACGAATAAAATTGGAGGAACTCCGGTGAGCAACCGAGTCTTAATAAATTAACTGTAAAGTGGCCTTTTTTTTTCAGCAGTAAAAGGAAGCTAACGTAATAACATGTTGCCTGCGCGTGTAGGGCTAGATTTCAGAATACCCGGCCACTTATTTGCATCTCATTGAATTTGAATGGATCCTTTTGTTTCTATATGCCTCGTTCTTATTAAAGCCTTGAGAGATATGTAAATAAGTGGCCGGATATTCTGAAATCGCTCCCAATACATTACAATACATTATATGCACATGCACTACAGTTATGTTAGGGTGCGTTTCTTTGGGAAAATCCAAATCCGGATTCTTGTATCCAAAAACGGATTTTGCGTTTCTTTGCCTAAATCCGAAAATGGATTAATCACGGATTAGTGATCTGAAGAATCCACACTCCGAGTGGATACATCAGATCAAATCTAAATCTGGATTTTTAGGATTCATGATCCGTGCGTTTCTTTGGGGGACGGATCCGAAAATAGTACATCTGTCAAGCGGTCTTCCATGCAAATTTACTGATCTCGCCATATTTTCTCTCGATCTTGCGTGACAAAACATTCGATCGTGAAAAAGAAAATTCAGGTGATTATTCCGTTCCGTATATTTGAAAAGTTTTCTCCAAAAGTACAGACAGACGCATTGACACGTCAGGATAACTTCATTTGTGTACCATTTCTGTAATTCAGGGACCAGGTTTTGTGAACGCAAATAGCGAGTTCACTTGAACTACTGCAGATACTGTCCTTGTTTATAAATTATTTGTATTCCATTCTAGTTGAATTCTTGGGCAGTAGGAGAGAAATATCGTTCTGACATATATATTGCGTGCCTCCAGCCTGTCTTGTCATGACAAAATAATCCTTTTTCAGATTTTGCGTTTCTTTGGTGTCGAAGAATCCATATGATCTGGGATCACAAATCCGTTTTTGGATTTTCCCAAAGAAACGCACCCTCACTTTATTATTCAACAAATTGTCACTATGCCCATATATCGTAAGGAAACCCTCAATATCTGTCATCCTACATGACAGATATCCTGCGATATATGTAAATGACCATATTTGGAAGTGCACTGCAGATTTTCTTTCATTGCTTGTTCGGCGGCCATTTTGAAAAGCGAGACAGTTTTAGCAGTGTTCTCCGTAAATTTTAACTCCCTGGAAGAAACTTTCCACGATTAAATGCTCTCAAAATGTCGACAAGTGTTTGCTTCAGCTCACAAAGATATCCAGAGGTTGACTTGGAATTTTCATAGTGAGAACTCAACCAAGAAAATGCTATTGCGAACGAAACAGCACACTTGCTCACGGAAAGTTGTAAAGACTAAAGTTGAAAAGATTTTAATTCACAGGAAGAGGACTTATTCTCGGTAAGGTAGCAATATTTTTTTTCCTTTGTCTTGTCATTTCCAAACATGAGTTTGTAAAAAAGTCTTTTTAAGTGAACGGTAGTAAACTTCGATTTCCTGAAGTTCTGTTTTGATTTTTATTAAGCTTTACCGTATTTACTCGATTAAACGCCGTGGCGTTTATTAAATTTTTAGCGTTTCCGATGCGGCGTTTATTCAAGGGCGGCGTTTATTCGAGGGCGGCGTTTATTTCAAAATCATATTTCTTAAATCACTGATAATAATTACGGTAAATCATTCGTAAATATTATGTAAGACAGAAACATGTTTAAAGTTCCAATGTCTCACTTTTTTGCTGAGATAGAATCATAATTGTCTGGCTTGTGATATGTACAACGTTCATGTGTAGATTACTGGGTTTTACCGTTCTTGTTATTTTTTTTCTTATAATCCTCGAAAAACGCTGCATTCTTCTGGTTGGGTGCGGCGTTTATTCGAGGGCGGCGTTTATTGGTAATTTTGCTTCCATCTGCGGTGTTTAATCCAGGGCGGTGTTTATTCCAGGGCGGCGTTTAATCGAGTAAATACGGTATGTGTTGCTAGCTTTTAGCGTTTTATCATAGAGCCGTAGTTTTTCTCGTTCTGAAAATGGTAGTCGATGGGAATTTGTTGAATAGTAAAACAATTATCCTGCTCAATCTTGCGGAATATCCCCTGATTTAGCCAACTAAGTATCAGGTGATATTCTGCACGATTTCGCAGGATAATTGTTAAATGTAAGACCAGAAACTCATAAGGACTTGAAACATGTAACTCGCATGGTAGGTTTTGGCTGATGCTCGTAGTTGTTCATTTTCGCAAGTACCATATTTGGAACATGAGGAGAAAGAGAACTAACCAATCAATTTCGTGAATGACGTGACGTGATTTCACAGAGTCTGGCTGACAAACAGGGGGAAAACAAGCCGACAAAGCTTTAAACGTTGGAACGACAAAGCAGCAAGAAAGACTGGTTTCAAAGACCGAGCAGGAAATTTTTCAGGCAACAAAATTGGTAATTGAAACAACATCGAGCAAACCGCTGGGGTTAGAAGTAGATCAGACTGCGAAACCAAACCTAACTAGTGTAGCGTTGTGTTTACGATTTCTTTCACCGTGGCACTTTCAAGGAATGTTCAGAAAAGGTAGGTTTTACACGGAAAACTTTTGACACTAAAGTATCAAGACATGATACAAAAGTATTTAACACAGTAAAATTGAAGAGAACTGTTTAATAATATTTACCGGTAAGTGTCACATGTCACACATTTTCGGTTGTTCGCTACCAAAAACAAGCTAAATAATATTACTTAACTGAATAAGAAAGGACGACATTTTTTTCGGCTTTATAAGCTTACTACACAAAATAACACTGCAGTTGATGTAGCTCTGAGTTCAAGCAGCTCCAAATGTTCAAATAAAGAGATTGTAATGCAAAATAAGTTGAATGTTTGATTGATTGTTGTTTTGACACATTCCGTCCACGGCCTCTGAACCTGTTACCATTTCGTAACCACTACGTTTTGTGTTCGTTTCCACTCTCCATCTTCAATGCTGAAATCATACTGTAGCTTTAATCCACTTTGGACGATGAATACAGCAATTTTTCAGGAAATGTCAAACCTATACCACATTTTAGAGCCAATATTTGGAAGACTTTTTCAAAAAATTAATCTCGGATGTTCACTTCGGAGTAGTTTCATTGATCCATTCAGCTTTGCAAAGAAACGCTGCAACATGGTTTTGGCGCCTTTTCCTTTCAGTCATGTGATCGATTACTTTCCCTTTTTTCCTTTCTCGTTTTATTTTCTCGTTCTTTCTTGATTTTTATGGTAACTAGTGATTGAGTTTTGAATCACCTGCGCATTTGTATCACTTATAAGTTCAATTTTCAACGGAAGCGAAGTGAACTGCAGCATCGTGCCGAAAAAATATTTTCAGTAAGCTCATAATCGTTCAGTTAAGTTTCACAATGCTGGGTTTGGCCCAAACCCAGCATTGTGAAACTTAAACTTTATAATTTACCGAGCACTTTTGCCAAGTATGTTGCCATCTTTAGCTCACAACTCGTGTGTAGACTGGAGCGAGGGGTTTCCAAATATGGTAGTTTGAAAAAGGAATATTCACGAGCATAAAACGTGAGTTGCACATTTCAACCCTTATGAGTTTCTGGTAAGACTTAAGTAAAATTTGTTATTTCTTCCTGTACAAACTAAGGTAAATTGAATTTCTGTTGGATGCTGTTGGATATCTATTTATGCATACATTTACTCAAGCTCCTTCATGATTGCTGTTTGATTAGAGGGGCCATGTAAGAGTAGTTGAATGCATAAATGGATGGGTTGGTGTACAACTGTAGATGTAAAATGCAGACTAAAGCTAACCTTGAATAATAAACCTGATTAGTGTCTAGTGCATGCTTAATCTAGGCCTAGTTAACCGTAATCAGAAATCTATTTCCTTGCTGGCTTGTGCATTGACCAAGTGAAAGTTGTGGGAGAGCTCTAATGATGTCACCAAGAAATACTCATTTGACTCTCTTTTATTGATTTATTTACAGAATTGGTTGCTTGGGCCACCAATGCATTATCCAACCTGTCCTTTGTGCAACAGGTTGTTATATCTGGCTTGTCAAATCTACTGCCCTCTGTCAGATTCTGTCTTCCATCGTGTGTTGTACATCTTTGGTTGTGTAAATACATCGTGCTGGAATAAGAACAAAAGGTAATCTTGATTATCAGTACACTGCAATAAGATGGGTGTCCTGTGAAACACCCACTTTACCACAATCCTGGCTGCTGTATTTACTGTAGTTGAATTTACTTAATGTATTTGCATTTACTGTAGTTGAATTAGGGGCCTCCCTATAAGTACCTGAAGCATCTGTTGTTTTTTATTAATTGTTGAGCTTCATTTATTTGTTAAACTAAATGATCAGTTTAATGCTGAAAACTTGTACAATGCTGGCAAGGACTTTTGCTAGTGAGCGCTGATCAAAATCCTTTTTTGACAGCAATAAGTGAGTACTTGATATTTCAGTCTGTGGAGGTGTTTAATTTCCCCACGTCCCACGTGATCGAGAATAACGCAACGTTTTTGGCACAAGAGAGAAGTACATAAACAATGCAACAAGTACAATCAAATCTAATGCATAAACCTCTCTGACCCACGGGAGAGTGCATAGGGAAAGAAAAAACTTGATAAAACTACAACTGTAGCTAGCGATGTCGACTAAATACAAAGTAACTGAAGGCCTAGAATTACACAAGTTACAAGATCATCCGAGTTGTAGCAAAAATGCACCTTGTTAGATAACCAGTCATATAATTATACTACCCATCATCTACACCCTCTCACCCAATCGGGGAATTAAATATTTAGAGCCCGAAGTCCTAAAATGAACCCATGGTGCCAGTGGATTCAGATCAAGAATTATATTCCCAGATAACTTTGATTCAACTTTTTAGTTTTGCTAAATTTAAGGCTTTCTACTTGTCTTTTAGTGGTGGTGTGATGGTGTAGTGGTTACATGTACCTTTACCTTACCTACTTGTCCATAAATCATTGTCCCAGAGCTGAACTTGTTGAACAGAAATCTTAATTTTTCATTGCATTTCTGAATTCAGTTGGAAAGTTTTGAGATGTCAAGCCAAAGACAGTAGCTTTGTTAGCAAGACAGCAAAACAAAATGAGGTACAGTCTGGGAAGAAATATTTTATATTTCCTGTTGTCTCATTAAGATGATATCAGCATGACAAGTTTAAGCTTGTGCTTGCTTCTTTTTTTCTTTGTGACCCAGTGTCCCACTGGATTTGAAGTGGATGACTGGTGTGATGATGCTGAAGACTGGGGAGAGTAAGTGTTAAAAAGTTTTTAAAAGATTTGCCTCATTTAAAACCAGGTGGCTGGCGTAATTTTCACAGACTTATGTACACAGGTTGTGTGTGTTTGTATGTCCTAGAATGTAATCTATTTTTTAGCTTCTCCCAACATTATGCTGATTGCAGGAAAATGTTGTTACCAATTGCCTGTCAATGTTAAGCCAAACAAGGAGGAGCTGGGTAGATGTGAGGCTTTTGATCTACCAGTATTTTTCCATCCCCATCCACATTTGACTTTGAATTGACCACCAGTGTGTACTTGAAAGGGATTTAAGTCACGAAAAATGAGAGGATTTTTACCTTATTTAAACCATTTTTTTAACTCACAGGTCAACATTGTTAACAACATTCTTTGTGAAAGTCAACTTCCCCTCATCCACCCATCACCTCCCTCCTTCACGACTTTTAAAAAAACTTATAGGTGTATTATTTACTTGCGTGAGATAGACTAAAACTATTTACACCCCATTTATGCTTAGCCATCCTCATTATTTGCTTTCATTCTTTTTTTTCTTGTAATTCGTTGCGTATAAGTGAAACAAGATTAGTTGCTAAATAAATTATATTTATGTAGTAGGTTTATGTCCATCATGAATAAAGATCTTCATCAGCATCAGCATGAGACGAAAGGTGACTGATTGCATGTAGGCTTATTCTAACTTGGAACATTTTATTGTTTAGATAATTCCCCTCTCCACCACAAGTCGTGCTTTTCTATTGGACTGACTTTACATGTTTTGACAGTGAAAGTGATGATGTCATAACTGGCTTGGAGCAATGTACTGGAAACTTAAAACTGTCTAAAAACCACATGGAGAAAGATCTTGAAACTGTTACAGAACTTAACACAACCCAGCCACCTAAAGAATCTTCAGTGAATTCTGGCCTGCACTTTCAACCCCTTTATGTCAGTGTTATTGAAGTTCCTGATGGGAGAGATGGTGCTACAGAGCTAACAAAACATGAGAAAAAATTGCTCTCTGAATATCAGCAGCGAGAGGGAGTTCAAGTCATGGATTTGATGGATCCCGAGGGTGTAAAGGGGTGGGGAGGAGAGAGATATGAAAGTGCAGCAGTCAAGCATGGTGACAAGGCATTTCACAAGTTTAACAAAACTTTGCAAGTGTGTCCACAGCAGTGCTTGAGGTATGGAGCTACATGTATGACATCTGATCAGGAAAATAAGGGAATGGGGGAACAGTGGGTAAGGGATAGTAGGGGAACAGGGGTCCGTTTCTTGAAAGTCCTGATAACTTTCCAGGCCCGGGAAGTTTTTTATGAGCGTAGAATTTACCTTAAAGATTCAAATTTTGTTGGTTTTTAAAGCCAAGAAGTAAAATTCTAAGTTGATGAAAGAAGTCGAGCTGGTTTGCGGGCTAAAAGCTGCAACACCATTCCATAGATTTTGATTTTAAGATATAGCTCCAGGCCCGAAAAGTTACTGGGACTTTTGAGAACTGGTCCCCAGGAGAGACGGGTGGTCTGAACATCCCACACCCGATACCCCTTGCTCCCAGTTTCTGTCCCCTTGCTCGGCGGGTCCTGATGTTTTCTCCTCTGGCACTGACGTAATATGTGTACATTTTTCCCATTTCTCCTACCTTTCATGCAAATTTCTTTCAGTTCACTCCTTTCTGGTTGGTTGTCCCTGACTGACTTTGGTTTCAGCACCCAATTCACAGCCTTTTTCTACCATCACTTTCAGGATTTTTTTTATGTGGGGTGGGGGGGGGGACGCTGCTTTCAGGTAGCAAGGGTGCATGTTGACACAAATGAGAGAACAAGATTACTCCCCATCTTCATTAAAATGGTAATTATTTGACTTTTTTTTTCAAAGAAACCATTTTTATGTTTTTTATCTTAATGTGTTCATATGCATGTATATATGAGGTAATTGTATGGTAAATCCCAGATGTTCTTATAAGGTGTTTTGGTGCATTTAAAAGCACTTAGTGTCTGTTTTTCCCCATGTTTTTTGTAGAGGAAGTAAATTTGCTTTTGACTTCGTTACTTTTAGGGGTCCTTGTTCATTTATTTTTTCACTTCTTCTGGAGTATTTACCAAAAACAGTCAAATTTCATTGATGCTAATTGTTTATAATTAACTAATTTGTGCTAGGTATCAGTGGAGTGGCACCCCTGTTTCTATGGTTACCACGAACCAATCAGAGCTGTTAGCAAATGTTCCTCCCTGCCAGCACTGTGGAGCAGGACGAGTGTTTGAAGTGCAATTAATGCCTGCGTTGGTTGGGAAATTAAAATGTGCAAAACAGTCAAATGCAAACTGGGACGAAATACAGTTGTCACAAGGAAACCATGGACTTAATATCCAAACCTCAGAAAACGGTGACCTCAAACTAAGTGGTGAAATTCTTAGAGAAAATCCTGTTCTTCAAGAGGAGCAAAGAAAAACTTTTTTGGCAGCGGTCAATCAGATGTCTGATGTCAGCATTGAGTTTGGAACTGTGATGGTATTCACATGTTCTCAAAGTTGTTGGAAAGATTCGGAGAATGTTGGAAATGCTATTTATCTGGAAGAAATTTGCTTAGTAGAAGCTGACCCTGATGAGAAGTTATTTCAATAAAAATGTTCGAACAACCCTGCTCTGTAACGTCTAACATAAAGAATATTTCCATTACCTTAGTCTCTGGGGACAACAATACACGGATTTGTTAGCGGAGTGTTTTTTGTTGTTGTTTGTTTGTTTTTAGCCAAAACCGTATGGCATGATATTTTTTGCTGAGTTTCCTTTTGGACACTGGTGATATTGTGTGTTTGATTTTGGAGGAACCTTGCGGGGTGAAAGATTTGCGAATTTTAAAAATTTAACATTTTCTGGAAGGTCAGTGAAGTAAAAGGTTTCTGTGAGTGGCTTAGTTGTCGGAAAATAGGAAAAGAACTACACGGAATACACAACCGTAGCACAATAATTGCTTTTATTTTAGCTGAAGTCAAAGGCATAATTGTTGTTTTCCGCTGTTGCGTAAATTTTACGGACGTACGGACGTGAATTTAACTGGTTTTACGTGCGTAAATATAATTAGAGTGAAAATTTGGACAACGCTCAACTTTTCACGTTTAAGTAAGCCATTCATTACATCGCCTCTAATTATATTTCGCACGTCCATACGTACGTAAATTTTAGACAACGGTTGAAATCCACCCTTTAAGTCATGGTCAGTCTGACGTTCATACAGTAATTACTACAGTAGAGTTAATATTTTCGATGTCTTTTTTTTCGGATCTTTTTTGTTTCGTTTCTTTTTCCTTTCTTTCTTTTTTTTTTTTTATTTAACGACTTGAATGAGAGTATTTTCACAAATTAATACATACCAGCGAAAAAAAAAATTTGGAGCCCCGCATTTAGACTTGGTTAAATCTATGTCAATATTACTGGACCTTTCACATCAGCGAGTAATAAACTAAATAAATAAACTTAAATAAACTTTAACCTACTCAATGCTAGTTAAACAACTCTACGAAATCGTGCTTTTTAATGAAAGATTCTAAGTTGAGAACAAAAAGCTAGAAACAGCACTATACAAAAAGGTTAAAAATTTTCGCGATTTTTTCAACTCGTACAGTTTCTCTTATGTGGACGAACAGCAGCTGAATTCGTAAGGTCAGATGAAAAATTCACCGTCGTCTTTTCAAGTTCATGTGTTTGGTTTGCAGAGGACATTTCCCAGGGTCCTCTCAATGAAGAGAGAGGACCCTGGGAACGAGGTTGGCATAGGCATAGGCATAGACATAACTTTATTTGTTAACTCAAGTTGGAGAGGGCAGCCAGAGGCTGATGTGGACCTGCGATATCAGTTTAGTACAAAATTTAAGAAGAAAGCATATAAAATACCTAAAAAATCATAAAAGATGGAAGCTAGGATTGTTACAGTTAAAATGTAAGTCTAACAATCATTGTAAATTGTAAAAGGTATATGGAAGCAAAAAAACGATAACGTGGCGAAGGTACAACGCGGTTCTACTGTCGCCCGCGCAATTTTCCCTTTCGTAAACGGTCGTTGCCATTTTTAAGACACTTAGAAAATTTTTGAACTATTATTGAAAGTTTTTCTACTAAAAAGAAAGACACTCACAACCCAGATTCGAACCCAGGTCCTTTCGTATGCTAATCTCTCTCCTTTACCACCACACTACCACGCCAATCTGCCACAACTCTGAAAAATTAAAGTATATATTATCATTAACTGTCTTTCATAACTGATACATCTATAATAGGTGACCCTAGCCCTTTCCAGACCTTTTAACGTAAATTCAACTTGGGCTTAAACTTTGTTCTTTCTAAGACTGTTTAAAAATGTATTTGATACCTTATTGTGACTTAATCCAGAGCATATATTACATCTACCATGACAAAAGGCTTGGTTACCAATGATGGCAGCGACCGTCAAAAATGGAAACGACCGTTTGCGAAAGGGAAATAAGCGTCACCCGCATGGTTTCGTAAACTCAACCAGCTCCATTCTTGAGCTTTGCCCACCATTACGACTGTTACTGGTTTTCATCGAGAGAGGGCGTATCTTGCTTTTGTGTTCCGGCATGGGTGATGCTGCCATCGTCAAACTTTTCGCGAAGGACCATATATTTAATAACAGTTTCAATACCTAATCCATGCTGCTTTGCTAAGCATGACTAAAGGAAAGATTTTTCCTCCTTTAATCTCTCTAAAATTCTTTGTCTTCCTGTCAGCAATGCTGTAGGAGTTACCAGTGTTTTGTTCTGTTTTTTTTTTGTTGTTGTTGTTTTCGTTTGTTTTTGTTTGTTTGTTTTATGTCGCTTCAAAGGTGTTTTGCCAAACTTGTCCGCCACTTTCAGGCAAATATTTTTAAGTGTAAGGTGTGGAAAAACGACAGAAAAGAACCAAAAGAAAACACACACACGCAAGGGGAATGTGCATAAGTGTAACACCACCCTCCCCTCCCTCACAAGGAAGTGCACGTGCGAGTGAACCACCATGGTTCTGGATTCACTGTGTTATGCCGGTCGGAATCGGGGTGCGATTCCCGAATTTCAGCCCGCGGGAGTTTCTCGCAGGGTACGTTTGAATTTAGCTATCACCACTTGATCACAGAACACCAATGAGAGAGCGCGAGGTAGATTCATAAAGACTCGACTTCTATAACCGTACGGGCAGTCACACCGTTAATACGGCAAAAAGTAAATGTTTAATTCTGTCACTGACTCGTTGTCTGTACCTGTCGGGTTCTTCGACTCTCAATTTCAGAAACATCTCCGGAAGTCCTCCTACATCGACGTAATTGCAAACAAAGAACTCTCCCCAGAATAGTCTGGTACTCTCGTCTGAAGTAATAATTAGTTGCACCATATATGAAGGGGTTAATGGTACTGCTCAAATAAACCAGGAAGCCGTATGTAAGGTAGGCCTGTCGCGGTAGAGTGAATTCCCCGCGAGCGGCATCGATGTAATCTATTATACAGACAGGCAGCCAGCAAAACGCGAAACCAGCCATCACCGCCGCTAGAGTCTTGGTCACTTTCGCTTCTTCCACGTTTGCTCTGAGCTGCTGGGGGTTATTTTCATGCGAGAAAACTCGATTTGATCGTGAAACTGTGTAAAAAACCTTGGCGTAGCAGACTGTGATGAGTGTTAAGGGTGTCGCTACATACACGCATTCAATAAAGGCTGTGTAAGCAATGTTGGTTTGAAAAGTGTACAAGCACATTGCTTTACCCGGCTGGAATTCAAATCCACCGTTTTCAAAGGAAAATGGAGGCACGGATCCAATGAAAGCCGCACACCACACAACAGCGATGTACAACATAGTTTTTCGTGTTTTAAATAACACGATGTACTTTTCTGGTTTTACGATGCAGAAATATCGACTGACTGCAATTATTCCCATAGTGTGAAGTGACGCTAGTCCGAACGTAAAAACTCCAAAGCCGTGAAATCGACAAAAATGAGAGCCAAAAATCCATCGACCACGAAACAGGGTTGCAACTGAAAAAGGCATACAACAAGTCGACATGAGAATGTCGCTCACAGCCAGTGCTACCACGAACATGTTGGCAAGGGTGCGAAGTCTCTGGTTTCTGTACACAGCGTAACAAACGGAGAGATTTCCAAAAAAGGCTGCTACGTTAATAACAGCAAACAAAAGGGTTTCTGTCCAAATTAGATGATTGCTTCTTGTTGAAAGCTCGACAGAAAGTGTTTCCTTCATGTTTTTAATCACGCCAGAACAGAGAAATTAGAAAGGTTTTAAACGGTTAGTGCTCAGATTTTAAAACGCGCTTTGAGGTTGATCTAAGTTACTGCGACTCAGTAAAATGTCCTGGCAAAAGAAAATGTTCTAAAGCTGCAAATTTCTCGGCGCAAGTGATACCTGCTGATCATTTCAGTTCAATTTATCAACGTTTAGTTGACGTACATACTGCAGATGTTTTCAGGTTACACAGTAAATTAGAAATTTTAACAACAATAATGACTTCCATTCCAGAATAAAACCCTTTAGGTCCTTGGTAACGTCTGTGTTTGGTGATACGGCTGCCAAGAATTGTACAGTTTGTCAATTTATTTCTTTGTATGAAGTCAGCACCATTTACGATTTTCATCCTAGTAAATACGTCACCGCTTGATCCGCATATTGTTCACCTGTCCTTCAAGAATGATCAAAATCTTATTTCTCTTTACAGCATTGCTAAGGGGCAAAGGAAACAGGTAATGGGAATAAGGACAATCAACAAGTAAGGGCCATACCTTGATGCAACGCAACATTAAGAGGGCCCGGCTGTTAATTTGTTTTGGCCGCAGGCGCAAATTAACGATCAGTCGCTTTTGGCTCAAAAATCAATTCGGCTGATTTTTATACTATAAGTAAAGTTTGCCAAGCTATATTTAAAAATTTCTTTCTTTTGGTTGGAATTCACTTCTTTTCAGAAATATCGACTCAAGATGATTGGTCGTCCGATGGCATCCAAGTCGAGCTTTGAAAATGTTTCATAGCTCGAATTGGACGCCACCAGACGACCAAACTTAGGGAGTCGATATTTCTGAAAAGAACCGAATTCAAACCAAAAGAAATTCATTTTACATATAGCTTGGTAAACTTTACTTATGGTATAAAAATCAACCGAATTGATTGTTGAGGCAAAACCGACCCCGGATCGTTTCTTAGCCGCAGGCCCTCTTAAATTCTTAGAGCTGACATCATAAAGAAAAATACAGTTCCTCGACTAGGAGAAATTGCCTTTTGATCTTGAGACTAAATGGGTCATCACAAAATCAATAAGTACCGCAAAGGTAAGTGTGTTTGGAGAGCGTCTTTGTCACCGAAAAGAAAAGTTCACTATGTGAAATTGAAAACTTATTCTTATTTGTATGATCCATTATTATCACTGTATTTAAAAAGATTTTGTCAAATTTAATGTGACAACCTATTTATACATGTGTTGTTTACCGTTAAAGTTGCATTTTAATTCGCTCTAATTGTATTTTCTTGTGTACTTGCGATGCTTTCTTGTGTCTAAATGAAATATTTTTTCTTTTTGTTTGCGTTATCTAACTTAGTGGAAACGTTTTTAGTGGCCCCTTTTAGGACGCATTTGTCCCGTACGCACCACTTTCAATGATCAAAAAGAGACCCAGTCCAGTTGCCTATGTCTGCAATGTTATTAAATTTTCTTGTTCACGACTAAAAATTGCACATAATATATAGATTTAGCCAAGCCTAAAAGCGGAGCCCCCCTTTTTTGTTTTGTCTGTTTTTTGCTTTTGTTTTTTTGTTTTGTTTTTGCTGGCAGTTATTAATTTGTGAAAATTCTCTCATCCAAGTCGTTTTATAAAAAAAAGAAACAAAAAAACAAAGAAAAAAAATTCTTGCTCCCGCTGAGTGTCGAACCCGGTTCGTCGGAGTGAGATGCCAGTAACAAGTCCACTAGGACATGGGCGTTTGACATTGTTTAAGTAGTTAATTTTAATACTTATTTCTTTCTTCGTGACAAGCTGCCTATCAGCATGAAAATGCTGGTGTCTTTCCTGGCAAAATGTGTTCAAAACGCCGTAAAAACCATGGTTGTGGACAGAAAAACCAAAAAGCACTAGCTCTGCTATATTTGGCGTCGAAACCGCTGCGAAAAGCTGCGAACTCAAGCGGTGTGCCGACCGAGTTTGAACAGAACCGACGAGGCAAATTTGAACTTTTTGCCTGAACTTTATCGCCGAATTTCTTTCGCCTAGATTGAACTTTTCCCCTTCCACCAAAAAGACAACTGAGTGTTCTTTTGAACTTTTTTTTTCCACTAACAAATTTGTTTTTGACTTTTGTTGTCTTTGCTTGTTTTGCTACAACGCGGGTCAACATGCGATTTCGCGCCGAAAACACACGGGATTCAGCACAGGATTCTATCCAGTGTAGGAAGTGTATTGGTATCCCTGTGGTGCGGACGGACGGACGTACGGATGTACGGACGGACGGTCACGTGACTACTACGTCACTACCAAAATTTTTTGGCTTGATAGATTACCAAATTTCCTTAGCAATGGAGCTCCGCTGACGCGCTAGCGCGCTGGCTCCGCTATTATTTAATTTATCAGGAAACTTGAACAGTGAGCTCTCGTTTCCTACAAAATTAAAAGGAGGCAAACAAGAAAATTATGTGCATTTATTTACCCTGTGGGAGGATTTGACGGTAAACATTCAGTCACCAGATCAAGCAAGTGCACCACATGGCTTTATCTGACAAACCTCCAGTTTTGCATCATTCTATGCCATAAATCATCGCCACTATTTTAGGCCCCAGAGGTGGGCTTCCAGAATTTCTATCTAACAGTGAGGGGGAGGGGGCGAATGAAGCCATATTACGATACGCCAGAAGATACCAATTGGCTTAAACTAAATCCCGAAAAATTACCAGTGGACTAATACTAAACCAAAAATGTACCTCCTAGAATCTTACTTTCCATATACTGGGTAAAATGTCACCAAAAAATACCCAAATCGCGAATTTCAAACCCCAAAAAGTTCTTCGCAGTCCCTCGTGTACCCCTCCCCCCCCCCCGAGGAATTATGGCTAAGTAATAGCAAAGTAATAGCCCTTTTCACGGTTACCTTTGCTCATTTCCCTTACAATGTCTTTGTGCGTGGATGTGAGGCAATTTCGGGCAATTTTGCAGTCTTTGCCCGAAATTGCCTCACATCCACGTTCAAATATATTATAATGCAAATGAGAAATTTTAACTGTGAAAAGGGCTATTAAATGAACCAATCAGAAATTGAAGCAAATACAAGTAATTATTGTCAAGCGCTGCAAAATGAGTGTGAGCAAGTCACGATTGCTTTTGGTTTAACTTCTGATTGGTTGAGAAATTGGCGCGAGCTTTGTTAACCAATCAGAAAGCGAAGTAAAGCAAAACCAAAGTAAGCACAACATTTCTTTCGACCCTCATTGCATGAAGCGCCACGATTGACACGCCAAACCAAATTCATATACAGTTTCGTGGCTCGAAGAAAATTGAAGAAAGCTTCATGTAGGATTGTAAACGCCTCGTAATTAAGCTTATTGTTTGATTTACAGTTTTATTATTCCGTCAGGACGCACGCGTTCTCAAAGTTGTTGGAAAGATTCAGAGAATGTGGGAAATGTTCTTTTGGAAGAATTTTGCTCAGTAGAAGCTGACCCTGAGGAGAAGTCATTTCAATAAAATACTCAATTGACCGCTCTGTAACTTCTAGCATGAAAAAATCTTCACATTGGCGTAGGCGCCATCGACTAGCAACAACGAAAGGACATAATTAGCTGGTTGCCTACAGTGATCATGGTTCTCAACCTTCTGTTCTCTACCAAGCCGGTTTTTCGTTTATCTATTGTTCTAGCGACATTTTTTGCAGGAGACATTTTTTTTTTTTTGCAGGAGTTTGTTTTGTGAACCGATGATTATTTCCCTCGCTGGAGGGGAGGGGGGGAGGGGGGTTTGCATGCAGTGTCAAAGTTTTGGAAAATATTTGTATTGTCTTGAAGGACAGCAAAGGTCTATGAGCGGCCTCCAGCCTAGTTGACGGAAAACAACATCTGAATTACACGTTATACAAAACCGTAACACAACAATAGGCTTCTCAGAGGGCAACAGAGCGCAAGAAAATTGTTGAAAGGAGCGAGCCGCGGGATGATAGGCTTACTGGACTCAGCTTGCTCCGCTCGCCGCTTTTTTTCTTGCACTAAATTTAGCGACATAATTGTCGTTTTGACGTATGGTTACAGTGTGGAGGGAGACAAGGGGGCGAGAGACCAGAAAGAGAAGGGGGGGAGGTGTAAGGGGAGCGGGAGAAGAGGGGCGGGAAGCAGGAGAAATGGGAAAAATTGCGCTGCGTAATATTTCGCAATCGAAAAAAGCGCAAAGAGGCGGGAGCCAACAAAAAAGACATGGAAACCGGGATTAAAGGGTATGGGAAGTGGGAAGTTTAACCCCCCCCCCCCTGGCCCCCATCACTGCTATAGTTGGTCTATCATTCACGTGGCAATTTAATTCTATAGTACATAAACTATTTCGGTTCTATTTTTTTTTCCTTTGCGGATCGTAAAGAAACTGCTAAGAATCAAAACTGACAGAGATTCTTGGCATACAGATATTCTGCATCTTTAACATCAACTGCTTATAAACGTTTTTAAGGTGTTTCGATACAGCTTTTTGGGACCATACCTAACTTTTTGAATCGGCTCTTAGACAGTCTTCGCCTTGTCAGATCAACGTGACATTTGCAGTACTTCTTGGTTTTGGATTGTACTTGTAAACACAAATCTTTGAAAACGGTGTCTTTCGAAAAGGCACCGTGAAGTGAACAAACCATGGGCGCTACGAAGAGCTTTGAGTTTTGCTCGGGCTAGAGCGGGGTGCAGTTTATGAATTTTAGCCCTCGTGGGGTACCTTTGAATTCATCTCCACGTGATCAAAGAACACCAATGAGAGCACATGTTAGATTCATAACAACTCCAGCTATGTAACCGTGCCGAACAGTAAATGTTTAATTCTGTCACTGACTCGTTGTCTTTACCTTGCAGGTTCTTCGACTCTCAATTTCAGAAACATCTCCGGAAGTCCCCGTACATCGACGTGATTCCAAACAGAGAACTCTTCCTAAAATAGTCTTATACTCTCGTCTGAAGTGCTTATTAGTTGCACCATATATGAAGGGGTTAATAGAACCGCTCAAATAAACCAGGAACCCGTATGTAAGGTAGGCCTGTCGCGGCAGAATGAATTCCCCGCGAGCGGCATCGATGTAATCTATGATACAGACAGGAAGCCAGCAAAACGCGAAGCCAGCCATCACCGCCGCTAGAGTCTTGGTCACTTTCGCTTCTTCCACGTTTGCTCTGAGCTGCTGGGGGTTATTTTCGTGCGAGAAAACTCGATTTGATCGTGAAACTGTGTAAAAAACCTTGGCGTAGCAGACTGTGATGAGTGTTAAGGGCGTGGCTACATACACGCATTCAATAAAGGCTGTGTAAGCAATGTTGGTTTGAAAAGTGTACAAGCACATTGCTTTACCCGGCTGAAATTCAAATCCACTGTTTTCAAAGGAAAATGGAGCCACGGATCCAATGAAAGCCGCACACCACACAACAGCGATGTACAGCAAAGTTTTTCGTGTTTTAAATAACACGATGTACTTTTCTGGTTTTACGATGCAGAAATATCGACTGACTGCGATTATTCCCATAGTGTGAAGTGACGCTAGTCCGAACGTAAAAACTCCAAAGCCGTGAAATCGACAAAAACCTGTGCCAAAAATCCATCGACCACGAAACAGGGTTGCAACTGAGAAAGGCATACAACAAGTCGACATGAGAATGTCGCTCACAGCCAGTGCTACCACGAACATATTGGCAAGGGTGCGAAGTCTCTGGTTTCTGTACACAGCGTAACAAACGGAAAGATTTCCAAAGAAGGCTGCTACGTTAATGACGGCAAACAAAAGTGATTCTGTCCAAACTAGATAATCGCTTCTTGTTAAAAGCTCGACAGAAAGTGCTTTGTTCATGTTTAAGCGGACGCCAGTAGAGACAAACTGAAAAGGTTTTTTTAAAACTTTCAGGGTTAAGATTTTAACACGCGCTTCGAGGTTTATCTAAGTTACATCGATTCAGTAAAATGTCCTGCATGGGAATAGAAAATCGCGGTTTTAAAGCTACGAATTTCTCAGAGCAAGTGATACCTGCTGCTCATTTTTATTTCAATTTAGCAACGTTTAGCTGACGTACATGCGGCAGATGTTTTCAGGTTACACACCAAATTAGAAATCTTAACTACAAAAATTACTTCCGTTCAAAATAAAACCCTTTAGGTCCTTGGCAACGTCTCTGTTTGATGATGCTGCTGTCAGGAATTGAACAGTTTGTCAATTTATTTCTTTTGTATGAGGCGCACACCATTTGCGATTTTGATCCTTAAGTAAATACAGCACCGGTTGATGGCCGCATATTGTTCACCTGTCTTTCAATAATTATTAAAATCTTATTTCTCTTACAGTATTGATAAGGGGAGAACTGAAGGAAACAAGAAATGAAAATAAAGATATTTACCAACTAAAGGCCTTGCCTTGATGCAACATAAAATTCTTAGATTCTCTGATTATAGAAAAATGTACAGTGTCTTGGTTAGGAGAAATTACCTTTCGATCTTGAGACTAAATGGTTCTATACAAAATCAATAGGCACCGAAAAAATAAGTGTGTTTGGAGAGCGTCTTTGTCACCGGAAAGAAAAGTTATGTTTTTCATTTCGTGAAATAATTCTTATTTATATACTATCACTATATTTTAAAAAGATTTCAAATTTAAATGACAGCCTATTTTATACATGTGTTGTTTACAATTTAAGTTGCATTTTAGTTCGCTCTAATTGTTGCTTCTTGTATACTTGCGATGCTTTCTATATCTACATGAAATATTTTTTCTTTTTTATTTCGTGTTCTAACTTACTGCAAATGTTTTTAGTGGCTCCTTGTAGGACGCATTTTACCCGTACCGCTTTCAATAGATCAAAATGAGACTTAATTTTGTTATCAATTTTATTAAATTTTCTTGTTTATGACTAAAAGTTGCACATATTATTTAATTAATGAGGAAACTTGTAACGAGTTCCCGTTCTGTACAAAATTAAAAGGAAGCATTCAAGAAAATTGTGTGCATTTATTGACCCTGTAGGAGGATTGGACGGTAAAATAGACATTCATTTCTTAAGAGACGTCAGCCCTTTGTCTTAAAGACTTAGTGCAAGCAAGGGCATGCACCATATGGCTTTATCTCATCAACTTCTAGTTGTGTAGTATTCTATGCCATAAATCATCGCTATTTCAGGCCCAGGAGGAGGGGTGTCAAACTTCTATCTAAAAGTGAATAAAAGTATTATGATACGTCAGAAAATGCCAATTGGCTTAAACTAAAAGTACCAGTGGACTTATTGTAAAACCAAAAAATAAAATACCTCCTAGAATCTTGCTACCATCAACACAATTTGTAAACTCAAACAGTGCATGCATGTAAACAAACGGCAAACTAAAAGATTAAACGCTTCCCGCAAACGATGGTAATAATTAAGGGTCAAACCATTCAACCACTATTTGGAAAAAGAAAATCAACACTTTTTCGAGAGATACACTATAAATGGACAATTTTTGCTCATGAACTTGTACCTACAGTGTTAAGTACCCCATTTGGAAATATTAGATACATTCCCTTTAATGTAGGTATTAGGAATTTAGCTGTTTTTTTATCAAGCCATTTTTCACCAGTTGATTGTAACAAGAGGTCCAAGCGGGTTTTTGTCTTTGAAATGCGCGGGCGGTGCGCGAAGGTAAAGGATACAGCTGGGGCGCTTTTAAACGGAGAAACGACGGGTAAAAGCTTTGGAAACTTCAGAAACGAAATAATTGAGAAAAGTTCACAATCGATATGACAGAAACTGGTTCTAGAATATTACTCTGAACTAATAGAGTGTTTTCACAAACCCCGATTCTTTATGCTCTTCTCTGCTTACATTCTTTAGATGCTAATGCCAAGAAGAATAAAGTACGCACGGACCAAAATTGAAACAGTTGTTTCAAATTCTCAATTGCGCACATGTTGGTGTATAGAATCTGAGTGATTTGCTCAACTATAAATGGACAACAGCTAATGAAGCAACAAAGAACGTGATTTGGTTTGAAAGGAAGTGAGCCTGTCTTCCTTCAAAGTCTTAATGTCGCAAGGAAACTGTCTGTTTACGTAAGGAAATTTTGAAGTGTTTAACCCGGTTTAATTTCTAAAAGGAAAGTTTTTCCTGTTTAAGAATGTCGTGATACTTTTCAGTTAGCTGTAATCTTTTATTTCCTGATATCGAGTAGTAAACGTACATTTTTACAAAGCCGGCTCTAAGTTTAGATCTCGTAAGCATTGTATGATGTTTTACGCGACACCGGAACTGTTAAGAAAGATCATTTCCTTAAAAAAAAAGAGTTGATCGCATTCCTTTGTTACCTTTGTTACCGTTGTCTGTTGTCCGTGCAAACCATTGAGGTATCACGCAGCATGTACGCAATTTAAAATTTGAAAAAATAGTTTAACTTTGGTGGGTGCGTTCTTTATTCTTCTTAGCATTAGCATTTAACGATTCATTTTAACGGGGTTTGTGAAATCACTCTAATGTAAACAAAAGTGTAAGCGGAGGTGATTATAAATACCACGTGCTTTTCTGTGTGTGATATGAATACTAACGACCATGGAATGCGAAATCCAGGATTAAAGGACGAAAAGTATTTACTTGAAAGATGGGTTAATGTCCCATTTATTCTGAAGTAGTTCCACAGGCTTAACATCCTCTGTTTGTGTTGCGGACCTGGGCTAGCTGTTTATTAAAGTCAGACCGGATCAACTCGTATCGCTTGGTCCGGGATAAACTCGGATCAAACCGGATCAACCCGGATCAACCTGGATCAACCCGGATCAACCCGGATCAACCCGATGGACTATAATTTTAACAGAACAAAAGAAAAAGAATACTTTTACTCCAAATAAATATTTACCACTAGCAAAAAGGCATAAAAAATACATATTCACATATTCAACTAATTGGCGTTACCCTTGATAAGTGGAATTCACTCTCCGACAAAGGGTCTAATTATATATGCCTTACAAAATAATGCAAGTCAATTTCGAAGTTCACTTGAGCTAACAGTTCACTAGCCCGGACTGAAGTTAAAGGCTGGATCTTTCGCCTCAACCTACTTGAACAAAATGGAGCAACATTATCTGCCATAAAAATAAGCAAAGTTATACGTTAGTGACAACTGAAACTACAAGTAGCCCAAGCTCACTATGAGAGGAGCGCATATATTAACCTGTTCCATTTTGCATATATTATGACCTCGGCAAAATATAAGAGTTTGTATGAAAAATGCAGCAAATACGTTTTAATTGTCATAAATGCGAAATAATTCGCAATAATAAATGGTTCACCTTGTTTCTGTGTTATATCACTTGCTATTTTGGGGTGATTTGAAGCGTTTTGACCGAGAATAAGCGTCCTTGATTATTTGCACCTAACACTTAATAAGCGAAGCGAAAGGTAACACACTGTTGGCCGTCACGTGACCGATTCAAAGTTATTTATTTGCTGTAAATCCTGAATTTGGCACCTCTCTCCAAAATTCTTTAAGAGACCAATGGCCTTGTATCGTAACAACAAATACATACCAAAAAAGTCCAACATTCGCGTCCTTTCCCTTATCAAAATCGCCATTTTCAGTCTCTCCACCATATCGAACCATCCGTGTGACGCTCGTGAAGCGTGGTCGAAAACGGCCGATTACTTTTTACTTTTAAAAGTTTAAAAACCCCTGCTGATAATACTGAAAAAAAAATCGAAATTTATTTCCATGCTACACATAATGACATTTCGAATATAAACCTTCAATACTATCAGAGGGAGTCAAAAAAGACCTCCGTTTAGCTTTTTAGTGTTCGAGATAAAATTGCAAAAGAAAATGTGTTTTTTTGTTGTTGAATTTATTTAACCATGTGTGGTTTTTCCCGGTAAGGTCAAGGTGCTAAAACTGGCGTAAATCACAAGTTCTGCATTTCACACGCTTCACTTGCGAATACACCTTCCGACACGGGATATTGTTGTCCTGAGCGCCTATTGTGCAAGTCTTCGTAACGGTTAGACAATGAACGCGAGTGTTCTATGGGATATAGTGTGAGGGACGCTATATCCCATAGGACACGAGCATTCACTGTCTAACCGTCTTAGAACATAGTCACACCCACGAAGAATTTCGTTTTTGCGTGCAGATTGTATTTTTGCATTTTAAATTTTTAGTTCTCACCTTGAAATCACGTTGCTATTTTGTTTACGATTTTTTCGCTATTGTACACACACCTTTGAGTTGCAATGTTTTACTGAGAATGCTTCACCGTGCGTTTCATCGCAGTTGATGCGTAAACAGCCATGAGCCAATCACGGAAATTGAGGAACTCGAGGCAGTGATTGCCAACAAGATTTACTAGATTTACAATGGTGAAAGCAGTCTGCGACGCGCTACAACCACCGACACCAGCAAGTGGGGAACCCCTTAGGTAAAGCCAAGAGACCAAAGACAAGTTCAAGTACAACACTCGTAGTCCAGCAAACGTGGAGTAACCAGTCTGTGCTTCTATTTCAATTAAGGTCTGAACATTTCTTATTTCACGTAAAGCTGTAAAGTAATGGCTTTTCTTTCGATTTGCTTTTTGCTTTGCTATTTCAAGATTGCATTTTTTGTTGTTTTTTGACATCGCCGTTGAAGCTGTTGTTTTTATCGATTTAGTTATAAATATTCACAGAATGTTTCTACTCAGTCATTAGTATGCTCTATATAGAGCATACTAATGAGGCTTCCACACAAAGGAAAACAATGCCTCATTAGTATGCTCTATATAGAACCACTAATGAATGCAGAAATTCTCTGTAATTTTACCCCGAAATTTCCGTGTGCTTCAAAGCCCCCGCCACTTTACATATTTTAAGACAGTTTATGGAATATAGAGCATCGAAATGCTGGACACTGATTGGCTGAGTGGGTGTGACCATGTTCTAACAATGAAAAGAGATCAGAAATTTGCTTTCGCGAACAGTTCGTCACACGGATGGTTCGATGTGGTGGAGAGATTGAAAATGGCGATTTTGATAAGGGAAAGAACGCGAATTTTGGCCTTTACAAAGCCATTAATCTCTTAAAGAATTTAGGAGATAGGCGCCAAAATTCGAGATTTACAGCAAATAAATAACTTTGAATCGGTCACGTGACGGCCAACAGTGTGTTACCTTTCGCTTCGCTTAAGTGTTAGGTGCAAATAATCAAGGACGCTTATTCTCGGTCAAAACGCTTCAAATCACCCCAAAAGGCCATTAAAATAGTAAGTGATATAACACAGAAACAAGGTGAACCATTTATTATTGTGAGTTATTTCGCATTTATGGCAATTAAAACGTATTGGTGCTTTTTTTATACAAACTCTTATATTTTGCCGAGGCCATAATATATACAAAATGGAGCAGGTCAATATATGCGCTCCTCTCATAGTGAGCTTGGGCTACCTGTGCTGAAACTACCATTTTATACAATTATGGACAAAAGTATTGGGACAAATTGAAACTTTTCGCGCGCTTTCTCACACGCAAAGCAAACATTCGCGTGCGACTAAAACTATACCTACCGTTCCCCTCCCCCCTCCCCTCTACAGTGTTGGTCACGTGTACCCACCATTTTTTTGGAGTTTCAACTTTGTATTGGGAGGAGGACGGGGGGACTTACGCATTTTCAAAGGATAGCAAAGCGTTAAAAACTTCCGGTGAAAAACAAAGAAAATTCATAGCGTTACATCAGTGTCCCAAGGACTTTTGTCCATAATTGTAGATCTGGCTGGATGAGACTGGACACGAGTTTCGTACCCTGGTCCGCGAAGACCTGGCACTAGGAAAACAAAATGGCTGCTCGACAAAACGGCACAGAAGAACAGAAGAGCAAGGATAGCTTTATTCTCATGACTATGAAACCATAAATGGAAAACTGCATTCTTGAAATGCCTTTGAGTAGGTAACTTGTGCCGATGATAGTCAGAAACAAATTTTCCATCAGATTCGAAAGTTTGTGCTGGATTTTAACCCTCGGACGTACAAGCAAAGTCACACCCCCACCGTGGTACAAGGGGGGAGGGGTGGTTAGAACCCCACCGTGGTACAAGGGGGGAGGGGTTGTTAGGACCCCACCGTGGTACAAGGGGGGAGGGGTGGTTAGAACCCCACCGTGGTACAAGGGGGGAGGGGTTGTTAGGACCCCACCGTGGGCTCTCGTTATGTTACAATATTTTGAAAAGATTTCACATTAAGTAGAAAGCCTGTGATGTGCTCTACAAGAGGAGGTACATATTATGGGTTGCCGCGCTGCTGGGGGCCTGCCACGTCATTAAAATGGCCGCCATATTGGGCGCCATCTTGGATTTTACCGAAAATTAGAAATTGTCAAAAACGTTAAAAATTGGAAATTGTCGATGCTGGACATGTAGAATATGACATAATTAAACATTTTGCTGCTTTCTGTTGACATTTTTTGCATTTTCCTAAAACGGTAAAAAACACCTGCTACTTATGACGTCATATCTCGTAACCATAGCAACCGGTTCTCACCAAGTTGTGTCAAAATGTGTCTTAGGGATATACGCACAGCTACTGAAAACGGTAGGTCTAGATGATAATTCGCCCCCCCCCCCCTTGTACGCCCGAGGGTTAAGGGTCGGTCCGCGGACGCTTAAGAGTCAAAATCAGACCAAATCAAACTGCAAAGACTTTTCTTGTGAAAACCGGGATTCCAATCTTTTGTCAAAGGCACGAGGTTAAGTGTATTAATTTTGGGGGAATCCCAGCCCGGTCGGTAATTTAAGGTTCTGGAAATTGCAGGCCTTCTGAGTATATATATTTATAGAATAGGTCAAACTTCAAGTTCCTAAAACCGCCTCCCTGAGCTTTAAGAGCGGTTTGCTGTAAGAACCGACTAAGGGTATGCAAGATAGAAAAATCCGATTTTCTCAAACTCTGCCAGGATAAAGGCTTTGGTGAACTAGTTCTAAAAATATAAGTTTCGGGTCGTTTAGATTTTTATTTATTTTTTAGTGAATATTTTCGTATTTTGCCCTTCGCGGCAGTCAAAATCAACGCCAAAATCGGGACTTTTCCGGAAGCTCCTGTTCAAATATCGAAAGCGTCCTAAAAAAGATTAAGCCGGGGAGTTAAAAGATCTTGTTTCTTCTGTTTATTAGCAGTGTCAAAGTTTCATGGAAAGCAAACTTGAATTTTTTACGAAATTTTATAATTTATACCCAACAACGGTCGTTACCGACAACCCAATTTAGGCTAAATTCAAGGCTCAAAAAAGCACTCTGGTACATGGCTTTACACAACGAGACTATACTCCGGGAAAGAACAATCCCTTCAACTAAACATCGGCCGAAAAACATTTTGGGACAAATGAAACGGCGACTTTTGAGAGCGCTTTGAAAACAGGCTACTTGAGTGATATGAGCGACCTTTTGACCTTTCATGTCAACGGAAATCAACACACAGCAGCTCTTAAACTGTGACTTTCCTTCACCAGAATACGAGTTTGCTTGTTTTGCTAGAATGTTTTCAAGTAGAGGAAACCAAGATTTTGAATTTGGAGGCCTTTGTTCCCAATATTGAGCGATGTTGGGCAATTTAGAGAAGTATGTTATGAAATTGACCTACTTTGTTTATCACCGAATTATACATTCAAAGTCTGTTTACGACGTGAATGCGGAATCAATAACGAAGTAAAAAACCGATTCATGAAATGTTTAGGAAATAACTCTTACCTAATTAAGTGAGCTTTTCCTGGCTGGAAACTGCAACTTTCATTGCAAAATCGCCGAGCCATGTTGCACGTAAGTTGTCAAACGTTTCTACAGTGCGGCCGAAGTTCCCTATGTTAACGATTAACCAGATTTTAGGCCCGCATAGCGTGCAGTCGGAAACAACACTATGGTAGTGAACGCAGTGCTTGATAAGCAAAAAAGTAGGGGAAAAAAGGAAAAGGAGAGCTTTTATTACATATATACTTATTATTATATATATATTTTTACATCCAAACCGGTGACACGTAATACTAAGCAAGTTCACCCAACGTCGGTGGCCTATTTAAACAATAGAGTTCTTCTGTTGATGGCACTACCGTGTGATAGGTTGTTCGAGGAAATTTGATGTTCACAACAAATATTAGCCCAAGAACGTAGTTCGAGGGCTTATATGCAGTTTGCACATCAAATTTCCCAGGGAAACTATCACACATAGGGCCTGAGACAGAATCCCTCTATTGTTTTTATCATCCAACGCTAAATTTTGAGCGAGAATTGCCAATATGCGTTGATAGGTGCCACTGAGGAGAGACAGTATCGCGTCACGTGATCGATTTCGACCAATGGGAGCACGCTAAAATTTAGCGTTGTAGTATGAAAGGTTAGAGTCTTGTTGAACAAGGGTCTGAAGCGCAGTAAACACACAAAATTCGTTCAATTCCATTCGCTCCAGAAGGGTCTTCAAACTCCCATTCTTAGTGACACATACTTTCAGTAAATAAAACACATGAAAACACACAATTCAGTGCCTTTCTCTAGTTTTCGATGAAACAGCAGCCACTTCCCTCGACTGGTTCCGCTACAGCAGAAGGTGCTGTGATTTCTGCCTTGCATGGGATACATATGTGCACACGCCATAATACTCACAAACAGCCTTTAGCACCGCTGTTCTCAGCCTTTTCTTGCTGCATTCCCTATGCATGTCGCACAGGTTTTAAAATTTAAGTGCTTCATCCGGTACTTTTCTACTGCTCTACTGTCCTTACCCCCTTCCCCCTACCCTTGGTTGCATAACTCAACAATGGATTTGGCCGCATTTTATTCAGTTCTTTGCTAGGAGTCTTTAACTAGAAGGTCTGATGCCCGCTAAGGAAGAAAGATATTGCACCTTACGCTATGAGAGAAATACATCTGCCCAAGCCAAAATACTAACAAACAGTCCTAAGCATGGGTATGCCTCGCATTTTTACGCTGCATTTCTTATGCAAGTCGCACAAGTTCAGGTCAGTGTCGTAAGCGATGGCGTGCTATATAACTGTGCAAGCTTGATCTAATACAATCTATCGGGTATAGAACTTTTGCTTCTCTAGCGCAACACTATCTAAACGCTTACCACGAAGTAAAAAGCCAATTCGCCTATCAGAGTGACGCAGCTTATAAATTGTTCTTGAAGAGAACGAGAACAACTTATCCATCGTGCAGTGAGGAACTAGTACTTGGAGAACAACCTCGACCTATCTGCTTCCTTATCAACTCGAATATCTGTCAAGTTCTTGCCTGTACCTTGTTTGTTGTGCCCCACTCCCAAAAAAAACTGCCGTTATCCGTTGCCTCACTTGCTCCTAATACTTTTTTGGGAAAGTGGTCTCAACTTTGATTAGTAGTCTCTTTTTCATGGCAAATGTTTCAGTGAAAAAATTAGGCCAGTATTTTCATCTTCAATTTTGATTTGCTGATATGCTTCCTTTTCCCGACGTCAAACGCTCGCTCTCCAAACTGTTGAACTCAAGATTGTTTAGCATGTTTACACCGTCGAATTTACTTGAGGAAGTTGCAAGTGACAGTTGCAAGCTATTTGTAAATCGGGAAAACCATTCATGTGTCTAAGTTCGTGAGTTCCGATAGCCTGCGTAGCAAGCACTTCCGTAGACTTTTCCGCCTTTTTGAGGCATTTCGCGTTCTGGCCGCGCCAAATTAAGGCGAGCGCAAAAAAAAAAGGAACCGGGAGCGGGGAGGGGGAGGGGAGGAGAGGCAAAAAAAGGAAATGCCTACCCGCAAAAGTTTGTAAAACGCCCCTTTAGCACTCAAGGTTGAGTGAATTCATAGCGTGACAGCTTGTCAATAGAGCAACAAATCACAGATCACCAGATGTTACAAATTTACTTTCGTCAAAATCAAAACATGCTCCACGTAAGTCAAACCCACGAACTGCAGAAACGAAGCACTCAGAGATGCGATGTCGAAGCCTCGAAAGTTGGAAACTCAAAAAGGGCACTTCAGGATTTGTCGTTGTAATTTCAAAGTTAATAAGTTTGGAAATTTATCTCCGCCAGGAAAATTGGTTTTATTTCTTCGGGAACCTTTTCAAAACGTCGGAAAGAAAGGATTCTTAAGGAGCAATTCTTGCTGATATTTTCAGAGTGGTTAGAGTGGAAGTTGTTTAAAACTTGTAGCTATTTTCGGAACGTGTATGCAATCTTTGTGCTCGCAAAATTAGGAACTTAGGGGCATTACTCGAAGTTATTAGGAATGCAATAAGTATATCAAGTCTCCTGTTTCCCAAGCTCCGCCAGATCAGCGTATCAACTTGTCTAAACGGTGGTTCAAAACTCCATCAGTTAACAGTCCATGTGGAAAGAGAAAGCTTCCCGAAAGTCCCTGAGATTTGAAGCCACCAAACAGCCGTCTTCTAGAGTCAAACCTGAACATCGAAATCTTCCAGCTGGAGAGAAACAGTTAGTTGTGTTGATGTGGGCCACGCTCAATTTAACTTACCTGATTTGATTGACGTTCGTTGGCCTACGGGTTTTTCAAAATCGTGGGTTTTGCGGGCAAGCGTTTTCTTTCCTCCCTTCTCCTGCCCCTTCTCCCACTTCTTTTGCGCTCGCCCCAATTTTCGCGCGGCCAAAAAGCGAAAAATGCTTCGAACGTACGAAAAACCCTAGGCCTGCGTAAACGCTTGCTACGCAGGCCTATGGTTTCGATAGTGTCTACCTCTATGTCACAAGCCCCTTTTTCTCTTTCTGGGTTACCGAAATCCACTCTGCAGACGCCCGTCCAGGTATTGACCTTCTTTAGAGTACATGATGCTACACAGCAGTTGATAGCACCCAGCGTACTCACGTAGTAGGATAGCGGTGTCGATCGTGGGATTCTTGATCTATTGAGTTATACAGCAGAGCTCTCTTGTGTTGTAGTCTCGGTGACACGGGCAGTTTCTGCTTTTGTTTTTGTTTTTCGCTCTTGCAATGCAGGTGGGCAAGGGTCTTAATATGGTTGCTCTGCTGAATACAGTAAAATCTGTTTCCTACCGGTAAGCATGCTCGCTTGTTGAGAATCATTGTCCTGATGATATGCGGGGTATTAAGCATTTTTCCAGGGACAGGCAGAGGTACTGCTGCCCAAACGGGAGATATTAAGTGAGAAAATCTCTGTGATACCTGCCAGATTGTACTGGATGAAGTACTTTTTTAAGTATAAAATGAAATTTTTCACAACTTCATCGCATATGACAACTCGAACCTGTGCGACATCCATAGGAAAGACAGCATGAAAAGGCTTGTCTACGGGTGTGGCTGCTGTATCGTCGAAGACGAGCAAGGGAGAAAGACATCTGTGAAGCAAAGGAAATAGGAGACGTCTGCAAGCGGGCTAGCACCATAAGGCTCTAATTCTCAAGTCACCGACATTGGGAGAACTTGCTTAGTAGTACGTGTCACCGGTTTGGAGGTAAAAAATATATATAATAATAAGTATATACGTAATAAAAGCTCTCTTTTTCCTTTTTCCCCTACTTTTTTCCCTATCAAGCACAAGCGTTCGCCACCATAGTGTTGTTTCCGACTGCACGCTATGCGGGCCTAAAATCTGGTTAATCGTTAGTAGTACATTGGGCCCGTATGGGTCACTTTGCCTCGTTTTGATGTAAGGATGACGTCATAACCGGAACCGGAAATCACGTGTTTTTAAGAGGGGGAAACCGCTGACCAGTTGGAAAAAAGGATCGCGGGCTCATAGAACCGGAAGTCACGTGTTTTGAATGGGAAACCGCTGAGCAGTCCAAAAAAAGGATTTTGGGCTCAAGGGGAAGTAAAACCGCTGAGAAAACGCGGGCTCAAAGTCCAAAGTCCAATTTTTGCAGCGGGGGTGGTCCTTGAAAACAACACAAAATGAATAAATCACGTTTATTGTTATACGTTTTACAATAACTGAGAAAAAATGGTTTTTTGCTGAGTGTTCCTTAATAGAGGGTCCCCATCAAAAGGTTTGGCAAAGAAACAGTTTGGCTACCTATCCCCAACACAAATGGTAGTGCAATCGAGGGGACAACTTGGAGAAAATAGGATCGCGGGCTCAAGGTGGGTTAAAACCGCTGAGATGAGTATTCCTTTTGATGAGTTCCTTTTGATAATATGAGTGTTCCTTTATGATGAGTTCCTTTTGATAATATGAGTGTTCCTTTTTGATGAGTTGTTTGGAGATAAGTGATTCAGAAGAAGAAGAGGCGAGAAAAGGAGGGTCTCTGGAAGTAGATGACGGAGGCGCAGCGACGAATGATGACCTGTTAAGGAGGACTCTCATACTCTGCTCCTTAGCCACGATGATATCATGTCATTGCTTGGACTAAACACCTCGGACTCTGAGTCAGAAGAAGAGGCGACAAAAGGAGGTCTCTGGAAGTAGATGACGGAGGCGCAGCGACGATGATGACCTGTTAAGGAGGACTCTCATACTCTGCTTGATTTGATAATATGAGTGTTCCTTTTGATAATATGAGTGTTCCTTTTTGATAATATGAGTGTTCCTTTTTGATGAGTTCCTTTTTGATAATATGAGGGTTCCTTTTTGATGAGTTCCTTTTTGATAATATGAGTGTTCCTTTTGATAATATGAGTGTTCCTTTTTGATAATATGAGTGTTCCTTTTTGATGAGTTCCTTTTGATAATATGAGTGTTCCAGACCAACAGCCGAAACAGAGAACCATTCACCAGTGAGTTCATTTGATCATGGTCTTTCACGACGACAACGATCTGGCGGAACCCAGTGGTCTTTCCCGCCACGAGTCCCTTCAACTCCTAGGACTGACCACTGAAGAGATTTTGGCCTTAGCCACCACGAGGTGCAGTCCCGAATTAGTCAAAGCCGTCGAATTGGAGGAGGAGGAGATCCAAGCCAGCAAGCAGTCAAGCAAGCAAGCAAGCAAGCAAGCAAGCAAGAATGTCAAGTAAACATCAATGGTGGGGGATTGAGCCATCAGACCAAAGGATCAACCAGAGCCATGAGGCCAAAGGATCAACCACTTGTTGGGTTTCTGGACTGAGGACTGGATCATCGATGAGTGTGAAAACATGAAATGGGACGGTGGTTTTTATAGAGAAAGAAGGGGATCACGTGGGAGGGGAAGGACCAATGAGAGAAAGACCCCATCATGCTTTGGGAGGGGAAGAGGTGGGGGGACCCCCCTCCCCCCTCCTTAGATAGACCATGAGGCATTGCGCGAATCAGGGTATATAAGTCAAGCGAGGCCACAGGGCGTCACTCTTAGCTTTGAGCCGGTCCTAAGTGACTTATGTTTGTGGTGTGCGTGAAAAAATGTCGGAAACAAGAAAGCCCTTGGGCTCTTTAGCCAGTGCTGTGAATGTGGGTGGACGAGACTACTTGAGAAGGAGAGCGGGGCCAGAGCGAACGGCAGTGGAACGGCAGACAAGCCTTATGCGAGAGAGACGACAAGAAACCTGGCGCCCCCTGACTAAACAGCGCGCGGCTGCTTTTTTTTAACTGTTCTTACGCTGCATGGTGTGGACGGAAAATGGCGAGCGTGAGGGCCGACCACATCCACAGATCACAGAAGCGTTATTGCGAGCCCTGGTCGACAAGATCATCCCATGGGTGGACCGGATGCGACACCGCTCCCGATTTGAAAGGCACTGGCCGATGTCCCTCGACCATTTTAAAGAGGTCGATAACGACTTTGAACTTTATTTGCCACGTGTGCATGCGGGCCGCCCATGGCAAAGGATTCGGGTGTATTTTGGAGACATGGAGAGGGAGCGAGAGGAGCGGCGGAGGGCGGGGCGTGACAGGAGGGAGCAAGTGCGTCGTGTTTTGTTTCCTTGAACTTTGAACATTTTTATTTGTTTTTATTGTTTTTATTGTGAGTCAAGACTGCTGTGAGTCAAGAGACATTTATTTATGATCCACGTGCAAAATCAGTGTTGTCAGTTTTTAAAATTTTTTAATTAAAAAAGAGTTGATGTTACAAAGGGTGGTCTGTGTTCTTTGCCACGCGGGTGGGGCGCTCCTATTTACAATTGAAAAAAAGCTATCTACAATTTGAAAAACTAAAAGAAAAGCTATGTACAATTGGAAAAATAAAAACTAAAAGAAAAGCTATGTACAGATTGAAAAATAAAAACTAAAAAATATTGAAAATAAAAAAAAAAATTACAAATGAAAGTCTTCCAGTTCCATACGTAATTGATCAATGTTCTCGGGTAGACAGAACGTGCGGTTGAATAAGGCTTGAATTTCGGCTCGGGTTTTCTCGTTCACATCGCGGGATCCCACAATAGCACTGCTTTGATGAAGGGTGGGCTTTTTAGGTCCCCAAGGGACAAATTGACTGCCAGTGACCAGGGTGGCGGCATTTTCATTGACTTGGTAGTAATGGTCCGAGCGGTACCATGATTGACTGGGTATGTCAAACAGGTAGACGGGTTTGCCTTGATCCATAGCCAATTGTACAGTCCAACCAGTGCCTCCTTTCACGCGCTTATGATCCGGTTCCAAGATGCCAAAGGCATAGATGGTATGGGATTTTTTGGCAATTTGATAATTGCGTTGCAGCAATTGCAGGGTGTAAAAATGACTGGGCATTTTTTTGCCTAGTTTCTCCGCTGCCTGGTGAAGATGGGGGTTGGCCAGCATCAGGACTTCCACCGTAGAAGGGGTGATGAAAGTGGCTCGAGGATGGTTCGGGGGGACCAGGACTTCTAGTTGCATCCCAAAGTGTTTGGCATGTTCTTCCACGAGGGCATCCGTACCTTTGGCTCCCCCTGTGTAGACCACATGGCCATGACCCACTTGCAGTTCCAAGGCACCGAGATCTTGTTCTCCGATCATGTCAATGTCTGGGGGCATGGCTTTGAGAATGATAACTCAGGGACCAAGGGAGCTCCTTAAATAGGGACAGTTGACCAATCGGAAGACAAGAGGACCTTATTTGGAGAGGCAAAAGCTGACCAATGGGAACACGAGAAGTCCTTATATGGGTAGGATAAGCTGACCAATGACAGTCAAGGGTCATGGGTATAAAAAGGCATGGTCGGTAGGGATGAAATCAACCTTGAGTACGATGTCCGTCGATCGGAAGAGAAAATCAACGCATCCCCCAGAGGGGAAAAAGAAGAAGAAGGCCATTCAACATATGACGCCCGTGGACTGTGATCCTGTGGTGTGCGACGTGGTGGAAGACACCCGAGCTGCCGTGGAAGATATGATGAAAGAATTGAATGATATGGTGTCCCCCCAGACATCCCCATCTGAATACATGGTGACGTATGCCGAAGATCCTCCTCCCAGTTCGGTGGACACTATGGTATGCCCTTGCCATGAGGTGCGTTTGGAGGCCCGAGAATCTCAAAAGGGATGGAAGTATGTGAAATGTCCCATGCAACCGTGTTTGCTGTTTTGTGGACAAGATCAAGTTCTGGAGTATATGAAAGCCGTGTATAGTCAACCTCATGTAGAAGTGTTGGACATGTGGGGTGGTTTGCAATGCTTTTGCCGTGAACCCGCTACGCTTCAACAGAGTCATTCGACTCAGAACCCCGATCGCTTGTTTCTGACTTGTTCCAAGAAAACGTGTGGCTTCTTCCGGTGGGCCGATCAACCCTTGGGTCCCAAGTACTGGACGTGGTTTCATGACAACCCTCCCAAAAAAGCCGATGAACAAGCTGAATCTCCTTTGTCTACCCGTGATGCTCAAGGATATCCCAAACGTGGAGTGGACATCCCTGGTCCTCCAGTCCAAAGGAAAGAGGATCGACCCCTGACAGATTATGAGAAACAATTGTTGCGAGAAATTCAAGATCTCAAGAACCGTCAAGAAATGATGGTAGCCCCAGCTCCACCACCCCCTAAGTACAGTGACAGTGTTGAGAACTGGCAGAAAGGTCTAGAGACCATCAGTTGTGGCCGTCTAGGTCTCTTTTAAATGAGAGAACGAATAAAATGTTTTTATTTAGTCCATGGAGTCTGTATGTGATGCGTGGGAGTCTGTGTTGTCCCTGGGGCAATGGCAATGTCATCAAACCCTTTGCCAAGTCTTATATGATCACCAACCCGGCACCCAAATCCCCATACCCCCTTGTCCCGAGGACACGCATCCTCTCCACCTCTTTGAAGAAACCCATGTGGACCGCAACCTGTATCGATGGGTGGTGTTTGTCTTATGGTTAAAAGCTCACCCAGAGGCATGGCGATGGTATCGAATCATTCAAAAGGCGCATCCCCACACGGTCCCCACCATATCGACCTTATGGGGTGAATGCCAAAAAGTATGGCCCCTCGAAAGAGAACCCAACGCTGGAGTTCGTCGTCATCATGGTTGAAGAAAACCAAACGCCCTGTGTCGTCAACGAAGAAGAAGGCCAATGTCTCGCAACAATGGTTGAAGCGTTACCATGATCCTCGTGCCCCGGGGAGTTTAGGTGGGGTGCAACGATTTGCTAAAGCCCAGGGTCTCCCTTTGAAAAAAGCCCAACGGGTGTTGGAACAGGATGTGGGTTACACCTTGCATAAACCCCGACGTCGTCGTTTTGCTACCTTACCCGTGATCGTAGGGGGGTTGGATGATCAATGGGCCGCGGATTTAGTGGAAGTGCAACGTTTGGCCAAACATAATCGGGGTATACGCTACTTGTTGACCGTCGTGGATGTCTTGTCCAAGTACGCGTGGGTCGAACCGTTGAAAACCAAAACCGGCGTGGCCCTCGTGAAAGCCTTTGAGAAGATTGTGAGACAAGGAGGACGTCACCCGAATCGATTGCAAACGGATCGAGGGAAAGAATTTTATAATCGGACCTTTCAACGATGGGTCGACGAGCAAGACATTCAACATTTTTCGACCGAAGGGGATGCCAAAGCCAGTGTAGTGGAACGATTTAACCGCACCTCGAAAGAACGGTTGTACCGTTATTTGACCGCGGCCAACACGTTGAAATTTGACGATGTCTTACCCGAGTTGGTGCAGGGGTATAATGCCACCCGTCATCGAAGTATTGGTATGCCCCCCGAAAACGTGACGTGGGACAACGAAGAAGCCGTGTGGAAACGATTGTATGCCAAACGATTGAAAGGCTACAAAAAACCCCAATTGAAGGTGGGGGATCATGTCCGACTCAATACGATTCATCGTACCTTTGAAAAAGGGTATTTACCCGGTTGGACCGAAGAAGTGTTTGTGGTGCATCGTGTGGTCCCGGGTCCTGTACCCACGTATAAGATTCGCGAATGGGATGAGACCCCCGTCCAAGGTACGTTTTATGAAGAGGATTTACAAAAAGTCCATGTGTCCGAGGTGTTTCGGATCGAGAAGGTACTTAAGCGACAAAAAGGTCGTTGGTTGGTCAAGTGGAAAGGGTGGCCCGACAAGTACAATAGTTGGATTGCTCGTGGAGACGTGACATCCCTTCGCCCCCGCAAACGACGACGACGCCGCTAAAACAATGACATTGGTGCCCAACTCTTCGTTTTACGTGACGTTGATGAGTCATGCGAGTACCAAAGAGTTTCCTGGGAACAAGAGTCATCATTTCAGAAACCGATTGCCTAAACCCATCCGATTTGTGGGACGAGGATGGATGGTGGGTATGGTGAGTTTATCCTTACCCACCATTCCCGTGATAGCGGAAGAAGGAGGCGTGGGTGATTCCCATCCTCTGTTGTACGTACGATGGCACGAACGGGTGTATGCCCAAGACGATCAAGGCAACGATCGATGGTGGCATCAACGTCGCGAACTCACTGTCTACGGGCGAGATATGAGAAAGGAATTGGCCTCGTCGACGGGATCGCACTTTTTTCATCAACTGGTGTACCGTTACGAGCAAAGCCGTGCCAAACAAACCGAACCCAAAAACAAATGGGCCGAGGACAATGGCGTCAAATTATACCCGACGTTTGAATGGACCTCCGAAGGGGATTTGTTGTTGAATACGACCAATGTGGATTACAAACGACAAGTAGCACACGTGTCATGGGGCAGATCCTTGGCTCTGAGAATGGGATGGATTGAACAAGTGTCCCCCGGCCAGTATCGATTGGGTCCGAATCTCTTGCAAGAATTTCATTCGGACTCCATTTCCATTCCGACCGATATCCGCGATGCCGCCAACAACCCCATCTTTTGGAAAGTGGAGGGGGATTATCTGAAATTGAGTATGACGTGTAATTGGCGGTTTGTGAATGTGAACCAGACCTTTCGTCCCTCGTTGGAATTTCCCTCCACGCGTCCTTTGCATGTGTATTGTGATGTAGGCACCAGCAGCATGGTAGGGGGTCGTATCACCGATCTCTTAAGAGAAATCAAGTACCAGCCTCAAAACACCACCCACTTTGAACCTCGACATATTCAATATATCCCAGTACGCAACGAAGTGGTGGAAATCGTCGAAACCCAGATGGCCGAAACCAATGGGGATCTGGTGAAACTTGGTGAAGGCCATGCCCTCCTGACCCTCAACTTTAAAAGGGAAGTGGTGGTGTGAAGAACAAAGACAACATGTCGTTCTACGTGACGTTACCGAGTCATGCCAACCGACGTGAATTTCCCAACAACCAAGCCAATTCCTTCAAGATTCGTTTACCTCAACCGTTACAGCTCACAGGGGGTGGATGGCAAGTGGGGTTGAGTGCCATTTCCTTACCGGATGCGCGCGTCAATTTGTATGAGTTGGTGAAGAAAAATGGCTACGTCATGGGGGTGTCCTGGGGCCAAACTTATCCCAAACCGAATGGAAAAGACGGGGAAATGACCTCGCGAGTAGCCACCGCGCGAAGCATCATCAATGACGTCCAAGATTTGGATTGGGTGGTGGATGGCGTGAGTTTCATGAAAGCCATCATTGCTCACTTGGAACAACAACGTATGGAAACGGCCGTTCAAGGTGGTCGGTTTACCAATGATCAAGGCAAACACACCTACGTCAAGTTCAAGTGGGAAGGCGAGGATCTGCTCATCGACAACACGAATATCTGCCATTGCGGCACCGACACGCCAGCCCTGACCATCTACACCAAGTTAGCGCTCAAGATGGGATGGTTACGTAAAATTGACAGTGGGTTGATTTTGGGACCCAACTTACAACAAGAATTCATGGGGGATCAAATCCCCAACATGACAAAACCCGCTAACAATGATTGGAACGATGTCACCGACGGTCAGGGGAACGCGGTCTTTTGGACGGTGCGTTCTATTTTACCGGATTATTTACAATTGAGTATGAGTTGTGGGTGGCGTTTCACCAACTTGAATGTGGCGTTTCGTTCAGTGGTGGGTGAACCCACACGATCGTTGCACGTGTACTCCGACGTGGCAGGCAGCACGGTGGTGGGCAATCGCGTGACTGATTTGTTACGTGAAATCCAGTACAAGCGTGAAGCACGCGGCAACCTGTATTTTGAACCGTTGCACATTCAATACATGTCTCTTCGTAACGAGGTGGTGGAAATGATTCACGTTCAAGTGGCTGAAACGATTGGTAGAGGAGGAGACTTGGTCAAGTTTGGTGAAGGTCATACCATTGTCACGTTACACTTCAAAAAGACATAAAAAGGGGGTGGCCAAGGGAGTGTCCCAATCACAAGATGCCCAAGACAAGAGTGCGTCGAAGGAGACGAAGAAGGCAACGAGGGGGTCTCTTGCCCCTGGCCGCCCTCATTCCAGCCTTGATCGCTGGAGGAAAAGCCGTGGCGTTGGGTGCCGCGGGGGGTGCCGCGAGTTACGGGGCTAAAAAAGGGTTGGAAGCCGCTTTTCGGAAAAAACGACAATGATGACGGTATAAAAAGGGGAGTCCCATGAAGCCCAAACAAAACGTTTATCCCGGGTGAAGAAGACACCATGCGTGGGGGAAGTTTGACACGATTTCGAACCGACGAGTGGTATGATCAACAAGGCAAAGGAGTGATGACGGATCTGATGCGTGGGGGGTTGCAAGGTCTTATAAGGACGCGAAATCCTTTAAAATTGCCTAGTAATATCAAGAGAGGCTTGGAAACGGGTTTGACACGAGGTATCAAACGCAAAGCCGAAGACGTCCTTAAAAAGGAAATCACCAAACAAGCCAAGAAAGCGTTGAGTCATAAGAACGTGAAAGACGCCGTGCGTGTAGCCAGTGCTTTGTTTCCCAAACAAACCAAACGTGCACGTGATATTTTGGGAGTGTGAACATGGAACCCGTGCATTCACGACCTCGACGGATTCGTAGTGATCGAGGGTTGTCTCAATGGGGTGGACTGTATCCGTTTTGGAAACTCAGGAGAGGACAACGTGGTGGATGGTTAAGTCCCGAGGTCATGAGAGTCCCCGGGTTTGATTTGAGACAACGTTTAGCACGACGACGACGCTATAAAAACCCCTCACGACGACGACGGGGTACCACTCGACGACGTTAAACATGCCTGACGTGAGTACGCAAACCGCCCCGGCTCACGAGCGTTCCGAAGGGACCGTCAACCCTGCATTACGGATTTTCAAGGTGCCACCGACCGACATTAGCATCAATGCCTATCGCATGGTCACCATTCAACCCACCACCACGGGTATCAATCCCATGGAATTCATCATTCCAGGGTTGGACGATTTTGTGGATTTGGGACGCAGTTACTTTACCATGGAATTGAGTTTGAAAAAAGATGATAACGGGAACTTGGTGGCCAATCAGAAATTGTGGCCCGTCAATAATTTGGCCCATTCCATTATCAAGCAAATTGACTTGCAGTTGAATGGCACGTTGATCAGTCCTCAATCCGACACGTATCATTACAAAGCTTACCTGGAAACCTTGCTGAATTATGACCGAGAAGATGGCAAGACCGTGTTAGGACCCCAAGGTTGGTTCAATCAAGTGGATTTCCCACCCCAATGGACTGCCAACAATACTAACAAAGCTGGACCGCATGCAGCCTATACCGCTCTCCCTGCCAATCACAAAGGAGCCTTGGATGCCATGATAGCCGAAACCGCCAAGTATGCTGCAGGTGTCACCCACAGTCTGGTGTTTACCCCCCACTTGGAAGTCTTTCACACTGGCAAATTGTTGGTGCCTGGCATAGAAATCAAGATGAAATTTCATTTCAATGGCCCCAGCCTGTTTTTGAATGGAGTGGCTCTAGCTGGCCGATTGATGGAAGGGGATGTGAAACTACGGTTTCATCTCTGCCAACTGCGTTTGAATGACGCCATCTACCAGAGTTTGTCTAGCAAAAGACACAATGAAGGAGAAGTGGCGGCTTACCCGACCGTCCGCAGTGAAATCCGGACCTTCAGCATGCAAGGCAACCTGGTCCGCTTTGATATCCCGAACCTGTTTCAAAACAGAATACCTGACCGATTGATTGTGGGATTACTGAACAGCCGTGCCTTCAATGGAGATGTGACCCGAGATCCTTTCTGTTTCCAGAAATTTGGACTGACCTCCATTCGACAGATTGTCAAAGGAGAAGAATACCCTTATGAAACCCTCCAGTTAGTGCACAACAATGGCACCCGAGATAATCTAGGCTACTTCCGTTTTCTGCAAGCCAGTGGTGCCTGGTGTAAAAAGAAAGGCAATATGGTAGAACTGCTGGATTGGGGCGAAGATAAAAATTGTACCTTGTACATGTTTGACAATGTGGCCAATGGATGTGCTGACAGTCAAAACCTCAACCCCAAGCAAACGGGCGATTTACAATTGGTCTTGGAATTTGGAGCTGCCCCCAATACCAATATAACCGTACTCGTGTATGGAGAATTTGAGAACTTGCTGGAGATTGACAGGAACGGAGCCGTGTTGTATAACATTTACCAGCACTGATGGAACATGTGGCCTTGAATAATGTACAATTGGATTATTTAGCCCGCGACGACCCCCAATTGAACCCTGTCTTTTACGGAACCGTGGCCTGTGATCGTTTACCCAAGAGTCCTGTCAAGACCCAACCCCAAGGGTACATTGTGAATACGGACCCACACGATCAACCGGGACAACATTGGTTAGCGGTGTGGACGGATGGAAAGGTGTGTGAAGTCCTGGACAGTTATGCTTTGCCATTGGATACGTACGTGCAAGCTACCCCGTTCCGAGATTGGATTGTCCAACATTGGAAGTATGTGGTGACCAATGGCAAGTCCCTCCAAGCCATTTTAAGCAAGAGTTGTGGTGATTACGCCTTGTTGTATTTGAAAGCCAAAGCCCGTGGACGGACCTTGCAAGCGTTTTTAAATGAGTTTTCGGATCATGATTATGTTAGTAATGACCATCAAGCGGGTCAACGCCTTCAACAATTGATTGTAGGGCAAGAAGCCAGATGGTATCAACTGTGTTGTCATCCGTATCATCAATGTAATGGTTAAATAAAATTTGTTGGAAAAAAGTGGTGTCGGAGTCGTAGCTCAGTGGGTAGAGCCTTGGACTTAATCCAGGATAGCGATTGGGTCGTGCGTGGGTTCGAGTCCCACCGATTCCAATAAAAAGGTGCCTTTTTTTTCTAAGGGTAGTTCGTCATCATGCAAACGGGGAAACCGTTTCGTTTTCATACTCCTTCCTCTATCTTGGTGGTGGGTCCTTCGGGATGTGGTAAAACTGTGTTTACGGAAAAACTCTTGGTAGACAACCCGGAGTTGTTTGAAAGTCCACCGACCCAAATGCATTATTGTTATGGGGCCTGGCAAGATCGATTTCAAGGCATGCAAGATCAAGGGGTGGTGTTTCACGAAGGGATTCCCGATCATGAGGCGTTGGTCCAATGGTTTCCTGAAGGACAGGGGGTCCTGGTCTTGGATGATTTAATGGATGAAGGCAGTCACGATAAACGCGTGTTGGATTTATTCACCAAACATTCGCATCATCAAGGGGTGACCGTCCTATACTTGTGCCAAGACATGTTTCCCGTGGGTCGCTATGCGAAAAGTATATCCCGCAATGCCCATTACATCGTGGCGTTCAAGAACCCTCGAGATCAATTAGGGGTACGCAATGTCATGCTTCAATCGTTTCCTACCACTTGGAAAGACACGTTGGAGACGTTTCATCAAGCCACCACACGACCGTATGGGTATTTGGTCTTGGATTTACATCCGGCCTCGTCCGATCAACAACGGGTGTTGAGTCACCTGTTAAAAGACGAAGGATGGACTCGCACCTATCAAAAACGACTATAAAGGGAGCCCCTTGGAACAGGTAAAAATAGAAAAGCAAACCATGGCCGATGATGACGATGACCGTCAACCTCCGCAATCGTACGATACCGTGTCCCCGGCGGGGGTGGGGGCATCCAGCAGTAATCAAATGTCCCCAGGGACCCTGCAACAACTGTATTTCACGGGAGACGAAGGCCTTGTGGACGTGGCCATGGAGGAAATGCACCCCGAGGTCCTCCGTGAGTTTTTGAGAAGTCTCCCCTCCCCCAGGACAGTCGCCACCTGGCCCGATCTGGATGGTGCACCCCCTGTACAGGCCTCTTCCCCAGCCGGGGTAGGAAGTCCATCCTTCGGTAGTATACAGACCACCCCGCCGTCTTCCCCTGACACTCCACTTACTTGGGGAAGCGCACGCGTGTCACCCGATCCTCGAAGAAGAACAGTGGCAGGTGCTCGAACAGCAGCGGGTGCAGGGGGTAATGGACGTGGGGGAAGTGGAAATGGACGTGGGGGGCGCCGTGGTCCTAGGACTAGAGGTGGTGGACGTGGTGGTGCTGGTGGTGCTGGTGGTGGAGCAGGTGGAGCTGGTGCTGGTGGTGCTGGTGGTGGAGCAGGTGGAGCTGGTGGTGGTGCTGCTGGTGGTGCTGGTGGTGGTGCTGGGGGTGCTGGCGGTGGAGCAGGTGGAGCTGGTGGTGGTGGTGGTGGTGGTGGTGGTGGTGGTGGTGGCGGTGGCCGTCGTGGTGGCCGACGTGGTAGACGACGACGACGACTTTTCCCCGGTTCACCTAGGACACCTTCCTCCAGTCCCTCCACTCCTCGAGGATCTCGGACTCCACCCCCTCGTACCTTGCGTCAAGCGGATTTACAACGACGTTTACGTATGCTGTTACAAGATCAAGAACAGTTGGCCCAAGGACGTGAAATTGCTAATGTCACCATGACCAATAGCATTGTCACCAGTTATAAACAAGGAGGAGCACCAAGCGTACAAACCTCGTCGTCCCGTGTCTCGCCGTAAAGATGAAAACCGTCGTGTCGTTATTGAATGGATCGAAACAGCATGGTCTTCCCTTCCCCCCAGAATTATTACAACGGATGGATTCCTTGTATGCCTTTTATCATCAACAATGGTGGTGTTATCGAAAAATGTTGAATCATTACAGGTGTATCAATGCCTTGTTCAATGGTATGGCCTTACTCCTGATGGCTGCCGGTATGATTGCGGGTCCCCTTTTGGAAAACAGTACGTTGGTAGCGTGTTTGGCGGCGGTGGGCACCGTGGTCAAAGGATGGAACGATTTTAAACAATACCGATTTAAAGTGACCATGAGTCGGTTTGCGTTTACCACCTATGCCAAAGCCTTGACCGAATTGAAAACCCATGTGCGGGGTATTCCCTTGGAGGATCTGGAACGATTTTTAATCAAGATGCAAACCTTGGATGATACCATTGTGGATTTCACCCCTCCGTTACCCAAACGATGTCTCCAAGATTACCATGGTCATTTTGTGTACCAACCTTTGGAAGGCCTATGCTATGTAGATGGATGTCCTCGTCCCTTGAGACCCAAAGACTATTGGATCCATAAAAAGCCGCTCGCTCCCAGTCCCACACTCTTAGAACCATGGCCGTCCAACGACGACGACGACGCAGAAAAAGGAAACAACGAGGAGGGGCTTTAATGCGTCGCAAACCCCGTTTGGTGGATAAAATTGCCCATGGCATGAGTATGTTTCTATCAGGCCCAGCACCTGGGTTTGGACTGGCTTTAGGCAAATTAGGTGGTCAAGCCTTGAAAGGCATTACCGATAATGTACAACATTACCGACGACAACGAGGTGGGGGTTGGTGGCAAGATTTCAAACGCAATACCCGTCAAGGCTATAAAGAGACGCGGGATGCCATCAAACAAGACAAAGCCCTTCAACGTCTATTGACGGGTCGACCATGGTGAGGAGGAGAAGACGCCGTCGTCAACGAGGCGGTTTTTTAAATCTATTGGTGCCCGCTATGGTAGGATTGGGGAAAGCCGTGGCCTTGGAAACGGATAAACGTATAAAACGCACGATTCAAAAAGCCAATCAACGGTATCGTCGTCGTCACCGATAAAGGATGCAACGTCTTCGACGTCAATTACCGTTTTTACGGTCCATGTTACAAGAAGCCAATGGTTCCAAACGTCAAGAGTTGTTACAACATGCCAATGCCGATCAAATCAATGCTGTGAGTGAACTGGTGTTGAACTTTTTAAAAAACAAGATTCCTGTCACCCCACCCATGCTGGCTAAACTTCAACCCTATAAAAAGGTACTACGTGATTTGGGACGTCGTCAACATTCCGTCAAAAAACGTCGTCAGTGGTTAGTCCGACAAAAAGGACAAGGGTTGTTTCAAGGACTTCACGAGGTGTTATGTCAATGTGTTCGTTAACGTATCAAGACATGGAAGCATAAATATCACCTGTTGTGACAGCTGTCGTGCATTGGAAGACCATGGACGAGGTGTACATGATTCCCCAAAAGGACTTGGAACAACTCATTCAATATTACAAAGGAGAACTCACCGAAAATGCCTTGTTGAACAAAGCCGCAACGCTCGCCGCCCAAAAACATGTGTTGTTAGCCAATCCCCAATTACCCCCCGCCCTGGTCAATGCTCAAACCAAACCGTTGAGTCAAGAATTAATCAAGTTAACCAAACGCATTCGTCAATTTCCTGGCGGGGTGGGGGTTGGTGCCCCGGGTGCCCCGGGTGGTCCACCAGGCGAAGAAGAAGAAGCCGGGGATTTGGTGACGGGACCCGTCGAACAATGGTTGAAGCGCATGATAAAAGGAGGTCCGTCGGCTCCCAAACCCCCCATTACCCCTGCTACCAGGGAAGGCGCGAGAGAACAGAGACCTTCTACCAGTCGAGGAGAAGAGATACCTTCCACCAGTCGAGGGGATACCCGGACGCGTTTACAAGTCCTTCGAGAACAGCGCAAGGCTTTGGAAAAAAAGTTAGCTGAGAGTGGTAAAGGCAAAGGCAAAGGCAAAGGCAAAGGCGTCTCCCGTGAAGTGCAACGATTAAAACCTTTACCCGGTTGGGAAGATTGGACCAAAACCAAACAGTCCCGACGGAGACGTTTGCAATACGACAGTGAATAAAACATGCCCACCAAGAGGAGAAGGGGTATTAAACGGAAACGCCCCCAACGAGGAGGGGCCTTGGATGTACAAAAATGGATTGCGAAAACGGGGAAGGAATTTCATTGGCCAGGTTATCAGTACATGGGCCCTGGCACCCATTTGGCTAAACGTCTGAAACGTGGGGATCCCGGCATCAATCGCTTGGACCAGATTGCTAAGCAACACGACATTGATTACAGTCGTGCCAAGAATTTGCAAGATAAATGGAAAGCCGATACCAAGATGATCCAAGCCATTGATCGATTACCCGGCAAGAAAAACAAGACGGAACGGGTGGTCAAGAAAATCATGCAAGCCAAGAAACGTTTGAAATTGTAAATTTAATGGCAAACCAGTTACATGTTGTGTCAATAAAAAATGAAAAAATGTCAAATTGGTTGGTTCTACTGTCTCAAACAAGATGTAGTGTCAATCACATTTGGAGCCAGACAGAATCCATTGTGATGTAGACAAAATAATCCTGATAAAATAAAAACAATGTTCTGCCAAATACAAATGTTCAAGTCACTAAATCAAACATCACATCAACACCCTCATCGGGTGACATGTCATGAACGAGGTCTTCGGGGGGCACCAATGCCTCCAAATCAAAGGAACAAGAGTCCTCCACATCCTTCAGTAACTCAGTCCACTCGTCAGGCGTTATGTTCTGCAACAAAGACGAAAAGTCCTCCAAGTCAGAGGGGTCCAAGTCAGGGGGGTCGGTGACTTGCACACCCCCCGAATCCATATCCGTGAGAGTATAAGAATCCAGAAATGATTCACAAAAAGAAAAGTTCTCAGACATTTTAGGCGTCGATTTCTTAAAGTCCTCCAAGGGAATGGTCAGTTTCAAGGGTCCTAATGCTTTGATTTTCTCTTCCGTTTTCTGTCTCTCTACAGAAGGTAAGGAGGCACAAAAGTCATTCAAATACGTTTCCAGAGAAGGTTGCGTCCTACAATTAGTCAATACCACCCGCAGTGTTTTTGGCGTTTTGGGGCGACGCACGTGCTTCGTTTTGTTGTAGTAGTACCTTTTAGCGAGCTCCAAGAACCTCTCGCGGTTCGCCCAGTAGTACTCTCTTCTTTGCGCATGCAGTTTCTCATGGTTCGCAGCACGATATGCCCGACGAGCCGCCCGTGCTTTGGCCCTTTTATTGTACATCCTTTTGTACGCCAATATTCGTACACGATTCTTTTGACGATATTCACGCGCTTGGGCTCTCAAACGTTCCCGATGTTTCTCTCTATACTTCCGGTCGTATTCGGCACAACGTGCTCGGTTCTTTTGGGTCCATTTTTTTTTGCTGGCAGTCCGTTGCTCCTTATGCGTCTCCTCATAACGCCTTTTGGACTCCTGCACTCGATCCGGATATTGTTCTCGGTATCGTTTTTTGGCAGCACGCACTTTCTCAGGATACTTGCGTCGGTAGTTGTCTTTTTTCACAATATTCCTCGCTCGGGCTTTCTCTGGGTAACGACCATTGTACCTAGCTTTTTTGATTGCGTTCCGTCTCCGTCGTCGTTCGTCTTTCGTCAGTAACTCTGTCGTTTCGTCGTCGTCGTCGTCGTTCGGGTCATTGTCGGGAACATAGTCTATGTCGTTCAAGTCTTCGTCTGGGTCAGAGTCGTTAAGGTCGTCGTCGTTGTTTTGTTGGTACTTCACGGGGGGTCTGCGACGGTTGCTGCGGCGGAGGCCCTCGTTTCCGGCAGACATGGGGCGATGGGGGCGGTGCTGGCGGAGGTGTCCGTGGACGTTTGAACTGGTACCTCCAGTAATCGCAACAATAGTCGGGCCCCTCCACAAACCACTCACAGGTCATTTGAGGGTAGCACTGTGAATGAAAGGGACCCGCCTGTTCTCTTCGACGTCTCTGGGCTTCCACTTTTTCCGGCTCCAGTTCCTTTAAACGTTCCACAAACTCACTAAAGCCTTCGTCCTTCAGCAACAACTCGCTCTTGACTTTCTTCAAAATGTCCTCGACTTCCAAATCGAGCTCGAACTCTTCAAAGGTCTCTAACAAATTCTCATGGCGAGAGTCCATGTTGAGATGTTCCAGCCCGAGGATCGATCTGTTTTATAGTCTCTCCTTCGTTCCCATCATGCCCATGGACCCCCATTAGAGAGGGGGGAGGGGGGTCCCCCCACCCCGTCCCACCCCTCCCTAGGGCACCCCCTCTCTAGGGGGCACCCTGTTTAGTGATTGGCTCCTTCCCCTCCCACGTGACATTTTGGTTCTCTATAAAAACAGAGCCCCGATCTCCAGTGACTTCATCTGATCATGTCCTCTCACGACAACGACAATGTGGCGGGGCCAAGCGGCCTCGCTACACGTGAGATCATGTCCATGCTCGGTTTGGAGTTACGTGATTCGGAAGACGACACAAATTCCTGTATGGGACCTTTGATTTTCACCGAAGAAGAGCTAGGAGACAGTGATGAGATTTGTCAAGAGGCCTTGGACCAATGGGAACAAAGCGGGGGTGGATTGGATCCCTCTGCGCAAGTTACCTTCCAATTTGACTTAGAACCTTTTGTGAATCGGAAGAGTGATCGCATGGGGGTACAAGAACGTCATTTCAAGACCCAGTTACGTCAAAGGGGGACCTTGATTCCAGGCCAAAACATTACCCAAGCTCTCCAAGATGGATTACGTCGAGCCGTCGATCAAGTGTTAACCACTACCCCCGACCTCCACGATCAAGATCGCCTCTACTTTACAATAGCATCCGATCGCCTGCACAATAATTTTCAGGGGTGGGGATTACGTGCAGGTGAATGGCGTCGAGACACAGAACGTGTGGAAGCTCTGTTTCAACGTTTAGCCCAAGCCCTCAACAGCAACGAACAATTTGAAATGGATGACTCCTTTCAAGTCTCCATCACTCAAGTCCATCATGCTCCTCAAGGTACCGGCAAACCCCGTCGTGGGAAACCAGGTCATCCCACCATGACCATGTTGACAACCAACAAACGGTCTATCATAACAATTACCAACGACGATGACCTCTGCTGTGCCAGAGCCCTCGTCACCGCCAAAGCTCGCGTGGACCAACACCCGAAATGGGAATCCATTCGACATGGGCGCAACATCCAAAAAGAAATGGCTCTCGTGCTCCATGACGAGGCCAAGGTACCGTGGGGTCCTTGCAGCTATGATGCCTTGACCCAATTCAGTCAAGCTCCCTCCCTCACGGGTTACCAGATCATCCTGGTGGATGCACAGCGATCGTTCCACATCACGACGTTTGGACCCCTTTCTGACAAACAACTGATCCTGTTGCACAACCAAGACCATTATGATGTCATCACCAAATTGCCGGGGTTTTTCGGGTCCAGTTATGTGTGTGCGGATTGTTGGAAACCCTACAACACCGAGGGACTGCATCGATGCACCAAAACCAAGGTGTGCGGAGCCTGTCGACAGAAAGATTGTCCAGACTTTCAACATGCTTACCCCCGACACCTGAAAGCCACTCAACGTTGCGAGTCGTGTCATCGGGACTTTTTCGGACCCGCGTGTTTCGAAGCCCATGCCAGCAAGACCCATGCTGGCAAACCCGCCACGGACCTCCAGGCCTCCGTGTGCTCTCAACGATACCGATGCCCTGACTGTTATCAACAAAATGTGGGCTTGTCCCGCATTCAACGTCACCGTTGTTACCACGTGGATTGCCCTTCTTGTCATCAGTACGTCCACGCTGACGACCACCGTTGTTTTATACAAAGAGCCCCCAAACCTCAAGACGAAAAGAAGAGAAAGAGGACCCGTCAAAAAGGTCCTCGCGCCAAACGAGGTGGTGCCGCCGCGGAACCCCATGCCTCCGAGGACGAGGACGAGGAAGACCTACCTTTCCCAGGTCCCACCTGTATCCGTGACTTTCTGGAATGGTTGGATACCTTGACTCTTCACGATACCCGTCAAGTCAATGTCATCGCTCATAATTTTCAAGGGTACGATGGGTACTTTATCATCCAAGAATACTATAGTGACAACCGGATCGTTGAACAACTCCGCAACGGGTGTAAACTCTTAGAGATCAAACATGACCGCATCCGGTTCATTGATTCCATGAGTTTCTTCCAGATGCCCCTCTCCGCGTTTCCCAAAACCTTTGGCTTGACAGAACTCTGCAAAGGGTACTTCCCCCACAAGTTCAACGTACCCAATGATGAGTATCAACACTACGTGGGCATCCTCCCCTCACGCGATTACTACATGCCTGAGGCCATGACACTCGAAGGCAGACAAGCCTTTGAAACCTTGCATCAAGAACAACGCGACCAGGGTGTGGTGTTTCATTTCCAAAAAGAGTTATTGGACTATTGCAGTTCCGATGTACGACTCCTCAAACAAGGATGTCTGACTTTCAAACGCATGTTTGAAGACTTAACAGGCTTCAATCCCTTCGATCACGTCACCATTGCCTCCGCTTGTAATCGAGATTTACGTATGAACCGGATGATCCCCAACAGTATTGCCAGCGAACCCGCTGGTCATAAGGGGTGGAGAAACAACATCAACCAGTCCCTCCCAGCCCTTCAATGGTTAACCTGGTGCGATCACCAACTACGTCAACACGCCCTCCAAGATCTCAGCCTCGACGATCTACTGGCCAGTGCCAATCCAGAGCCTCATCATCACCAATACATCCAACATGTCCGAAATGAAGGCGAGTATAAGATCCCCGGGACCCAGATCCATGTAGATGGTTATTGCCCCGACACCCACACCGTCTACGAATTTCAAGGGTGTTTCACCCACGGATGCCCTACCTGTTATCCCCATCGCCACGAAAAACATCCCCGCAACTATGATCGAACCATGCATGACCTCTATGACGCCACCCAAGACAAAGTCCAAAAGCTTACCAAGCAAGGGTACAACGTCATTCAAATGTGGGGATGTCAATGGGACCACCTCCTAAAAACCCAACCAGAGATCGACTCCTTCGTCCGGGAACTCAACTTTATCCAACCTCTTGAACCTCGGGACGCTTTCTGTGGAGGTCGTACCAATGCCATCAAACTCTACCATCATATCACCCCTGGCCAAAAAATTCACTACATCGATGTCACCTCCTTGTACCCGTGGGTCAACAAGAAGTCCACCTACCCCAAAGGACATCCCACCATCTTTTCTCAACCGGGTCACACTAACATACACCAGTACTTTGGACTCATCCAATGCAAAGTCCTGCCTCCCCGTGAATTGTACCATCCCGTGCTGCCTTACCGTCATGACGACAAACTGCTCTTTCCCCTCTGTGCCCGTTGTGTGGAAGAAGAAATGGACAAACCTCTTTTGGACAGATCCTATCATTGCCCTCACCCCGACGAACAACGCGCCCTCACCAGTACCTGGTGTACCCCCGAATTAAATAAAGCCGTCGAATTGGGGTACCAAGTCCAATACATCTACGAAGTCTGGCATTTTGAAGAAACCTGTGAGGGCCTCTTCGCCGATTATGTCAACACCTGGTTGAAAATCAAACAAGAAGCTAGTGGGTGGCCTAAGGACGACATGACAGAAGAAGAAAAGCAAAGTTACATCGAACAGTACTTCCTGCATGAAGGCATCCAGTTGGACTACCACAAGATCGAATACAACCCGGGCCTGCGTACCCTAGCTAAGCTGATGTTGAACTCCATGTGGGGCAAGTTTGGACAACGCCTCAACAAGACCCAAATTCAAGCCTTTGATGATCCTCATGCCTTCCACCGTTTCTTGGATAGCGATGCCTTAGACGTACGTCACGTGTCCGTGATCAACAACAACATGGTGGAGATCCACTACCAAAACCAAAAAGAGGACATCCGCGTGTCACCCAACCTCAACATTTTTGTGGCCTGCTTCACCACCTGCCACGCCCGCCTTAAATTGTATGACGCCCTGGAAGACTTAGGGGAAAGAGTCCTTTACTTTGACACCGACTCTGTCATCTACCTGGAAGAAATACCCACTCAATTCCAACCTACCTTGGGTTCCTATCTAGGGGACTTCGCCTCCGAATTAAAGGACCATGAATACATCCAAGAATTTGTCAGTGGAGGACCCAAGAACTATGGGTACAGTACTAATAAAGGAAACGTGGAATGCAAGGTCAGAGGCTTCCGACTCAACAGTGAAGGACACACCCAGTTGAATTACGACGTCATGCGTCAGAATGTCCAAGATGAAATACAAAGACCCCTTCCCAAACCACGGGAAATCCAAGTCACCAAAAGTCACCACATTGTCCGGGAACCCAAAAACTACACCTTGCTCACTCAACCCCAACACAAATGGTATCGCTTGGTGTATGACAAAAGAGTCATCGATCCCCGCACCTTCAAGACCTACCCCTATGGATACCAGTGAAAACCCAAACAAGATCGTCGACCCTCTATTAAGGAACACTCAGCAAAAAACCATTTTTTCTCAGTTATTGTAAAACGTATAACAATAAACGTGATTTATTCATTTTGTGTTGTTTTCAAGGACCACCCCCGCTGCAAAAATTGGACTTTGGACTTTGAGCCCGCGTTTTCTCAGCGGTTTTACTTCCCCTTGAGCCCACAATCCTTTTTTTGGACTGCTCAGCGGTTTCCCATTCAAAACACGTGACTTCCGGTTCTATGAGCCCGCGATCCTTTTTTCCAACTGGTCAGCGGTTTCCCCCTCTTAAAAACACGTGATTTCCGGTTCCGGTTATGACGTCATCCTTACATCAAAACGAGGCAAAGTGACCCATACGGGCCCAATGTACTACTATCGTTAACATAGGGCCGGAACCTCGGCCGTACTGTAGAAACATTTGACAACTCCCGTGCAACATGGCTCGGCGATCTCGCTATGTGTTTTGCAATGAAAGTTGCAGTTTCCAGCCAGGAAAAGCTCACTTAATTAGGTAAGAGTTATTTCCTAAACATTTCACGAATCGGTTGTTTACCTCGTTATTGATTCCGCATTCATGTTGTAAACAGACTTTGAATGTATAATTCGGTGATAAACAAAGTAGGTCAATTTCATAACATACTTCTCTAAATTGCCCAACATCGCTCAATATTGGGAACAAAGGCCTCCAAATTCAAAATCCTGGTTTCCTCTACTTGAAAACATTCTAGCAAAACAAGCAAACTCGTATTCTGGGGAAGGAAAGTCACTTTTTAAGAGCTTCTGTGTGTTGATTTCCGTTGACATGAAAGGTCAAAAGGTCGCTCATATCACTCAAGGAGTCTGTTTTCAAAGCGCTCTCAATTGTCGCCGTTTCATTTGTCCCAAAATGTTTTTCGGCCAATGTTTAGTTGAAGGGATTGTTCTTTCCCGGAGTATAGTATCGTTGTGTAAAGCCATGTACCAGAGTGCTTTTTTGAGCCTCGAATTTAGCCTAAATTGGGTTATCGGTAACGACCGTTGCTGGATATAAATTTTAAAATTTCGTAAAAAATTCAAGTTTGCTTTTAATGAAACTTTGGCACTGCTAATAAACAGAGGAAAAAAGATCTTTTAACCCCCCGGGTTAATCTTTTTTAGGACGCTTTCGATATTTGAACAGGAGCTTCCGGAAAAGTCCCGATTTTGGCGTTGATTTTGACTGCCGCGAAGGGCAAAATACGAAAATATTCACTAAAAAATAAATAAAAATCTAAACGACCCCGAAACTTGTATTTTAGAGCTAGTTCACCAAAGCCTTTATTCTGGCAGATTTTGAGAAAATCGGATTTTTCTATCTTGCATACCCTTAGTCGGTTCTTACAGCAAACCGCTCTTAAATCGACAAACCAAGCCCATAATATTTAAATTTAAGTTTAATGATACCTTATACCAACTGTACAATAACTAACATTAACACAGTGTTCGTGTTTCCAAGTGAGACTTTCATCCGTTCAAAAAGCCGTAAATATCGTATTCACAAAATCCTTTGTTCACAACTGAAGCATCAGCACAGGTCGGTGCAACACAAACAGAGGATGGTAAGCCAGTGTTTAAGGTCCTTAAAACTGTTGCAAAATACGAGCGATTGTTATTCTTATTGTAAGAACAATGGACAGGAACAACTTGGAACAAGCCGGCTGTGCAAATATTCGATAAGCTATCCAATATCGCTCAATTTTCTAAGAATATGAACTTAAACAAATATTTCCAGTTGAGGAAGTTGAGGAAACATAAATATCTTAGGAAACATAAATACTTCAAAATTTTCAGGAAATATTTCTAGTTGAAGAAGTTTAGGAAACGAATGTTGAAACAGCTTTCTATACAACAAGAACGTCCTCTCAAATAATAAGCTTCGGGAAATGAAAGTAAGGCCTGGGGCAAACGTCGAATCTTAGACGAACTTACTTCGTCGAACCTATTAATTTTGAAATAGGCGCATGAATGGTGCGACGTTTCCCGCAATTAAGTTCGACTCAAATTAATTGGTTCGACTCCAGCATAAGTTCGACTTGCCAAGTCGGATAATGCGACAGTGGTTCGGCGTTTCAGCAAACGCCGTTCTAAACACGCGCTGAACTCAATTCATAAATCTTGCAAATTACAAAATAATTGATTGATTCAAATGCAATGGACTGGACAAACGTCACAAAAATACATACTCCCCCATCTGCCAAACGCCATTTCCCCCCCCCTGACGAGTATGTGCTGTACAAAGACAATTTCGCTGTAAGTGGACCATACGTTGGTAAACCAACCAACATTGCGTTGGAGGCGGCGGAAAGACCGACTCAAGACCGCTGCTCCATTGTTGTTCGCTAACAAAAGCACGGTCAAGCATGCCACTTGGAGCAGTAGCTGTCGTCTCTGATACACTGTTCTCAAAGAAAGGCCCGACAAGCACTGTATTTCGGCATTTCGCTAGTAAGTCCTGGCAGTAACTAGCAGCGCATTGAGTGAATAGCACGGGGACACATGCTTATTCCCGTGTTTCAATGAAGTGCAACTTGTGAAATAGGATCGACACAGGTTCGACGTTTGTTACCACACTGGAATTAAGTCGACTCTTTGTCGAAACTATTTTTAATTTATCGACGCGACTTAGATTCGACGTTTCCCCCAGGCCTAAGAGATCGAGTTCCTTTTTAATAGCATGGATAAATAGTCCTTGTAACACGATGATGCTCTTTATTCTTATTGCCTCTTTGCTTGATAACGAATGAACATTTTAAGGAGAAAGTAGACATTAATCGATCTTAGGAATTTAAGGGTCATTAATGTTTCAACACCTGCAGGTGAATTGCGAAGCTCACTGCACAAATGTCAAGGGTAAGAATTTAATTTTAGTTTACACAATTTAATGTATATGTGCCTTGTAGTCTAACCTTCTTTAGAGATCGAAGGGTTTTATTTGCTCTTAAATTGAACAGGGTTTAATATCAACAGTAGCTAAGTATTATAGTACGAGGTTACAACTTTGTCTCCGTCAAAAAACCTGAAACCATAATAGTTTTTGTGACAAGTGACCGCATCATGGAGGAATCTTTCTCTCTGGAGCTTTCTGTTCGAACGGAGCGTACAGTTTGGGCTGAAACAGTTTTGTATGCAGTTATGAACGTGGTGGCCTTCTTTGGAAATCTCTCCGTTTGTTACGCTGTGTACAGAAACCAGAGACTTCGCACCCTTGCCAACATGTTCGTGGTTGCACTGTCTGTGAGCGATATTCTAATATCTATCTGCTGTATGCCATTTTCAGTTGTAACTTTGTTCCTCGGCAGGTGGATTTTCGGTACAAGTTTTTGCCGATGTCAGGGCTTCGCAATGTTTACATGTGCACTGGCATCTCTTACCACCATGGGAATAATCGCAATTAGCCGATATTTCTGCCTAGTAAAACCATAGAAGTACATCGTGTTATTTAACAAACAAAGAATTTCGATGTGGTGCGCGGCCCTTGTTGGATCCGTGCCTCCACTTCTTTTTTAAAATGGTGGATATAAGTTCCAGCCGCCAAAGACAATGTGTATGTACACCTTTGATACCAACATTGGTTACACTATGTTTCTTGAATGCGTGTATATTTTCACGCCCTTAACAATCATCACAATCTGCTACACCAGAGTGTTTTACACAGTGACAAGGTCAAATCAAGTTTTCTCGCATGAAAATAACCCCCAGCAGCTCAGAGCAAACGTGGAAGAAGCGAAAGTGACCAAGACTCCAGCGGCGGTGATGGCTGGTTTCGCGTTTTGTTGGCTTCCCATCGGTATAATGGTTACATTGATGCCGCTCGCGGGGAACCCACTTTGCCGAGACAGGCCTACCTTACATATGCATTTTTGGCCTACTTGAGCAGTACTATTAACCCCTTCATATATGGTGCAACGAATAAGCACTTTAGGCAAGAGTACCAGGCAATTTTGAGGAAAATTTTTATTTGCAGAAGATGTAAAAGTTCCTAAACAACAAACAACTATGTTCTATTTGATATGAGCCACGAACATACAGAATAAGACAAACACTTGCGCGTCTTATGTACTTAGTCTACGACAAGGGACTAACCGTGACAAATAAAGGATAACATATACAGTTCTCTCAAAATATACGTGGCTTTATTTGCAGCATTCGCATATAGCTGTCGTTTTCGCAAAGGCGCAATTTTTACTGTTTTTTCCGACTTAAAATCAATAAAAAACGAGCACGTGCGAAAGTGACAGCTGTATGCGTGTGCTCGGTGTATGCTGCAAATAATTCCACCCTTAAAACACACCTTGCAATTGAGTCAATTCAAAGTTAATATTTTAACCCCATTCACACCAGGGTTTTTTTGGTCTTCTGAGAATGTTTAACCTATGACCACGAAACTTAGAGGGCAGATAGTACGACCAGGAATGTTTCATTTCGGCTCCACGGAATGAGCTGGTGACGTCAAATAAGGTAAAAAGTACGTCATGTTCTCAAACGGCGGCCATCTTGGATCCGCCATCTTCAATTTTTTCACATTTCCAAAACTTTTGAAAAGCACCAAACGTGACCCAAAAGTAAACAAAACCAGTAAAAGAAAATAAAATTGGTCTAGAAAAAGTAAAAGTTACGTCAAGAAAACTGTAAATATCCATTAAAATTAGAAAATTTCAAATTTCTGGGCAAAACTGTCTGTCAACCATATGCTCCTGTAACGCTAAATTTGATGAAAGCCGACATGTTACACCAAGTTGTTCCCAGTAAAATGTTAGGACGAGCAATCAGGTTTAATAGCACTGCCTTGAATTTAAAAAAATTTACAAACACCCAAAGTCCGGGATGGGCAGATTCCGCACATCCCGTGTCTGAATAAGGTCAACTACTGCCCTTAGCATTTGCACGCAACATTAGGCCGTGATTTATGCCACTCAGTCCTCTTTTTCTAGTAAGAGATAGATCCAACTTTCTGATTGGTTCACTTTACAAAGGTTAATTTTCTCGCACGCTCATTGGACGAAACAAATCACGTGGTACAAAATCAGACGGCGAGTATCAGTGCTACCCATCGTCCGATTTGATATCCGTCGTCCGATTTTATCGACGAGAGAAATAGGATGCCTTACCAAGTGCTGCGGTGTTCAAAAGTTTTCGCCGCAGAGCTAACAGTTTGTCCAAACGACGATGATCGAAGTTAAAAAATTTAATAAAGCAATTATTCTACTCACTTGGTGGTTATGAGGTGTTTATAACAAACTCGGTGCCTCGTTGGTTATTTATTGGTTCATATGCAACGCACTCTTACGCAATTATTGTTATTTATCATACAGTCTCTGGATATGAGCAAATACAAGTTCTGAATGGCTGTTTACCACTTTTAAGGGAAAAGATTGTATTGGTCAGTTAATAACATTTCTTATCATTGAGTGATAAATTTTTAAAATTTGTATAAGTACCACGCGTTTAACCTCTATAGAGACCGCACGGTAGCAATATGGATTCATTATTTTTTCGGGGGGGGAGGGAGGGTTTACTCTGCACATGTCAATGGGGCAATAAGATATCCTGCGGAGAGTTTAACAAATAAACGTAATCAGGATAAGATAAAATTATAAGATAAAGTTTAAAATTTTTTAGTAACTGTTCCTCAGAATAAAAAAAAAACACTTGTGGAGTTTTTGCACTGTTCGAACCAAAAAGCTTCGCAAATTAACGAGAAAACACAGTCATCACGAAATTAAACACAATTTGTAAACTCAAACAGTACATGTATATTGTAAACAAACGGCAAACTAAAGAAATTAAAAGCTTCCCGCAAACGACGGTGATAAAAAAAGGTCAAAACATTCAACCAATATTTCAAAGAAAATCCAAACTTTTTAGAGAAGAGATACACTATAAATGGACAATATTTGATCATGAACTTTTTACCTACAGCGTTAAATGCCCCGTTTGGAAATATCAGTTTTCTTAATTGACTTCCATTCAGTCATTTTAAGAAAGGTTTTAACAAGCTACTTGTTTTTTTATCATGCCAGTTTTCACCAGTTGATAATTCTCTTTATTCTTATTGCCTCTTTGTTTGATAAAGAATGAACATTTTAAGGAGAAAGTAGACTTTAATCGAACGTAGGAATTTAAGGGTCATTCAGGTAACAACATCTGCAGCTGCAACTCACTTTACAAATGTTGAGGGTAAGAATTTGATATTAGTGTACACGATATAACATGTATGTGCCTTGTACACTAACCTTCTTCAAAGATCGAAATGAAATCCGAAGGGTTTTATTTGCTCTTAAAGTAAACAGGGTTTCATATCACCAGTGGCTAAGTACTATAGAGCGAGGTTGCAATTTTGTCCTCGTAAAAAACCTTTACCCTTAATAGCTTTTATGACAAGTAACGGCATCATGGAGGACGCTATCTCTTTGGAGCTTTCTGTTCGAACGGAGCGTGCAGTTTGGGCTGAAACAGTTTTGTATGTAGTTATGAACGTCGCGGCTTTCTTTGGAAATCTCTCCGTTTGTTGCGCTGTGTACAGAAACCAGAGACTTCGCACCCTTGCCAACATGTTCGTGGTAGCACTGGCTGTGAGCGATATTCTAATATCTATCTGCTGTATGCCTTTTTCAGTGGCAACTTTGTTCCGAGGCAGGTGGATTTTCGGTGCAAGTTTTTGCCGATTTCAGGGCTTCGCAATGTTTACATGTGGGATGGCATCTCTTAACACCATGGGGATAATCGCTATTAGCCGATATTTCTGCGTAGTAAAACCCCAAAAGTACATCGTGTTATTTAACAAACAAAGAATTTCGATGTACATTTGTCTTGTGTGGTGCGCGGCCCTTGTTGGATCCGTGCCTCCACTTCTTTTTAAAAATGGCGGATATAAATTCCAACCGGCAAAGGCAATGTGCATGTACACATTTGACACTAACATCGCTTACACTATCTTTATTGAATCCGTGTTTATTTTCACGCCCTTAGCAATCATCACAGTCTGCTACACCAGAGTGTTTTACACAGTGTCAAGATCAAATCAAGTTTTCTCGCATGAAAATAACCCCCAGCAGCTCAGAGCAAACGTGGAAGAAGCGAAAGTGACCAAAACTCTAGCCGCGGTGATGGCTGGTTTCGCGTTTTGCTGGCTTCCTATCGCTGTAATGGATTACATTGATGCCGCTCGCAGGGAACCCACTTTGCCACGACATGCCTACTTCACATACGGGTTCTTAGGTTACTTGAGCAGTACTATTAACCCTTTCATATATGGTGTAACGAATAAGCACTTCAGGCAAGAGTACAAGGCAATTTTGAAGAAACTTTTTATTTGGCGAAGATGAGAAAGTTCCTAAATAGCAAGCACTCTGTATGTTCTATTTGATATGAGCGACAAACATGTAGAGTAAGACTTACGCATCTCATCTGACCTGGTCTACGACAAGGGATTTTCACTTACAAAGGGGTAATGTAAGGATCTAACGGTGACAAATAATCGATGATATACACAGTTCTTGCAAAATATATGTGGATTTATGCAGCATATACGTATATAGCTGTTGTTTTCACACAGGCGCATTTTTATTGTCAAAAAAAAAATGAGCACGTGCGAAAGCGACAGCTGTATGCGTTTCCTCGTTGTATGCTGCAAATAAATCCACCCTTAAAACACACCTTGTGATCAAGTCAATTCAAAGTCAATATTTTAACCCTATTCATACCAGGGTTTTTGGTTTTCTTGGAATGTTTAACCTATGACCACGAAACTTAGAGGGCAGATAGTACGACCAGGAATGTTTCCTTTCGGCTCCACGGAATGAGCTGGTGACGTCAAATAAGGTAAGAAGTACGTCATGTTCTCAAACGGCGGCCATCTTGGATCCGCCATCTTGAAAGTTTTCATTTTTTCCAAAACATTTGAGAAGCACCAAATGTGACCCAAAAGTAAACAAAATCAGTAGAAGAAAATAAAAATGATCTAGAAAATGTAAACGTTACGGCAACAAAACTCTAAATGTCCATTAAAATTAAAAAAAATCCAAATTCTGGGCAAAAGTGCCTGTCAACCATATTTGACATGGTAGCGCTAAATTTGATGAAAAACGACGTGTTACACCAAATTGTCCCCAGTCAAATGTTAAAAAAAGTGATCAGGTTCAACAGCACTGTCTTGCATTTTAAAAAGTTACAAACGGCCAAAGTCCGGGATGGGCAGATTCCGCACATCCCCTGTCTGAATAAGGTCAACTACTGCCCTTAGCAGTTACACGCAGCATTAGACCGTGATTTATGCCACTCAGCCCTCTTTTGGTTTACTGCACACAGGTTAATTTTCCACGCGCTCATTAGACGAAAGACATCACGTGGTTCAAATTTGGACGACGGATATCAGGCGATACCCGTCGTCCGATTTTATTGACGAGAGAAATAGGATTCCTTACCAGGTGCTGCGACGTTTAAAAATATTCGCCGCGAAACCAACTTTTTTTTCAAACGACGATGATCGAATTTAAAAAATTTAATAAGCATTTATTCCACTCGCTTGTTGGTGATGAGGTGTTTATAACAAACTCGGCCCCTCGTTGGTTATTTATAAATTCATATGCAACGCGCACTCATGCAATTATTAATTGTTATTTATCATGCAGTCTCTGGATATGAGCAGATACAAGTTCTGAATGGCTCGTTACCCCTTTTAAGAGAAAAGATTGTTTTGGTCATTTAATTATATTAAATATTTCTTGTCATTGAGTTAATTTGTATAACTACCACGCGTTTAACCTCTGTAGAGACCACACGGTAGCAAGAAGGGATTCGTTTTTTTATAGGGGGGGATTACTCTGCACATGTTAATGGGGCAATATTTTATAAGGTAAAATTTGAAATTTTTTAGCAACTGTTCCTCAGAACAAAAGAAAACTTGTGGAGGTTGTGTACTGATCGAACGAAAAAGCATCGCAAATTAACGAGAAAACACAATCATCACGAAATTAAACACAATTTCTAACCTCAAACAGTACCTGTATATTGTAAACAAACGGCAAACTAAGGAAATTAAAAGCATCCTGCAAACGACGTTGATAAAAAAGGGTCAAACCATTCAACCAATATTTCAAAGAAAATCGAAACTTTTTCGAGAGATACACTATAAATGGACATAGTTTTGCTCATGAACCTTTTACCTACAGCGTTAAATGCCCCGTTTGGAAATATCAGTTCTCTTAATTGACTGCGATACAGTCCTTTTAATACAGGTTTTAAGAATCTAGTTGTTTTTTATCATGCCAGTTTTCACTATTTGATGATTCTCTTTATTCTTATTGCCTCTTTGTTTGATAAAAAATGAATATTTTGAGGAGAAAGTAGACATTAATCGATCTTAGGAATTTAAGGGTCATTAATATTTCAACAGCTGCAGGTGCAACTCACTGTACAAATGTCAAGGGTAAGAATTTAATTTTAGTGTGCACAATATACATATATGTGCCTTGTACTCTAACCTTCTTCAAAGATCGAAGGGTTTTATTTGCTCTTAAATTGAACAGGGTTTAATATCACCAGTAGCTAAGTATTATAGTACGAGGTTACAACTTTGTCTCCGTCAAAAAACCTTTAAACTTCATAGTTTTTGTGATACGTGACCGCATCATGGAAGAATCTATCTCTTTGGAGCTTTCTGTTCGAACGGAGCGTACAGTTTGGGTCGAAACAGTTTTGTATGCAGTTATGAACGTGGTGGCCTTCTTTGGAAATCTCTCCGTTTGTTACGCTGTTTACAGAAACCAAAGGCTTCGCACGCTTCCCAACATGTTCGTGGTTGCACTGGCTGTGAGCGATTTTCTAATATCTATCTGCTGTATGCCTTTTTCAGTGGCAACTTTGTTCCGAGGCAGGTGGATTTTAGGTGGTAATGTTTGCCAATTTCAGGGCTTCGCAATGTTTACATGTGCATTGACATCTCTTAACACCATGGGAATAATCGCAATTAGCCGATATTTCTGCGTAGTAAAGCCACAAAAGTACATCGTGTTATTTAACAAACAAAGAATTTCGATGTACATTTGTCTCGTGTGGTGCGCGGCCCTTGTTGGATCCGTGCCTCCACTTCTTTTTAAAAATGGTGGATATCAATTCCAGCCCGCAAAGGCAATGTGCATGTACACATTTGACACTAACATCGCTTACACTATCTTTATTGAATGCGTGTCTATTTTCACGCCCTTAACACTCATCACCATCTGCTACGCCAGAGTGTTTTACACAGTTTCGCGATCAAATCAAGTTTTCTCGCAAGAAAATAACCCACAGCAGCTCAGAGCAAACGTGGAAGAAGCGAAAGTGACCAAAACTCTAGCGGCGGTGATGGCTGGTTTCGCGTTTTGCTGGCTTCCCATCTGCATAATGGATTACATTGATGCCGCTCGCGGGGAACCCACTTTGCCGCGACAGGCCTACCTTACATACGGGTTCTTAGGTTACTTGAGCAGTACTATTAACCCTATCATATATGGTGTAACGAATAAGCACTTCAGGCAAGAGTACAAGGGAATTTTGAAGAAACTTTTTACTTGCCGAAGATGAGAAATTTCTTAAATAGCAAGCATTCTGTATGTTCTATTTGACATGAACGACGGATATATAGATAAAGACAAACCGGCTTACGCGTCTTATTTGACGTGGTCTACGACAAGGGATTTTTACTTACAAAGGGGTAATGTAAGGATCTAACGGTTACAAATAAACGAAGACATATAGAGTTCTCGCAAAATATACGTGAAGTTATTTGCAGCATACCGTTTGGCACTAAATTTTTGCGGGAGTTTAATTTTGCGGATTGGCGATTTTTTGTGTTTTGCGGGAACTAATTTTTGCAATTGGAAGAGACTGGTTTTTCTTCCTGGGAATTAATTTTTGCGTTTTTCTGAAAGTCGCGTTCAAATGAAACTGATAACATTTTCGTTTTTTTATTTGAGTGCAAATAATCCACCCTTAATTAAAACACACCTTGCAATAAAGTCGATTCAAAGTCAATATTTTATCCCTATTTATACCAGGGTTTCTTTGGCCTTCTGGGAATATTCAACCTATGGTTTCCAAACTTAGAGAGCAGATAGTACGCTCAGGAATGTTTCCTTTCAGCTGCGCGGCATGAGCTGGTGACGTCAAATAACGTAAGAAAAACGTCATGTGTTCAAACGACGGCCATTTTAGGTCCGCCATCTTGAATTTTTTCATATTTCCAAAACTTTTGAAAAGCACCAAACGTGACCCAAAAGTAAACAAAACCAGTAAAAGAAAATAAAATTGGTCTAGAAAAAGTAAAAGTTACGTCAACAAAACTGTAAATATCCATTAAAATTAGAAAATTTCAAAATTCTAGGCAAAACTGTCTGTCAACCATATGCTCCTGTAACGCTAAATTTGATGAAAACCGACATGTTACCCCAAGTTGTTCCCAGTAAAATGTTAGCAGTCCAGAGCATTTCCACTTTTGGAAATGTTTTGACCGGCGGACCAAAACAAACAATTACCCAATCAGAGCGCGACTTTGGAGTCACCTGATGCGAGGCCTGTTTTCATGAGATTTCATGTTCTCAGATTTGAATGGAACAATCCAGCAAATATATTTGCAGTCAACTTTACGTTTATTACTGCCTGCGATTGACTGCTTGCAGAAACATTGTCTAAACATCTTTTAGCCCGAAATAAGTTGCGATGAGCGCTTGTCAAGCGCTTGTATGAAGGTTATTTTTCTTCTGGACGCGCAGCGGGCTGCGGTTTGTAACTGATCGGGTCGTCTGTTTCAGATGAATAAAAGGAAACTATGCGAAGACCAATCTATTTACGTTTATTTCTTGCCTGGATAAGTTGGGTGCAAAAAGAGAACCATGGATTCCATATTTTTTAGCCAGGAATGAATTGTGAGTAGCGCTTGAATTTCGCTTCAGTGATCGCGCAATAGTACAAATATTAGGACACATTTGCCGCCATATGAAATGATTTAACACAGGTAAAACAGAGTAAGCTTATATCTTTTTATTAACTTATGAACAGCTTTACAGATCCATATTTCGCAGCTAACTTTGCTGTCTTAAACAGTTTCATCGATTTGCCCTCAACTGATGCTAGATAGAAACACAAAACAAAGCATAACACCTCCTTTGCATAACACTGAAGGTCATATGAAGGTCATGTCTTTTTCTGGATTCCTGCGGCTTTGGTGTGATTGTTCCGATTGTGTCTGCTGAGCGACTCAAAGTAGTTTTAATGCCGTTCTTGGCATATTAGGTAAGTTACGTTTAGCTCAATTAGGACCTTGATAGGTTTCTCAGTCTGTCGTGAACGAATTTCCGACAATAAAAGATAAAAATATTATCTGCACCGCCAGATTATTGTTTGAAACGCCGGGCCCAGCTTGTCGTGATACTGTTGCAAGGTGGTGTGTTTCGCATCACAGAGTCAAGAAATTGAAGTTTTAGCTTCTTTACAGCTATGCAACCTGCCAGACAAAGGGCTGAACGCCGCTTTAGTCAAACATGTGTCAGTAAGCCTCTCTAGAAGATTCACATGTTTCCTTCTGTCGTTAGCACGTCTATTAGCAAATCTAGACTGGTTGGATTTCGGCCGAGTCTTTTCCGATATCGACGTTCCATAGAACCTTGGACTCTGACTCAAACAAAGAAACCTCACATGTTCTCTTATCAATATATACCAGTCCAGCACATATCCTGCAACGATCTCTGATATGCATCCTGAAACGAAGAAAAAGACTCGGCGCCCAAATAGACTAGTTCAGAGCAATGGCATTTGGTCGCACAAATTGATTCACAAAACAAAGCGCGGCCGGCCCACCAAAAGCGTGGCCCATCGCCAGGTTTCGCACTAAACAACTAGAATACCTATAGAATGTCTCTGAATTTTTTCAAAGCCTAAAAAAAATTTTCACGAGAGATATAGTAAATTGAAGATGAAAAAGCGCTCGAGAAAACAAGCAAAACTGACGTGTGTATCGCATGTAAAACCTCACCTAAGCACACATTTCGCCTCCATTTCCCACAGTATCCTGCACAACACTTCTTCAATGCTGTTTTGTTGTTGTGTTACTAATAGACGGGCAAAGCAGGCTGGGAAGGTTCGAAAAAATGCAAATTAAAACTTTCAGTTGAATCTACTAGGTGATATTTCAAAGCCGCCATGTTGTGACGTCACGCTATTGTTTCGCACATTTCCAAAAGTGGAAATGCTCTGGACTGGTTAGGACGAGCAATCAGGCTTAATAGCACTGTCTTAAATTTAAAAAAATTTACAAACACCCAAAGTCCGGGATGGGGAGATTCCGCACATCCCGTGTCTGAATAAGGTCAACTACTGCCCTTAGCATTTGCACGCAACATTAGGCCGTGATTTATGCCACTCAGTCCTCTTTTTCTAGTAAGAGATAGATCCAACTTACTGATTGGTTCACTTTACAAAGGTTAATTTTCGCGCACGCTCATTGGACGAAACAAATCACGTGGTACAAAATCAGACGGCGGTTATCAGTCCTACCCATTGTCCGATTTGATATCCGTCGTCCGATTTTATCGACGAGAAAAGAAATAGGATGCCTTACCAAGTGCTGCGGCGTTCAAAAGTTTTCGCCGCAAAGCTAACAGTTTGTCCAAACGACGATGATCGAAGTTAAAAAATTTAATAAAGCAATTATTCCACTCGCTTGGTGGTTATGAGGTGTTTATAACAAACTCGGTGCCTCGTTGGTTATTTATTGGTTCATATGCAACGCACTCTTACGCAATTATTGTTATTTATCGTATCTGGATATGAGCAAATACAAGTTCTGAATGGCTGTTTACCACTTTTAAGGGAAAAGATTGTATTGGTCAGTTAATAACATTTCTTATCATTGAGTGATAAATTTTTAAAATTTGTATAAGTACCACGCGTTTAACCTCTATAGAGACCGCACGGTAGCAATATGGATTCATTATTTTTTCGGGGGGGGAGGGAGGGTTTACTCTGCACATGTCAATGGGGCAATAAGATATCCTGCAGAGAGTTTAACAAATAAACGTAATCAGGATAAGATAAAATTATAAGATACAGTTCAACATTTTTTAGTAACTGTTCCTCAGAATAAAAAAAAACACTTGTGGAGTTTTTGCACTGTTCGAACCAAAAAGCTTCGCAAATTAACGAGAAAACACAGTCATCACGAAATTAAACACAATTTGTAAACTCAAAAAGTACATGTATATTGTAAACAAACGGCAAACTAAAGAAATTAAAAGCTTCCCGCAAACGACGGTGATAAAAAAAGGTCAAAACATTCAACCAATATTTCAAAGAAAATCCAAACTTTTTCGAGAAGAGAAACACTATAAATGGACAATATTTGATTATGAACTTTTTACCTACAGCGTTAAATGCCCCGTTTGGAAATTTCAGTTTTCTTAATTGACTTCCATTCAGTCATTTTAATAAAGGTTTTAACAAGCTACTTGTTTTTTTATCATGCCAGTTTTCACCAGTTGATGATTCTCTTTATTCTTATTGCCTCTTTGTTTGATAAAGAATGAACATTTTAAGGAGAAAGTAGACTTTAATCGAACGTAGGAATTTAAGGGTCATTCAGGTAACAACATCTGCAGCTGCAACTCACTTTACAAATGTTGAGGGTAAGAATCTAATTTTAGTGTACACGATATAATATGTATGTGCCTTGTACACTAACCTTCTTCAAAGATCGAAATGAAATCCGAAGGGTTTTATTTGCTCTTAAAGTAAACAGGGTTTCATATCACCAGTGGCTAAGTACTATAGAGCGAGGTTGCAATTTTGTCCTCGTAAAAAACCTTTACCCTTAATAGCTTTTATGACAAGTAACGGCATCATGGAGGACGCTATCTCTTTGGAGCTTTCTGTTCGAACGGAACGCACAGTTTGGGCTGAAACAGTTTTGTATGTAGTTATGAACGTCGCGGCTTTCTTTGGAAATCTCTCCGTTTGTTGCGCTGTGTACAGAAACCAGAGACTTCGCACCCTTGCCAACATGTTCGTGGTAGCACTGGCCGTGAGCGATATTCTAATATCTATCTGCTGTATGCCGTTTTCAGTGGCAACTTTGCTCCGAGGCAGGTGGATTTTCAGTGCAAGTTTTTGCCGATTTCAGGGCTTCGCAATGTTTTCATGTGGGATGGCATCTCTTAACACCATGGGGATAATCGCTATTAGCCGATATTTCTGCGTAGTAAAACCCCAAAAGTACATCGTGTTATTTAACAAACAAAGAATTTCGATGTACATTTGTCTTGTGTGGTGCGCGGCCCTTGTTGGATCCGTGCCTCCACTTCTTTTTAAAAATGGTGGATATAAATTCCAGCCGGCAAAGGCAATGTGCATGTACACATTTGACACTAACATCGCTTACACTATCTTTATTGAATCCGTGTTTATTTTCACGCCCTTAGCAATCATCACAGTCTGCTACACCAGAGTGTTTTACAGAGTGTCAAGATCAAATCAAGTTTTCTCGCATGAAAATAACCCCCAGCAGCTCAGAGCAAACGTGGAAGAAGCGAAAGTGACCAAAACTCTAGCCGCGGTGATGGCTGGTTTCGCGTTTTGCTGGCTTCCTATCGCTGTAATGGATTACATTGATGCCGCTCGCGGGGAACCCACTTTGCCGCGACAGGCCTACTTCACAGACGGGTTCTTAGGTTACTTGAACAGTACTATTAACCCTTTCATATATGGTGTAACGAATAAGCACTTCAGGCAAGAGTACAAGGCAATTTTGAAGAAACTTTTTATTTGGTGAAGATGAGAAAGTTCCTAAATAGCAAGCACTCTGTATGTTCTACTTGATATGAGCGACAAACATGTAGAGTAAGACTTACGCGTCTCATCTGACCTGGTCTACGACAAGGGATTTTTACTTAGAAAGGGGTAATGTAAGGATCTAACGGTGACAAATAATCGATGATATACACAGTTCTTGCAAAATATATGTGGATTTATGCAGCATATACGTATATAGCTGTTGTTTTCACACAGGCCCATTTTTATTGTTAAAAAAAAAATGAGCACGTGCGAAAGCGACAGCTGTATGCGTTTCCTCGTTGTATGCTGCAAATAAATCCACCCTTAAAACACACCTTGTGATCAAGTCAATTCAAAGTCAATATTTTAACCCTATTCATACCAGGGTTTTTGGTCTTCTTGGAATGTTTAACCTATGACCACGAAACTTAGAGGGCAGATAGTATGCCTAGGAATGTTTCCTTTCGGCTCCACGGAATGAGGTGGTGACGTCAAATAAGGTAAGAAGTACGTCATGTTCTCAAACGGCGGCCATCTTGGATCCGCCATCTTGAAAGTTTTCATTTTTTCCAAAACATTTGAGAAGCACCAGATGTGACCCAAAAGTAAACAAAATTAGTAAAAGAAAATAAAAATGGTCTAGAAAATGTAAACCTTACGTCAACAAAACTTTAAATGTCCATTAAAATTAAAAAAATCCAAATTCTGGGCAAAAGTGCCTGTCAACCATATTTGACATGGTAGCGCTAAATTTGATGAAAAACGACGTGTTACACCAAATTGTCCCCAGTCAAATGTTAAAAAAAGCGATCAGGTTTAATAGCACTGTCTTGCATTTTGAAAAGTTACAAACGGCCAAAGTCCGGGATGGGCAGATTCCGCACATCCCGTGTCTGAATAAGGTCAACTACTGCCCTTAGCAGTTACACGCAGCATTAGACCGTGATTTATGCCACTCAGCCCTCTTTTGGTTTACTGCACACAGGTTAATTTTCGCGCGCGCTTATTAGACGAAAGACATCACGTGGTACAAATTTGGACGACGGGTATCAGGCGATACCTGTCGTCCGATTTTATTGACGAGAGAAATAGGATGCCTTACCAGGTGCTGCGACGTTTAAAAATTTTCGCCGCGAAGCCAACTTTTTGTTCAAACGACGATGATCGAAGTTAAATAATTTAATAAAGCAATTATTCCACTCGCTTGTTGGTTATGAGGTGTTTATAACAAACTCGGCCCCTCGTTGGTTATTTATAAATTCATATGCAACGCGCACTCATGCAATTATTCTTATTTATCATGCAGTCTCTGGATAGGAGCAAATACAAGTTCTGAATGGCTTGTTACCACTTTTAAGAGAAGAGATTGTTTTGGTCATTTAATTATATTAAATATTTCTTATCATTGAGTCATAGATTCTTTAAATTTGTATAACTACCACGCGTTTAACCTCTGTAGAGACCACACGGTAGCAAGAAGGGATTCGTTTTTTTATAGGGGGGGATTACTCTGCAACATGTCAATAGGGCAATAATTTATAAGGTAAAATTTAAATTTTTTAGTAACTGTTCCTCAGAATAAAAAGAAGGTTGTGGAGTTTTTGCACTGATGGAACGAAAAAGCATCGCAAATTAACGCGAAAACACAATCATTACGAAATTAAAAAGAATTTGTAAACTCAAACAGTACCTGTAAACAAACGGCAAACTAAAGAAATTAAAAGCATCCCGCAAACGACGGTGATAAAAAAGGGTCAAACCATTCAACCAATATTTGAAAGAAAATCGAAACTTTTCGAGAGAGATACACTATAAATGGACAAAGTTTTGCCGTGAACTTTTTACCTACAGCGTTAAATGCCCCGTTTGGAAATATCAGTTCTCTTAATTGACTGCGATAGAGACCTTTTAGTACAGGTTTTAAGAATCTAGTTGTTTTCTTTATTATGCCAGGTTTCACCAGTTGATGATTCTCTTTATTCTTATTGCCTCTTTGTTTGATAAAGGATGAACATTTCAAGGAGAAAGTAGACTTTAATCGATCTTAGGAATTTAGGGGTCATTCAACAACAACAACAATAGCTTTATTTGCATGACTATAGGTTATTACAGTATTGCAAAAGCATACAACTCAACAAAAAGAACTTATAATGCAATAATTATATAAGGAGATAAGAATTAAGTTACATCAGTCTGAATTGATAATAAATTATTGCGTAAATTTAAGCATGATAGAATGAATCTCAGCAATTGAATGTTGACAAAATAATTATCAGAATTCATTAATTCTTTTGTAGCTTCCAATGTAGACAATCGTTTTATATATGGTAGGTGATACTCTAGTTTCCTGTAAAACCTGTCTCTAAAAATTGAGTATTTAGGACAGTGAAAAAGTAAGTGAATTTCGTCCTCAATTTGATAAGATCCGCAAGTAGGGCAAAGTCTATTAACTCTCGGGATTTGACTATATCTACCAGTTTCAATCATTAGTTTGTGATTACCTATTCTGAATTTCACTAATTCTTTCCTTTCATTTAACTTGCTTGTAAGTTCTAGATAACAAGAAGGTGTGTTTTCGTTTTTAAAAGTGTTATGAAATTCTAGTTTCTTTGAGTGTTGAATAGAATGTTACCAGTGTAGGATATATTTGTGTTGCATAAGGCTTATATAGTGTTTGATCTTAGATTCATTTAAGACATTGGGGTCAAAATCAGGCAAATTTTAGTATTCAGACATCCTCATAACACTAGAGTAGAAACTACTTTTACCAGAGGAATGAAGATCTGCCGACATTAAAAAGATCTGTTTAACAATAGAGTCATTCCCCTTATTATGAAGATATAAAAAGTAATTAATTATTTTCTGATTAATAGCTATAATAAGAGGAATCTTCCAAGTTCAGCTCTACATGCCATATTTGATGCTTTATTGTTTACTTCTAGATAACGTTTACAGAACTGAAGATGAGTTTTTTCAATCTGCGAACTGTCCGAAGGCTTGAAATCAGGTTTTACACATACTCTCCAGATTTCGCTGTTACGTGTTAAAATTGGAGAGATCATCATGTCAAAGATTTTATTTACAAGGAGTGGAGACAATTTGCTTATATTCGTATGTTTTCTAAGACTAAAAGAGCGTGGAGGGCCTTCTCTTTCAACTTGTCAAGTGCCAGTGAAAAGTTACCCGTTGAAGAGATTAACGTACCTAGATAGGTATAGTTTTGAACGATTTCAATGATTTCATTGTCTATGTAAAAGCTAGACTTAGTACATTTCTTAGCACGTTTCTGAAAGATCATAACTTTGGTCTTTTTAGGATTGATACTTAACATCCAGGAATTGCAATAGGAAGATAATCTATTAAGACAAGTTTGCAACCCTGTTTTAGATCTTGACAAGATTACTAAATCATCCGCGTATAAAAGTGAATTTAATTTTGTGCCATTTGGTAAAACGAACGGATCAGATAAAGTATCTTTGAATGATTATGGTATATTATTTATAAAGAGATTGAATAACAGCGGGCTTAATATATAACCTTCGCGTACCCCTCTTGCGTATTGGAAGGATCTTGATTGGCTGTTTCCAATTTTTATTGAACATGAGGAGTTTAAATCCAAGCTCTTTATTAAATTGTAAAAACAACCTCCGATATTAATTTGCAATAATTTGAATAAGAGTCCGTCATGCCAAACCGAGTCAAAAACTTTTTTGAAATCTGTAAAGCAAGCATAATTTTTTCGTTATGGTAATGAACATATTTATCTACTAAAGTTCTCAGTGTGAGGACATGATCTGCTGTACGATTTTTAGGTAGAAATCCAGTTTGAGAATTGTGCAGTATGTTATGAGAGTTGACATGTTCAAGGAGCCTTTGATTTAGGATAGGACAGAACAATTTTCCCAGACAGCTTGAAACACAAATTCCCCGTTAATTTGCTGGATCACTTCTTCCTCCTGATTTACATATCGGTGTAATAAGACCACCGCACCAAGTCTGAGACATTGTTCCTAAATTTAGAATAGAATTAAAAAGCTTATGGTATACAGGCAGCATTTCGTGAAGGCTAGCTTTAATCATTTCATTTTTTATTTTGTCTGAGAACGAAGATTTATTTTTTCGCGGCTGCAAGTATTTCATTTTCAGTGATTAAGTAATCCAAAGAGCATAACTGCTCTTTGCATTTCTCAAGTTGTTAGAGTTCATGGATGATGATTGTCTGCTGTACTGGGTTTAAAGGTTTATTTGAGTGAAGAGAATGGAAGTAGTTAAGCCAGTTTTCCTCTTAGACTAATGGGTGATCATCTTATCCGGGTCTTCTGTACTTTCCTCTAATTCGCTGATCCTTGAATTGTAGTACTCAGTTCGTTTTCTGCACAACAAATTTTTGTACCTTAATACAACACCTGCAGGTGCAACTCACTATACAAATGTTGAGGGTAAGAATTTAAATTTAGTTTACACGATATGACATATACCTGCCTTGTACACCAACCTTCTTCAAAGATCGAAATGAAATCCGAACGGTTTTATTTGGTCTTAAAGTGAACAGGGTTTAATATCACCAGTCGCTAAGTATTATAGTACGAGGCTGCAATTTTGTCTCCGTAAAAAAAACTTAAAACTTAATACTTTTTTGTGATAATTGACCGCATCATGAAGGAATCTTTCTCTCTAGAGCTTCCTGTTCGAACGGAGCGTCAGTTTTCAAGTCCGGGATGGGCAGATTCCGCACATCCCGTGTCTGAATAAGGTCAACTACTGCCCTTAGCAGTTAGACGCAGCATTAGACCGTGATTTATGCCACTCAGCCCTCTTTTTTTCTAGCGATAGATAGATCCAACTTTCTGATTGGTTCACTACACACAGGTTCATTTTCGCGCGCGCTCATTGGACGAAACACATCACGTGATACAAAATCGGAAGGCGGGTATCACGTGATACCCGTCGTCCGATTTTATTGACGAGAGAAATAGGATGCCTTACCAAGTGCTGTGGCGTTCAAAAGTTTTCGCCGCAAAGCTAACATTTTGTTACTAAAACAATTATTCCACTCGTTCGTTGGATATGAGATGATTATAACAAACACGGCGCCTCGTTGGTTATTTATAGTAACGCACTCTCATCAGAAGTAATCAAAATCAGTAAGAGAAAATAAAAATGGTCTAGAAAATGTAAAAGTTACGTCAACGAAACTCTAAATCTCCATTAAATTTAAGAATTTCATAATTCTAGGCAAAAGTGCCTGTCAACCATATTTGGCATGGTAGCACTAAATTTGATGAAAAACGACATGTTAGACCAAATTGTTCCCATTCAAATGTTAGGAAAAGCGATCAGGTTTAATATCACTGCCTTGCATTTTAAAAAAGTTACGAACGCCGGAAGACAGGGATGGGCAGATTCCGCACATCCCCTGTCTGAATAAGGTCAACTACTGACCTTAGCAGTTACACGCAGCATAAGGCGGTGATTTACGCCACTCAGCCGTCTTTTGTCTAGTGACAGATAGATCCAACTTTCTGATTGGTTCACTGCACACAGGTTAATTGTCGCGCGCGCTCATTGGACGAAACACATCACATGGTACAAAATGGGACGGCGGGTATCAGTGCCACCCGTCGTCCGATTTTATTGACGAGAGAAATACGATGCCTTACCAGGCGCTGTGGGGTCAAAAGTTTTCGCTGCGAAGCCAACATTTTGTCCAATCGACGATGATCGAAGTTAAAAAATTTAATAAAACAATTATTCCACTCGCTTGTTGGATATGAGATGATTATAACAAACTCGTCGCCTCGTTGGTTATTTATCACATCATATCCAACGCACACTCGTGCAATTGTTGTTATATATCATACAGTCTCTGGAAATGAGCAAATACAAGTTCTGATTGGCTGTTTACTACTTTTAACAGATAAGATTGTTTGGTTAGTTAATAACATTTCTTATGATTGAGTGGCTGAAGTTGTTACAATTTTAATAAGTTCCACTGCTTTTAACCTCTATAGATACCGCACGGTATTAATGAGGAATTCGTTTGGTTTTTGCTCGTCACATGTCAATGAGGCAATAAGGTATTCTGCGGGAAATTTCACAAACAAACGTAAGCAGGATAAGATAAAATTAATAAATTTAAGCAACTCTTCCTCAGAATAAAAGAAAAACATAAACTGAGGAGATTTTGCACTGATCGGACAAAAAAGCGACGCAAATAAACGAGAACACACAATCATCACAATATTAAACACAACTAGTGAACTCACACAGTACAGGTAAACAAACGGCAAAATAAAGAAATTAAAAACTTGCTGCAAACGACGGTAATGATAAAGGGTCGAACCACTCAACCACTACTGGAAAAAAAAGAAAATTAACATTTTTTGGAGAGAGATACACCATAAATAAAGTATTTTTGCGCATGAACTTTTACCCACGGTATTCATAACCCCTTCCCCTAATATGCGTTCTTCCTTACTGACTGCGATACATTTCTTGCAATTCAAGTGTTGAGAACTCAGTGGTTTATCAAGCCAATTTTCTCCGGTTAATGCTTCTCTTTATTCTTATTGCCTCTTTATTTGATAATATGTTAATATCTTCAAGGGAAAGTAGACTTTGATCGATCTGAGGAATTAAAGAGCCAATAATGTAACAACACAGGTGCAACTCACAGCACAACTGTTCAGAGGAAGAATTAAATTTAATTGTATACAATTTGCTTATATATGTCTTGTACATTAACTTTCTTCACAGATCTAAATGAAATCGGAAGGGTTTTATTTGCTCTTTTAAAACATGACCAGGGTATAATAACGCCAGAAGCTAAGTGTTATAGTACGAGCTTACAATTTTGACTCCGTAAAAAAACCTTAAAACTTAATTGTTTTTGTGACAAGTGCTCTCATCATGGAGGAATCTATCTCTCTGGAGCTGTCTGTTCGAACAGAGCGTACAGTTCTGGCAGAAACAGTTTTGTATGCAGTTATGAACCTGGTGGCCTTCTTTGGAAATATCTCCGTTTGTTACGCTGTGTACAGAAACCAGAGACTTCGCACCTTTGCCAACATGTTCGTGGTAGCACTGGCTGTGAGCGATATTCTAATATCTATCTGCTGTATGCCTTTTTCAGTGGCAACTTTGTTCCGAGGCAGGTGGATTTTCGATGGGAATGTTTGCCGATTTCAGGGCTTTGCAATGTTTACATGTGGGATGTCCTCTCTTAACACCATGGGTATAATTGCAATCAAAGATATTTCTGTGTGGTAAAACCACAAAAGTACATCGTGTTATTTAACAAACAAAAAATTTCGATGTACATTTGTCTTGTGTGGTGTGTGGCCCTTGTTGGATCCGTGCCTCCACTACTTTTTAAAAATGGTGGATATAAATTCCAGCCGGCAAAGGCAACGTGCATGTACACATTTGATACCAACATCGCTTACACTGACTTTATTGAATGTGTGTTTATTTTCACGCCCTTAACAATCATCATAGTCTGCTACACCAGTGTTTTACACAGTGTCAAGATCAAATCAAGTTTTCTCGCACGAAAATAACCTCCAGCAGCTCAGAGCAAACGTGGAAGAAGCGAAAGTAACCAAAACTCTAGCGGCGGTGATGGCTGGTTTCGCGTTTTGCTGGCTTCCCATCTGTATAATGATTACATTGATGCCGCCCGCGGAGAACCCACCTTGTCGCGACAGGCCTACCTTACATACGGGTTCTTAGGTTACTTAAGCAGCACTATTAACCCTTTCATTTATGGTGTAACGAATAAGCACTTCAGGCAAGAGTACAAGGCAATTTTGAAGAAACTTTTTACTTGGCGAAGATGAGAAAGTTCCTAAACAGCAAGCACTCTGTATGTTCTATTTGATATGAGCGACAAACATAGAGATTAAGACTTACGCGTCTCATGTACCTGGTCTACGACAAGGGATTTTTACTTACAAAGGGGTAATGTAAGGATCTAACTATGACAGATGAACGATAACATATACAGTTCTCGCAAAATATACGTGGATTTATTTGCAGCATATACGCATATAGCTGTCGTTTTCGGACATGCGCATTTTTTATTTTTTTTCGACTTAAAAGCAATAAAAAATATTCACGTGTGAAAACGACAGCTGTATATGCGTATGCTCGGTGTAAGTTGCAAATAAATCCACCCTTAAAACACATCTTGCCGTAAAGTCAATTCAAAGTCAATATTTCAACCCTATTCAATTAACATGTGTTAAATGCCCACAAACAAACCTCAATAAGAACATCCCCCCCCCCCCCCCGCCTCGCTGTAAAATGAGATCTGGTACTACTGAGGAGAGAGTCCTGAGGTCCGGGTTTTAACCGACAAAACATGACCCAAGTCTTACAGAAACGATGGTTTTTGCATCAAATTACCATTCAGCTTGTATTTTAGTGTGACAACTTGAATTTGACAATAGTTTAAGGATAATGAGCGACGGATAAGCTGTCTAGAATCCGTTCCCTTGTCTTTAAGACTATTTTTCTCCAACAACAATTTTTCCTACTGAATGAACTTTTGAGCACGATATCTTCGGCGCATTGTAACCTAGTGTTCTGAAATTTTCAGCAAGATTAAAGGACTTAATTTCCTGGGTCCGTAAACCTAAAAAAATGCTCACGATCTTGAACTGCTTCTCAGTAAGTGAATCCTTGCCCTCTTTTTTATTTCCTTCTACCTTACTTTCTGGGAAAAAAGGAAAACTGAAATAAGTTCCAAAGAAGCCAAGCTGCTTAATTTTCGAGGTTTATCCCCTAAAGAATTCATCTGTGGACAGATCTAAGTTTATTTCACACTTATCCAATCGTGCATTAGTTAGATATCGTGCTTACAATGAACACCCCTATTTTTTACTTAGAAGGCTGGTTAATCATTAACTATTATGACATGTGATCTGAAAAGACTCATTTTAAAGTCAGGGTGTGAATCCCTATAAAATGATGGTAATAGTTTCCCGGAAAGTTCTTTTCTAAAAAAACATCCCTTTTTGGGTATAAGACCATCTTAAAATAAGACAAGTTTAAAATTTTGGACAAAACTGCCTGTCAACCATATCTGATAACCAACTAACCAGCTGACTTGATAGCTCAGTTGGTTAGAGCGCTGCACCGGTATCGCAGAGGTCATGGGTTTGATTCCCGGTCAAGCCTGAATTTTTTCAGGTTTTTTCTTTTCAACTGCTTAAGTTGAAACACCTTCACTGCGATGATCTTCATATAATTCTACGTTTAAACATTGTTATGAAATTTCAAGTTATTTAAACCTAACTAGAAAACAATCAGTAGAAAGGCTCTGGTAAAATTACGCTTAAGCAATCATAAACTTATGATCGAAACTGGAAGGTATAACCAAACTCCTCACGACAAAAGGTTATGTCCAGTTTGTGACTCCAATGCAATTGAAGATGAAATTCACTTCCTCTGCTATTGCCCGAAATATTTCAAACTTAGAAATGAATTTTTTTGCTCAAATACAAAGTCATCTCCATAATTTTCAGCAGCTATCTTACTCGGACCTGGTGATTAAACTGATGAAATCCGCAGATATTTATCTTAATTTACGATTGACGAATTATATTTCATTATTGAATAATTTGCGTGGCAGTATCCTGTCATCTAAGAATGATGTCACTTGATTATCTGTTATTAATATCGTAATAATTATTTCTTTCTCTTGTTGCTCTTGTTTTAACGTAGGCAAATAAAGGTTATTGTTATTGTTGCTGACCTCCGCAGTTACACTCAACATTAAGCCGTGATTTATGCCACTCAGCCCTTTCTTTAAGTAATAGATAAATCCAACTTTCTGATTGGTTCACTGCACACAGGTTAATTTTCGCGCGCGCTCATTGGACGAAACACATCACGTGGTACAAAATCGGACGTCGATACCCGTCGTCCGATGTAATATTCGTCGTCCGATTTTATTGACGAGAGAAATACGATGGCTTACCAAGTGCTGCTGCGTTTATAAGTTTTCGCCGCGAAGCCAACATTTTGTCCAAACGACGATGATCGAAGTTAAAAAATTTAATAAAGCAATAGGCTTCTTTCGATATATTAAAATCCAGCTTGGCAGCGAGGCCTAGAGGACACAAATAAAAGAAATTTTACAAGCATGTTTATTCATTTCTTTTGTTCGTGTCCTCTAGGCCTCGCTACCAAGCTGAATTTTAATATATCGAAAGAAGCCTATTATTCCACTCGCTTGTTGGTTATGAGGTGTTATAAGAAACTCGGCCCCTCATTGGTTATTTGTAAATTCATATGCAACGCGCACTCATGCAATTATTGCTATTTGTCATGCAGTCTCTGGATATGAGCAAATACAAGTTCTGAATGGCTGTTTACCACTTTTAAGAGAAAAGATTAAGAATAATAATATTTAGAAATATAATAATATTTCTGATCATCGAGTGATAATTTTTTTTAAATTTCTATAACAACCGCGCGTTTAACCTCTATAGAGACCACACGGTAGCAATAAGGGATTCGTTCGATTTTTTTTTGGGGGGGGGGTTAACTCTGCACATGTCAATGGGGCAATAACATATTCTGCGGACAGTTTAACAAATAAACGTAATCAGGGTAAGATAAAATGGTATGTGTGATCAAATGGTGACGAGAAATAATTTCACGCGCGTTTTGTCAAAATTCTTAATTTCCCGAGCCTTAAGGTGAGGAAAATTATTTGAATTTTGACAAAACGCGCGTGAAATTATTTCCTAATTTCACGAGTATCCCATTTGATTACCTATTAATATCATGGGTGACAAATTACGCTCACAATCGTGGGGTTTTGACTTGTTTTTCGTATCGAAAACTCCAAGCACTGAAAAGTTAATCGCATACGGTTTGGCTAAAGTTCATAAGTTTTCTGAGTGAAATAATAAAAAAAATCCTGTGGGAAGTTTTTACCACACTTTCGCGTATTTGTAACCGACAGCAAAATACGCAAGACTCCAAATTTTTACTTGAATTGACCAATGCAAAACAAATCGATCGGCAAAGACTACCCGCGTTTTATCCGGCAAATTCATTGAATCGAGTACCACCTTGCTCCATCAAGCAAGGCTTCACAAATGCATTCAAAACACGCACAACAAAATTGTTAACGAACGTGAATTTTGGAAGCAGATTTCTATTTAAAAACTGACCTTTACTCTGTTGGAAGAAGTGCCCAAACCCACTGAATTACTTCTCTGAGTTCGCGGTCAATCACTCGATCAGCAACTGCGACGAATGCCGGCTCGCTGTTCAAAAATTTTCGCTGTCGCACTAACACAAGTAATCTCTTCTTTATGCCTCGCAGTTGGTTTCTGAGAAGTTCAATTAAAAGTCAAAATTTACAGGTTATCGATTGTGTCCTCAATTAATATTTCCAGAATTGCTGTAGTTCTGCACAAAACATCTTTATCCTAAACCTCGACGCCATCTTGGCACTGAGCAATAGGCCCGTTTAATACCATAGCAATTTTGTAATTTCACATGTGAAATTAATATATAGATTTAGCCAAGCCTAAAAGCGGAGCCGCCAAGGAATAAACTGGTGTTCGTTTCTCAAAAATAGTTCTGAAACGTTTCGGTCTGAAATATATTTCGGGGCTTTTTTTGGCTCGTTCGCTTTCGAATAGTGTTTCTCAAAAAGCCCGAAAGTGTTCCGAATTGTCCTCCAATTTTCCAATTGTCCTTCAAGTTTCGCTAAAGAAGCTTAAGCCTTTAAAGAAACCTCTTTTTCAAAAGCGACGATGGTCATGCGATTTCCCGCCAAGAAAAACGCCGGTTGCCCAAAAGCACCGCGCGATTTCCCGCCAAGAAAAGATGGCATTCTTTACCCCCCAGACGGGTTGTCTTGGGACTTCCATCCCCCTCCCGCAGAGTCTGTGCGGATGGACGGACGTACGTACGTACGAACAGTCACGTGACTACTATGTCACAACCAAACTTTCTCGGATCGATAGGTTACCAAATTTGCTGAAATTTCGCGCCAGAATTAAGGAGTAATTTGTCACCCATGATATTATAAGATAAAATTTAGAATTTTTAAGTAAGTGTTTCTCAAAATGAAAGAAAAAGCTTGAGTTTTTGCACTGATAGAACGAAAAGGCATCGCAAATTAAAGAGAATAAACAATCATCCCGAAATTAAACACAATTTGTAAACTCAAACAGTGCATGTAAACAAACGGCAAAGTGAAAAAATTAAAAGCTTCCCGCAAACGACGGTGATAATAAAGGGTCAAATCATTCAACCACTATTGGGAAAAAGAAAATCGAAACTTTTTAAAGAGAGATACACTATAAATGACAAATTTTTTCTTGTCAACTTTTATGGTTACAGTGTTATTCGCCCTGTTTGGAAACATCAGTTCCGGCTTAATTGACTGCGATACAGTCCCTTTAATAAAGGCTGTGGTTTTTATCATTCCAGTTTTCACCAGTTGATGATTCTATTTATTCTTATTGTCTCTTTGTTTGATAAAGAATAAACATTTTAAGGAGAAAGTAGACATTAATCGAACTTAGGAATTTAAGGGTTATTAATGTAACAACACCTGCAGGTGCAACTCACTGTACAAATGTCAAGGGTAAGAATTTAATTTTAGTTTACATAATTTAACATATATGTGCCTTGTACTCTAACCTTCTTCAAAGATCGAAATGAAATCCGAAGAGTTTTATTTGCTCTTAAATTGAACGGCGTTTCATATCATCAGTAGCTAAGTATTATAGTACGAGGCTGCAATTTTGACTCTGTAAAAAACCTTAAACCTTAATAGTTTTGTGACAAGTGACCGCACCATGGATCAATCTATCTCTCTAGAGCTTCCTGTCAGAACAGAGCGTACAATTCTGACAGAAACAGGTTTGTACGCTGTCATGAACGTAGCAGCCTTCTTTGGAAATCTCTCCGTTTGTTACGCTGTGTACAGAAACCAGAGACTTCGCACCCTTGCCAACATGTTCGTGGTAGCACTGGCTGTGAGCGATATTCTAATATCTATCTGCTGTATGCCTTTTTCGGTCGTAACACTGATCCGTGGCAGGTGGATTTTCGGTGGGAATGTTTGTCGATTTCAGGGCTTTGCTATGTTTACATGTGCAATGGCGTCTCTTAACACCATGGGAATAATCGCAATCAGCCGATATTTCTGCGTAGTAAAACCACAAAAGTACATCGTGTTATTTAACAAACAACGAATTTCGATGTACATTTGTCTTGTGTGGTGCGCAGCTCTTATTGGATCCGTGCCTCCACTTCTTTTTAAAAATGGTGGATATAAATTCCAGCCGGCAAAGGCAATGTGCATGTACACATTTGACACTAACATCGCTTACACTATCTTTATTGAATGCGTTTTTATTTTCTCGCCCTTAACAATCATCATAGTCTGCTATATCAGAGTGTTTTACACAGTTTCAAGATCGAATCAAGTTTTCTCGCATGAAAATAACCCCCAGCAGCTCAGAGCAAACGTGGAAGAAGCGAAAGTGACCAAGACTCTAGCGGCGGTGATGGCTGGTTTCGCCTTTTGCTGGCTTCCTGTCTGTGTAATGGATTACATTGATGCCGCTCGCGGGGAACCCACTTTGCCGCGACAGGCCTACCTTACATACGGGTTCTTGGGTTACCTAAGCAGTACCATTAATCCCTTCATATATGGTGCAACGAATAAGCACTTTAGGCAAGAGTACAAGGCAATTATAAGGAAGCTTTTTGCTTGCCAAAGATGTGAACGTTCCTGAATAAAAAACACTGTTTTTTATGATATAATATATGAGCGACGAACATGTTATATATTTCAAATGAGAAATACTGAACGCAACTTACGAGGATCAAGGAAACTTGTTAACCCATACGTTAACACAACCACTTATGGTCTTCATTCCTTCAGATACACTACTGCAAACATGTGGAACAAACTAACAGAGGACCTGAGGTCACTAACGTCCTTGAATGAGTTCAAAACTAAAATATGCCAAATTTCTTTCGAACATCAATGCAATTGCTACCTATGTAAATAGTAGTTTAATGTACTGTATATAATATATGAGTTTATTTTTATTTTTACTATTAATACCATTTTATTTATTTATTTTATTTATTTATTATTTTTTTTCTTCGTCTTTTCTTTCCCGGAGAAATTAGCTATACAGCTACCCTTGTAAATCCGAGGTGAAATAATGGTGGTGATGTTGTGAAGACAAATACATAAGGCGTCTTAAGCATGCACCTGGTCTTCCACAAGGGATTTTCTTAGCAATAACTTGTGGAACTGCCATACAACCGTGACTAACAAACGACTACATATACAGTTCTCTAAAAATAAAACATACCTTGTTTTCTACAGTGCCTGTAAAATTGTAATTGTCATATATTTAACAATTATCCTGCGAAATCGCCCGTAATATCACCTGATACTTAGCCGACGAGGCTGTAGGCCGAGTTGGCTAAATCAGGGGATATTCTGCAAGATTGAGCAGGATAATTGTTTCATTATTCAACAAATTCTCATCGACTACCATTTTCAGAACTAGAAAAACTATGGTTCTATGATGAAACACTAAAAGCTAGCAACACATAATAAAAATCAAAACAGAACTTCAAGAAATTGAAGTTTACTACCAGTCACTTAAAAAGACTTATTTACAAACTCATGTTTGGAAATGGCAAGACAAAGTAAAAAAAAAATGTTGCTTCCTTACCGAGAGTAAGTCCTCTTCCTGTGAATTAAAATCTTTTCAACTTCACAACTTTCCGTGAGCAAGTCTGCTGCTTCGTTCGCAATAGCATTTTCTTGGTTGAGTTCTCACTATGAAAATTCCAAGTCAAGCTCAGCTGAATATCTTTGTGAGCTGAAGCAAATACTTGTTGACTTTTTGCGAGCTTTTGGCAAGATTTCCGCACAGCCCCATACTTCATTATGCATACAGCTCTTTGTTTAAAGAAAACAATAGCGCGTATTTCTAATGCGCATTTCTAGTGACTCCTTATGTTCAACAAAGTTTATATTTTTTTTCTAAGTCCATATGGGCTTAGACAAAATTTACGGATTTCGGGTCAAAAATACGGAAAATCGAGCAATTTTTTTAAACATTTGTGCACTTTTCCCGTGCTTTTAAATCTCTCTCGAGTGTAAACTGTTAGAAAAAATGCGGATTTAAGTCGTAAGGTTAGCGATAAATGAGGTTATGGACAGCGCGTATTTTGTTAACGTAAACCACATGACATTTTAAAAATAAAAGGTTTTCTTACCCTTCTTGTGTCTTGTCTTGTTTATTTTTTCATTTTATTTACTTATTTCTTTATTTTTGCTTTCCTTGTTAACATGGAGACAATGCTTGTGAAGCAGGAATTTTTTATATTTTATTCTTGCTTTCCCTGTTGAACTGTAGCGTGGCCGAATTACGAACGGTGCATAAAGTGGTACTCCAGGAACTGAACCATTTATGCGTCCTTGCGGACCTCACAAAGGTCGACGATAGGCTTGATAATGTTGCCAAAAGCATCCTTGTTATAATGCTGATGCTACATCCACTCCTGTAGGTAGCTTTCGTAGAGTTCTTTGGAAGTTCCTGTGCGGGGCAAACCTCGGCGTCTAAGTCTGCGAAGTTTAAGCTGTACTAGTTCGCTGTGAGATGAACATAGCCCTCGTTTTGTAGGTAATCATAAGCTTTCCACTTGGCACTCATCACGCGTGTTCCTGGCAAGATGTGTGCGCGTATGATGGGCAAAAAGTGTATCTTTATCACTGCGCTCTACCGGAACAAGGAAGCAAGCCTTCGTTTCACGGCCGCCGAAGACTGGATCGAGCAGAAGAGTGAAATGCGTGGCCTTTTTGCTCGGCTGAGAACCAATGGATGGACAAAAATAAATCATTATTTCGTGCAGTAAGTCTAAAAGGTGAGGTGTCTTTGTAATAGAAGTAATTCAAACGTAAATTTGGTTGAATTTTAATAATGTTGATTGGTAGCTAAACATAAAAATAATTTATCGCCGGGAAAATGTCAACAAATCATCGTGGTGTAGTGGTATAGTAGATGGACAGCTAATCCAAAGGTAAGATGAAGAATGAGAGTTCGAGGCAAGCTGAGGGTAAATCCAAAAGAAAAAAAGACGAAAAAAACTGGTAAGGGACTGGGTAAGAGAAAAATAGAAGAAAAGAGGAAGAACGGAAAAGAAGGAGTGAGAGAAGAGAGAAAAAAAGGCAGACGCAACTAAATCCATTTTTGTTGAACAAGTAAGTAGTAATTATCAATGTATATATTCAAAGAGCCATTGTCTTCAAAGATAATAGAGCGCATGCATAATTAATTTATTCTGCATGCATAATGCAGTATGGGCTGTGCGGAAATTTTTCCGAGCATTTAATCGTGGAAAGTTTCTTCCAGGGAGTTAAATGGGGAGAACACTGCTAAAACTGTCTCGCTTTTCAAATTGGCCGCCAAACAAGCAATGAAAGAAAATCTGCAGTGCACTTCCAAATATGGTCATTTACGTCTATCGCAGGATATCTGTCATGTACGGATGACAGATATTGTCACTTTGCCCATATATGGGCATAGTGACAATTTGTTGAATAATACTCGGGTTATCTATCATCTAGACAAATTACAAAATCGCTTCAAGATAATGGGGCAAGCCGAATAACTGCCAACTTCGGACATTCAGTCCAGTACTAGTCAAAGTCACGCAGGCTTAGAAGACAGATAGTACGCCCAAAAATCTTTCCTTTAAACTACTCAACATGAGCTGGTGACTTCAAATAACGTAAGAAGTGCGCCATGCTCTCAAACGGCGGCCATCTTGGATTTTCTGATTACTCCAAAACCTCCGAAAAGCAACAAAATTGGCCATAAAAGTAATCAAAATCAATATAAGAACACCAAAATAGTCAAAAATGCAGACAGGAACAAAAATTCAACATTCTGAAAAAAAAAATTACCTGCCAAATTGTCGTTGACATGGTAACGATAAATTTGATGAACAACGGTATGTACAAAATTTTACGAAATGCGATTAAATTTTGTGGCTTCGGCTTGCATTTTCAAAACAAAAAAGTTATAAACATCCAAAGTCTGTGCGGGTCAGTTCCGCCCATCCCCGGGCTAAATTGGGTCAACGTACGACTGCCGTTAGCAGTTGCGCCCGGCATTAAGTAGTAAATAATAATTATTAATAATAATAATAATAATAATAATAATAATAATAATAATAATAATAATAATAATAATAATAATAATAATAATGATAAGGTTTGACTACTCTCCGTTGGGGGGTTTTCAGGGATAATGAAAGAAATAATCCAAATGAACATAAGAACCCAACTGGAGCCAAACCAGCTGGCTACAAACTTGGCCGAGGAGTTGAAATTGGGTCTACCGAGAACAACTTTCAGAACAAGTGCTCAGAGCGGGACTTGAAACCGGGACCTCTGGATTTCACCACTTGGCCACACTGCCTCCTCGCAGTAAATTATGCCCCTTAGCCTTTTTTCTAGTGATAGCTAGAGAGATGGAAGTATTTTGTTCATTTACGTATTTGATCCGACTGTTTTCAATAACAATTTCAATCTTTGATTATGGTACATTTTAAATTTAAGGTATAAAAACTGCCGATGCCCGGTAACTCGAACCTTCAGTAACTCGAAGCTCGCACTGACTGGAACCAAACTTGATTTCCCCTGGATATGCTTACTTTACCGTCAATAACTCGAACCTTCGCTAATTCGAAGTGACTTTTTTCCCTTCAGCTCATTTTCTCAACAGTGTTACTCACGAGAACACGAACCTCGTTTGTCAAAATGTAATTTTGAATATATTTTAAAATCAAATTTCGAAAAATTGAGCAGCGTGTATGTTTGAAGTCTTTATTATGTCTTTATTAATGACAATGGAGTCAATTTCGCTGGTCTCTTGGAAAACGCATCAGTTCTGGCTGTGCAAATACCCGTGATAAGTGGTGTTAACAGGAATTCCACCCAACCCCCCTACAACATGAACTCCCGATATCTCAAACGTTTCTTTGTTTTCCCTCGAAGGTTCGGGTTATCAAGTAACGGGCGTTTTCGGACACAACATTTTGGCTCAGGAAACGGGGCATAACCACTTCCTAACAAGAGAAGCGTTCTGCCGGCAGTGAAAAGAAAGAACAGAAAAGTGTAAATGAGGTGAAGCAATGTAGCGACATTTTAATTTTGGGCGCTTCCTTCGATTTCAATGTCTTAGGTAATTTCTATGCCTACGGTTAGTTACATGTTACTAAGAGAGGGTGAAGGGGTACCCCTTTATCCTCTCTTGATGTTACACGTACCGATACTTACTATAGCATTTAGGGGCACCCAACGAGGAAATTTTAGCAAAATACTTGAAATATCATTTTCTGCTTTCTTAGATTATTCCAGATATTTTTAAAGGCACATTTGTGTAAGCTAATACAGACTGATCTGTTCAGCGTTTTTAGCTGAAAATTACATCGCTGATAATCTCAGGAAACAAAATCTTATCCGCCGAATTTCTGAGCGGCTGATGGCTCTCTGAAAATGCTAGCTGATCTTATTTGACACTCTAAACAACATATTTCTCCCCCGAAAACAATAGGAATTAATAAGTCCTGCCATAGAGGACTTATGTTCTGCCAAAGAGATCTCTAGTTTTCACTGGAATTAAATCCGAAAATCTCAGGCGACTTTAGGGCTGCCGAACAGTTATTCCCGAAACGAACCGTTGGGTGCCTCTGAGCATTGTTAAAAAATTGGCCATCTTGCATTCTTTTTGTTTTTGTTTGTTTGCTGTTGTTGTTGTTGTTCTGATCATTTTTGTTGCCATCCTAAAGATCCCTTATTATTGCTTTCAGTTGCAAAGGTACTAATAGGAGACAGTATAAGTGCGGTATAATCACAAAGCTTCGTTTCACATATAGATCAAGGTAAATTACAAAGAAGATTTTATCTAGTTCTAGCACTTGATTGTTATGATTGTTTCTGTACGCGTCAGTGTAATGCTTCCTGAAAGGCGTCATATGATTAAAAATTCTTCATATCATTCAGTAGGCTGTTCTGTATAAGTTTCTCCCTGAACTACAGGGAAAAGTTTCCGTAATTTGTTCTTTTAAAATCAATGTGTATTTTTGACGCTGATCTTTTTTTAACGGAGTAAATATTAATAAGAATAAGAAGCGATTTCGATAAACATTTGGATAAAAAATACTGCGCTAAAATGTTTCTCATATTAAAAAAGTTAAAAAACGACGACGTTTCGACGTTCAACTAACGTCATTATCAACTAACGTCATTATTGTTGTTTGCTGCAAAGTTAGTATTAAAACCTTCTGGGAGTTTATCATGGTAATATAGTGAACATTAACATTTGCTTTTAAGTATGTAATTAATAATAATAATAATAATAATAATAATAATAATAATAATAATAATAATAGTATGCCTAAAATGACCCACTTGTAAGGAGATACATGGGTCTATTGCTTGTCTTAAACCACGGTCTAAGTTAGACTTCGTTCAAATAACCGGCCCGTAGATGTTTGTCTTTTCGATATTGGCTTGTCGATATTTAGCCTGAGAAAACAGGGGAGGTCGCCACTTGAGCCCTCGCAAAACGACCTATGAGTAACGAGCGCAGAAATTCCATACTGATGACGTGCACTGCCCAGATCTTGGTAAGGCTCCCGATTGGTTGAGAGAAAATTCCCTCGCGGCACAATCACGTGCTGAAATACATGGCTGCACGATGTTTGGCTCCAAGCACAGAACGATTGGCCTTAATTTCGTTCCCAGGGGCTCTCTCCTTTACGTGTACTGGAAAGGTGGAACAAGTCAGAGGGGGAGAAGAGAGACCATCAATCTCGTCCCCAGAGTGTCCAGGCTTCTTGGTCAGCAGAAGGATGACGAACTCTAGAATAGTGGAATTTTTACCAACGAAATCCTGCAGTTCCGCTTTTTATTTTACATGCTTTTATTGTGGCAGTTATCAGCCAATCAAAAAAATCATGTTTTTCACTACGCCAGAGGATCTCCCGGCTACCACTCGCTGGCAGAGAAGCCTGAGGACTCTGGTTACGAGATTGAGGGACCATGACAACGAGGCTGCCGCTGACCTCACTTAATTCTGTAGGTCCTCGAGGACTGGTCAACAGAGGTTAGGCAGATAGCCTGCGAGAGCAGACACTATTTCCGGATCTTGTTTCGAGATTCGGAAATAGCGTCTGCTCTCGCAGATTTCTTTGAAGTGGCGTAAGTAACAGATAAAATTCATTTATCGCATCATAATTGTCCAAAAAAAATCCTAGTATAATGTACAAAAGCCTAATCTGAATAAGCCATCACATTCCTCACTACACACTCGTTGTTTGCCTTTGCCGGTTTCTTCGACCTTCGCTTTCAGATGTGTCTTCGGTAATGCCCGTACATCGACGTGACGGCAAACAAAGGATTTTCTTAAAAATGACCTTGTACTCTCGTCTGAAGTGCCTACTTGTTGCACCATATATGACGGGATTAATGGTACTGCTTAAATAAACCAGGAACCCGTATGCAAGGTAGGCCTGTCGTGACAAACTAGGTTCCCCTCGCGCAGCGTCAATATAATCCATTATACAAACCGGAAGCCAGCAAAACGCGAAGGCAGCCATTACCGTCGCTAGAGTCTTGGTCACTTTCGCTTCTTCTACGTTTGCTCTGAGCTGCTGGGGGTTATTTTCACGCGAAAAAACTTGATTTGATCGTGAAACGGTGTAGAACACTTTAGCGTAACAAATTATGATGAGTGTTAAGGGTGTTGCTATATACGCACATTCAATAAACGCAGTGTAAGCAATGTTGGTTTGAAAAGTGTACAAGCACATTGCTTTACCCGGCTGGAATTCAAATCCACCGTTTTTGAAGAAAAATGGAGGCACGGATCCAATGAGAGCCGCGCACCACACAACAGCGATGTACAGCAAAGTTTTTCTTTTTTTAAACAACACAATGTACTTTTCTGGTTTCACGATGCAGAAATATCGACTAACTGCAATTATACCCATAGTGTGAAGTGACGTTAGCCCGAACGTAAAAACTTTAAAACCCTGAAATCGGCAAAAACTTGTACCGAAAATCCATCGACTCCGAAACAGGGTTACAACTGAAAAAGGCATACAACAGGTCGACATAAGAATGTCGCTCACAGCCAGTGCTACCACGAACATGTTGGCAAGGGTGCGAAGTCTCTGGTTTATGTACACAGCGTAACAAACGGAGAGATTTCCAAAGAAGGCTGCTACGTTAATAACAGCAAACAAAAGTGTTTCTGTCCAAACTAGATGATTGCTTCTTGTAAAAAGTTCGACAGAAAGTGCTTCCTTCATGATTTGTCGCCAGTACAGACAAAACTACAAGGCTCTAAAAAGCTGTGAAGATCCTTAAACGCTTCGAGATTTATTTAAGTTCAGCCCTGATTCATCGAGCAAATGAAACCTACAGACCGATTTCATTTCAATATTTAAAAATAGTAAGCTGCTGTACATATGGTACACTAAATTAGAAACCTTAACTCCAATAATTATTTTTATTACAATATTACCAAAGAACCGAGGATAAAGACAATGAGAATAAAGACAATTACCAACAAAAGGTCACTCCTTGATGCAACATCAAATTCTAAGAACTGACTTCAAGAAATGTACAGTGCATCAATCAGGAGAAATTATCTTTCGATCTTGAGACTCAAAGGGTCAATATAAATTCAATAGGCTCTAAAAAAGATAAGAAAAAGATAAGTGTTTTAGATGTACGTCTGGCGCTATCACCGGAAAAAATCTTGTGTTTTACTCTATTTGAAGAGGTTTTCAAATTTATCAAAGGTGACAGCTGAAAGCTGATCTACAAGGTTATTAAAATTAAAGTTACATTTCAGTTCGCTTTAATTGCATTTCCTTGTATAGTAACGGTCCTTTCTTGTGTTTTTATGAACGATTTTCATTTTTATTTTATTTCATGGTGAACTTATTTTCAGTGGTTTCTTTCAGAACGTATTCTTGTTCTTTCAGGTTTCTTTCAGGTTTCTTTCAGGTTTTTGGTTTCGTAGTGGTTTCTTTCAGCACGCATTTCACCCTTTTGTACTAACATCCGTAGATAAAAAAGACAGTATCTGATTATCAATTTTATTAAATTTTCTTCTTTATGACTGGAAGGTGAATGCATTATTTTTTTGATGTAACTGTTACTGATCAGGAAACTCTTAATGATCCCCTTTTTCTTTAATTGTTTACATTTACTGAACGCGTGGGAAGACCGGACGGGAATAACATTCAGCTCCGACAGCTCCATTAAGACTCGCATCAAGTGAGTGGGCGCTTTACGGATTTTTCTTAAAAAGCTCTTTTTCCGCTGCATTCGCTACGGTAATGCAACTTAAAAAGCGACATCGATTTTGTCAAATGTAATTCAGATTCATTTTCATGCCTTGAAGAAACTTGAAAAAAGCTGGATTTAACTCGACTTTTGTAAAACACGATAAAATAAACCCGACATCAAAAACTGTGTCGCATCGCAACTGTTTCATGCTAGGACTTTTTTTTCTAAAGGCTTAAATTACATTCGACGCGACTGAAAATTAGAACTTGAAACCAGTTCGTCATTCCATGTCGTTTCGTTATTTTCGTTACACATTTCGCTTACTTTGAGGCTCAGTAAACAAAGTTGAATTAACTTTATGCACTTATAGAGGAGCAAACGTTTTTCATAAACCTTTTTTATGTAAAAAAACTTTCCGACACCCATATAAAGATATCCCGCTTGGTTTCCAGTTTCAGATGATCACTGCTAGACTGCAATGAACTGTGTCAGTCGTTCGATGAACGAGCATGCGCGCTAGCTAGAAAAACGCTTCTCCACAGCATGGAAAGTTTAACAATTGAACCACGAGCCAGCGTGGGATAGAGTGGTTTTCAATTGAGTGTCAAAAGTAATTCGCGTTTTGCTTTGGTTTTGCTTTACTTCAGTCTGTGATTGGTTAAAAAATCTCGCACCACTTTCTCGACCAATCAGAAGTAAAACACCAATCGCCACGTGCTCGCACGCGTTTCTCCGCGCTTGTCATTTGCTTCCAGGTCTGATTGGTTCATTGGGTAATTTGTGTTTGTTGTGATTGGCTGGAGTAATTACTTTGGTTTTGGTTTTACGGCACTCGTTTGAAAAGTGCTCTATGAGGAATAAACAGCTAACAAAGCGCATTTCGCCAAAATGGTTGCAATCATGCCGATCAGCGCACCACCAACAAACACGCGTGGAAAAATTGTTTAATTAGTAATTTCTCAACTTAGATAATCATTGCTCAATTCTTGTTTTGAACCAAACTTTTGCTTCCTGGCAAAAAGTTTTGAACTTCGCAGCACTTGACATCTCATCCAACTTTCTTATAAGACAAATAGCAGGATTATTCGCTCCTGTGTACCGTGCGCCAATGAGAAAGCTTGAGATTCAACAACCGAGTTTGAGAATTTTTATATTAATCAATGCAATGACCTTATCGCGATTGCACGGTATCACAGAGCATCGAAATTAAACCTTGTTTCCTAGAAAGTTTCTTGGTTGCACAAATGAGGGGAAAGCAACGTTTCTGAGGCACCCAACAAGAAAATTTTAGCAAAATACTTGAAACGTTATTTTCTGTTTTCTTAGATTGTTTCAAAGCTTTTTAAAAGGCGTATTTGTGTAGGCTAATACAGGTTGACCTGTTTGGTGTCTTTAGCCGAAACTTTCACCAGCAGCAAAAAATTTTAGGAAGTGGAATCCTATCCGCCAAATTTCTTAGCTGACCTGACTTTACACTCCGCTAAACGACACATTTGTCCCTCCGAAGACAATAGGAATTAATCAGTCCCCTTGTTACGAATTGACGACCTGAGGTAACGTTTCGCCAAATAAATCTCTAGATTACACTGCAACTAAATCCGAACATCTCAGGCGATTTAGGCCAGCCGAAGACGGATATGCCGCATTCTCGTCCGCAGAGCTGCGATCCTTTTGACCAGCGCCAAGGATCGAGAGCTCTGGCGGGGTTCGAAAGCAGGAAGCCCGCGAATCACGGACGTTCGGCTTTCTGCGCAGCCTCACAAATTTGAAACAATCACGGTTTCCATCGGTTACAAAATAGGAAGCTATTGCGCTTGCGTGTTATTCTGGCTCCCGCCAGAGCTCTCGATCCGTGGCGCGGGCCAAAAGGATCGCAGCTCTGATCTGGGGACGAGAATGGATATTCCGCCGAAAAAAGCCGTTGGGTGCCCCTGATGTTTCCTTGCCAGGTAAACAAAGAAACATTTCACTGAAAACAAAGGTTTGCCCCAAATTTTATGAAATGCAGCTCAAGCGTTCGTGGGCAGTCTAGTAAACATCGTTTCTTCGGCTCGCAAATGAGGAAATCTTTGCTGCGAAAACACAATGTTTCTGGAAAACGTTTTTTGCTTCTAGGAAGCGGAAAATGTTTCTGCAACAAATATGACTAGGAAGCGGAAAATGTTCGCTTTTATTCGAGTTTCCAAGAAAAGTGCGTTTAATTTGGTTTTAAAAAAACTCGCGCCAATTTTGCAACCAGTCAAAAGTAAACCAAAACCAATCGTCGTGACTTGCTCTCGCTCGTTTTCCCGCGCTTTGCGCCAGTTGCGTGTATTTGCTTTGAGTTCTGCATAATTTGTGTTTGTTGTGATTGGGCGCAATAATTACTTTGGTTCTGGTTTTACGGCACTCAATTTAAAACCGCCCTAATAGAAACATATTGCATACATTTGCATGTTCTTGTGCCCGGAATGTTCTGGGATGTTCCATGTTCCGAATAATATATCGATGCCCCTATTTCTCATCCGGGTAAAGAGAGATCCCCGTCTACAGAGGAAACAACACGATACAGTACGGATAACCAATCCCCCAATCGAACATCCAACACGCTAAACACTACACCACCCCCCTCCCCCTAAGAAAATCCGATCGGAAATTATTTCGCACTTAAAAATAACATCTTTACCCCTACGAAAGTTCGCAGCCTCTCTTTTATGTCTCAGCAAAGACATTCCATCTCACGGTTTTTGGACCGTGAATTGAAACTGTTAAATTTCCTTTTGATCTTTACAGCAGGTTGTTGCACTGTCGTACATAGTATTGCGTACACAAAAAATAAAACGCCTGTTTTATCTAAACAATTTACCATGTGTTAATTCCAAATGTCATCATCATCGTCTATCTTGTGGTAATTCAACCTGTTTAATCACGTACGTACTCTTCTGGCTTTACCTTACCCACTGAGAATTAAATAGTCGAGGCAGAAGATCCACACATTTATTTAACTTTTCGCATAGAAAATGACACTGAAGGCAAAATAATAATTACATAAAAAAAACCGCTACTGAGCAGAGAACAACGGTTGGAAAATTTAGGAGGTGGTTATTGAATTAAAATGTTAATGGCCTTAAGTTTTTATGCATATAATTATGGTATTCGATAATAAAGTTCGCAGTGACTCTCTTCTACACCCCGCAATGTATGTTCTCAGTGTTTTTTGTTATTTGTTATGTCTTAGTAACTGTAGAATATTTGTTTCGTTTTCTAGTTTGCTAACATCATTGTAAGGTGAAATTTCGTTAAGTAATAAACCGGGCATAAGCCGCGTGTTAAAACATCCCTTATGATTACTTTTTACACAAAGCATGCTATTAACGCAAATTACCCGCAGGTGATTGCTTGCGGCAAAACCTTTTCAAAATGCTATTAAAATTTTACGTAGAAAACGAAAACTAAAGACGGGATTACAGCCTAACCCGGATTTATACATCACATTTTATCGCATTGTGAATGCAAGTTGTACTCCAGGGCCCAGTTGTTAAAAGCAGAATGATCTTCTAGTTTGAATTTATCTTTATAGCTAATAAAAAATTAATGTGGATTTCTGCAAATTAATTTTTGGCTCTGCGTTCTGCCTTTGAAAGAAAAACTTAGCACTGTCATCTCTATTGAACAAGTACAAAAACTTCAAACAACCGTGGCAAGAACACCCATGAACTCCAGACTATATTTTATTGGTTGTGTTTGTCCCTCCGAGATAAATTTTAACTATTTTATGTCGCTCTTCGTCAATCGTAAGTCGCCCTCCCTCAAAATATTCGCGTCGACAACTTCGTCGCTAGTCAATCCATTAAGCATCGAATGTCTCTTATCTATTGTCTTTTCGTTCCTCACTAAAATTATTGAAATAACACTTGTTTAAAATGTTTGTTTTAACACCCCTTACGTTCGTAACGGTATATAAACGATAACTTAGACATGGCGAAAGACATGGCCGTATCTTCTTTCGCTAGCATTTCGCCGCGTCAGTCTTCTGCAAGTCCTAGAGGAATGGACAAGAAACTTATTCCGGTGGCTTCATCACGTTCACAGAAAGTGCCAGTTTAGCGTTCAGTTTTTATTTCTCTGAAAAGGTTAACATAAATCGCAACTAATTTTCCGCCTAAAATAGTAGCACTATAATTATTTCTTTTATCACAGCTGCACCACACTAAAATGCTCCGAAAACGGCCAAGATAAAATACAAAAGCGGTGTCTGAAAATAACACCCGCTTACAGGTATGCAGTTGTCGTTTGTACTCTCCGGTTTCTTCGATCCTCGGTTTCAGATACAACTTCAGAAACCCCTGTACGTCGACGTGATTGAAAACAAAGTAGTTTCTTCACCATAGCCTTGTACTCGCGCCTGAAGTGCCTGTTCGTTGCACCATATATGAGGGGGTTAATAGTACTGCTCAAGTAAGCCAAAAATGTATATGTAAGGTAGGCCTGTCTCGGCAAGGTGGGTTCCCCGCGAGCAGCATCAATGTAATCCATTATACCGATGGGAAGCCAACAAAACGCAAAACCAGCCATCACCGTTGCTAGAGTCTTGGTCACTTTCGCTTCTTCCACGTTTGCTCTGAGCTGCTGGGGGTTATTTTCTTGCGAGAAAACTTGATTCGATCGTGAAACTGTGTAAAAAACCTTGGCGTAGCAGAAAGTGATGATTGTTAAGGGTGTCGAAATAAACACGCATTCAATAAAGACGGTGTAAGCTATGTTCGTGTCAAATGTGTACATGCACATTGCCTTTGCCGGCTGGAATTTATATCCACCATTTCTGAAAAGATGTGGAGGCACGGATCCAACAAAAGCTGTGCACCACACAAGACCAATGTACATCAAAATTCTTATTTTGGTGAATAACACGATGTACTTTTGTGGTTTTACCACACAGAAATATCGGCTGATTGCGATTATTCCCATGGTGTTAAGAGATGCCATTGCACATGTAAACATTGCGAAGCCCTGAAATCGACAAACTTTCCCACCGAAAATCCACCTGCCTCGGATCAGTGTTGCAACCGAAAAAGGCATACAGCAGATAGATATTAGAATATCGCTCACAGACAGTGCTACCACGAACATGTTGGCAAGGGTGCGAAGTCTCTGGTTTCTGTACACAGCGTAACAAACGGAGAGATTTCCAGAGAAGGCTGCTACGGTGACCACAGTAAACAAAACTGTTTCTGTCCAAACTAGATGTTCCTTCCTTTTAGGAATTTCTAGAGAAAGAGATTCCTCCATGAAAAACCTCTTGAGCCACGAGGGTAACGCTACCGTATCTATTGAGGAATCAATACTCTTCAGATTCTGTTGAAATTTTAAGAACGTTAGTGTACATACGGCAGATGTTCACTAAAATAAAAATGTTCCTAATTTGAATATGTTTACTTTTTACCCAATTTTTATTTGCAAGACCCCTGCTGAGAACCACGCCAGAGAGTAGCTGAGAGTGAATCTTCTAGTCGATATATTATTGTTGTTTCTATTATTTTTAATTTCGCTGAAATCATGCAATTATGATACGGTAACATTTTTTGGCAGAACATCTCAGCAGGATCTCAAGCTTTTTACGAGATGACCTTTACTGCGTTTCTATATTTCAAGCTTCTGTTCATTTGAAGAGAAGCTTGAACTGAGCCATTTAGGAACTTTGTTCGATCGAAGCGGGTCGAAGGGCATACGTAATTCAGATGATATCAGCACAGCAAACAATACGAATTGTTATTTTAATCTGTGTTTACCACCGAAGATTACGATAATTTTCCAGACTTTGATTAGGTTATCAAACAGAAATTATGCCACATTCTTTCAGTCCTGCTACGGGGGTCGTGAAAATGCTAAGAAATTTGAATACCCATAAATCCCGTGGGCCGACTCGGATCCTGAAAGCCTGTGCTCAGGTGCTTGAGGTAGATAAGTCGTTTGCAGTCGAATTACTTATACGAGAGAGATGCAGTTTAGCTCCAGTGGCTCAACAACAACAACAACAACAAAACCTTTATTTAGACACGATGTGGTAAAACGGACAAAATGAAACGGAAAATGAGAGTTTGGATAGCATTCGGTCGACATAGTCGTCAAAACAGAAGACCCCCATCCCCCCCCCCCAAAAACAAAACAAAACAAAACAAAAAACAAGGAGATGTGGTGTAGCTTCTGTAATGGGCCTCATCCATCAAGTATATTGGCTGTTGTTATTGAAACCGAAGCAAGGAAATAAAAAGCAAGGAAAAGAATTCTCCGCCTTGAAAAGAGAAGATGTTTTGGTTGCTTGAGGAACGGTCATGTAAGTCGAGATTGTCAAGCAAAGTGAAATTCTAATGAAGGAAGTACTTGCACTGTGAGAGTACTGCTTGACGCATGTTTTCACAAGTCTTTATAAGCATGCGATTGAGGAACAAATTAGGCCTGCCATTGATTGAAAATGAAACAGTTCTAATTAAAGGGTAGCCTGAGAAAACAGCCGACGTTTCACGAGGTCGCCACTTGAGCCCTCGCAAAGCGACGTCTGAGTAACGAGAGCAGAAATTCCATACTGATGACGTTCACTATCCAGATCTTGGTAGTGCTTCTGATTGGTTGAAAGAAAATTCCAACCAATCGTAAGCACTACCAAGATCTGGATAGTGAACGTCATCAGTATGGATTTTCTGCGCTCGTTACTCGGACGTCGCTTTGCGAGGGCTCAAGTGGCGACCCCGTGAAACGTCGGCTGTTTTCTCACGCCAATTAAAGGGCTTAGAAATGAAGCCTCGTTGAAAAAATGTCAAAATGAACATTGTTCAGTTTGTTCTGCAGTGCCAAGATCAATCGAAAGTGTCTGTCAACGCCAAAGGGCCGATTTAGACGGTACAATGTTTTCCGTACGACTGTAGTATGCGACTTGCTCACGTCTTATCCACAACACGAATCGTGTCGTCTAAATCAGACGTACAACATCTCCACGACAGTCGCACACAACACGAAAAATGTCGTAGGATTTTAAAACACGTTTTTTTACAAAACCCTACAACAGTCGCAGCCACAATCAAACTGTTAGAATGAAGAGTTGTATACGATCTTTGCCTGACGCGAGCAGAGCGCCATACAAAAGTCGCATACGACAGTCGTAAGGCATAGCAAAAATCGTACCGTCTAGATCGGCCTTAAGAAGTTGAGTTGATTTGTGGACCCTTATCTAACCAAACCACGAGGACAACCGCGTTATTATCCCCGTCTACAAGGCCTATCTCTGGTTGACTGTTCTCTTGAGGATGAAGATGATGATTGGAGCTGATCACTACTGGTCTGTTATCCGAAACCAAGTGGTATGGGAGTGGGGTGGGGTGGGGTGGGGTGGGGGGGGGGGGGAGGAGTATTATGGACCTGGGACGTGTTTCTCGAAAGCCCTGAAAACATTCAGTCGCGAAAAGCCATTTATTAAAATAAGATCCACTCATTCTGTTATTTTAATAGGTCTTCAAGTTAAGAATGTTTGATGCTTAGACACATCTTTACTTACAGGATATAGGGTAAAGAATCCTGCCCAAAATCGATCCGAAAAGTTTCGGGGCTTTCGAGAAACGCACACCTGGACCAGTTCCTCCAAGACTGGGGTTTGTTACAGGTTGTGCACCATTAATTATTTGTATATTACAATCAGAACATCTCTCAGGGGGGAGTGTGGTGTAAACAGGAGGAGGAACTGGAAACTAGACAAGACGCAGTTGATTACTTTGTTACGTAACAGCATCTAATAGCGGGAATTGAAATTCTCAGATTTGCCTACAAAAAACCCTGATCAAAAACGCTTTAGCGAAACCAAAAATGAAGCAACCAAAACCTACAGATTGAAACTGTTAGATACGACGAAGTCCTTAAGGGATTTTTGCGTTTTGGATTGAAAAATATGCTGAAATTTAAATTAAATACCTTTTCTTGAGCACAAAATACTCTAGAATGACATGAGAAGGAAATCGAATGATTTTCTCAAAGGAATAACAAACCACGGTCAGTTTCTAGCGATTTTTCCAAGAAACAAATGAAAAACGTGAAAACATCAGCCTGACGTTTTCAAGTTGCAACTTATTTCCATCCTTGCGATCCGCAGCCAAACACAATTAGTCTCAGGGAACTGGTACTGGTACTGGTAATGGAACTCTGTTTAGAATATGTCTTTCAGCTTTTCAGTGGTATCCCAAAAATTGGTTACAATGTCCCTTTGAGGTGTGAAAGACAATGCACTCTTAGCTTTGTGGGCGCAGTAATATCAAACATGAAATTCAATTTCTTTTATTACCCTAAGCAAGTGTCAGTTAGAGATGGCCTTTAACAGTCTCCCAAATTTCAAACGGTTACCACACACAGAATTAATTTAAGAGTTGATAAACTCCGCTGATTATTTTAGCAACGATGTAGTTGGTAAAGTTCATTTCCTCCTGTTTTGTTCTGCTGAACAAATTGTTATCAGTCTCTAATTTGATAAGATTTATTCTTTTCCCGTTATTTTCCATTGCATTTGGGTCAGATCATGTTTACATTCGTTGACCGTTCTTATTATCCTAGGCTTTTTTTTTTGAGTTTGCAACACTGTAGTGATTTGTGCATTCAGACACACATATATAAACTTAATTTCAACTCGAATTTGAAAGTACTTATGCAAATCTGATGTCTTTGAGCAAAACGTAAATAAAAATTTTAAAAGATTACAGTAAAACCAAAAGTACATAATACTTATAAATAACCTAAATACGAGGACGGATTATCGTGAATTGATTTACTTATCTTAGATATTAAAATTTCACAAAAGTGCTGCCAATCAAGCCCGGTCGTTATGTTGTTGGAAACAGTGAGCATTTTAAATTGCATTTTTTAAGCAAAAATTTAAAGCTAACATCAATATTTTAATAAGGGAGATTTTGGTTACAAAATTACGTAGTAAAATGGCGAAAATATGCGTAACGACGTCACATTATTTTAACCTGTGAACAGGCTCCGCGGTGGGGAAATAACTATATTTTTTACTTCGCTCAAACCGTTGTTCCCGATGTTTACAATTCGTGTCAGGATGACATCAAACATTCTATATTCTCGGTAATTTCCCTATATGATCCATCAGGCCACGAGAAAAAAAACACCAGCAGATGGGAACAATAAATTATGAATATATGAAATTCGTGTATTTGAACTGCGGAATGAAGAATTAAATGTAAAGAAGATCCTCGCAGTTATTAACGCAACTTATGAAAGCCTGAAAAAATCAGGCTTGTCGGGATTCGAACCCTGACCTCTGCGATACCGGTGCAGCGCTCTAACCAATTGAGCTAACAAGCCAACTGGGAGCTGGTCATTGAATTGGTTCGTAATATACCCAGGAAAGATGAAGATGAAATTATGAATATATGAAATTCATATATTTGAACTGCGGAATGAAGAATTAAATGTATATTACGGGTATATTACGAACCAATTTAATGACCAGCTCCCAGGTTGCTTGTTAGCTCAATTGGTTAGAGCGCTGCACTGGTATCGCAGAGGTCAGGGTTCAAATCCCGGCAAGCCTGATTTTTTCAGGCTTTCTTTTCGCAACTGCATAAGTTGCGTTAATAACTCCGAGGATCTTAATCAGTGAAAGTTTTCGGCAATTCTGGTTTTTCCTGTAAATTGGTTTTTGGTCTCTTATTTATGCCCCTTTTTCAAACTTTACCTTTTATGATGTTAAAAGTTAATCAAATAATCATACCTTTTTGCGCATTTACTAAGAAATACTCTTCGATTGAAAAAACATTATCTTTTATTTCTTTTTAACGAAATTGGCATGGGTTATTTTAATTTCTCGGCAAACAAATGTAAATCGAAATTGGGATCCTTTTCTCAACCACGCCGCCAAAAGAATTAATTCAAACTTTGGTACGTTTTTCAAACCTCTCTGTCAACAAATTTAAATCGAAATTTGGTACCCTTTTTCAAAACTCACTGTCAACAAATTTAAATCGAAATTTGGTACCCTTTTTCAAACCTCTCTGTCAACTAATTTAATTCGAAATTTGGTACCCTTTTTCAAACCTCGCTGTCAACAAATTTAAATCGAAATTTGGTACCCTTTTTCAAACCTCGCTGTCAACAAATTTAAATCGAAATTTGGTACCCTTTTTCAAACCTCGCTGTCAACAAATTTAGATCGAACTTTGGTACCTTTTTTAAATTCGCTAATTAATTGACAAGTGACAAGTGGGCGTGACGCGCACATCAAGCCAGAGACACGCCTGTCAGTTGATTTTCCATGTGAAATGAGCTTCCCAGAAGCTATAAATGCAATAGAGACTATTGCTAAAGATTTTGTTAAAAAAAAGCAAAAATCGTAAGCACTTTCACAAGGCAGATTTCTTTCAAAGTCGACGTTACAACAAGGAGCCCAAAAGTGTGACCACTTTTAATTAATTCGCATTCTTTCGTGCAGATTATCCAATCAGAAGCCGAGGATAGCTTCAAGAAATTAACTCAAACCGCAAAGCGATCTTGCGGGGAAGACGAATTTGGTTTTTCATGGATACCCGTTTTTGAGGCTTTTACTTGTCAACTTTGGAGTTTTTCGCCTTGAAATCCTACGCTAGACAAATTTCGTAACTCCGAAATGCGAGATATTGACCGCGAAGTAGGGAAATTGATACATCCGCTCAACAGCTGTGTTGTTTGTTTGGGTATTCTCAGTCGATCGACCTGGCCGGGCAACCCTAGCTAGTATAAAGTCCTTGATGTAAGTCCTAAATTTCTATTTCCAACGCATTTTTGCTTACTTTCACTCGTAAATATCATGAAGTTACTGTGTATGTTTTTTACTGTCGGCATTTTGGGTTGACGTCTTTCAGTTAGCTAAATAGCGCGTCGAAATATAAACAATGATTCAAACTTTATCGGAAAGGCTGGTATTACCGCTGAGCGACTAGTTTTATCGCTTGATTTCCGATAAAATAATTGTCCCCTGAATAAGCTATAACCTTCGCTCTTGTGAAAACCCAGGATTGTCATAATTCAATCATCTGATGCAGTTTGGCTGCTGAGTTTCACGATGTCGTGATGTGAATCACGGCCATGCAGGGTCATGACGATGTAAACAGCGGAGAAGTCAGTTAAACGGCGAATTTGTTGCGCAGACAAGACTATTCATCTCAGGACGAGCTAAAAAGAATGCCACTGGAGGACCCGAGAATATGAGGTTATAAGTTTGTAATTTCTGGAGGGCTAATAAAGTTTCCGATACTTACATTGTAACTCACAGCATTATTTTGATATTGACTTACATTGTAATACGAACATTTTGCACACTATAAATAAAGTTGTTGCGTGATCTGTTATTGCTAGCACGATTTATTTGCATCGCATGCAGTTACCAGCGTTGAGCTATGTGCTGAGCTGTTTCGACGTAGTCTATCATAGGAGAATTTTTATCCTAAAGTTGCAGGCATACTGCAGAAAGATCCTAACATGCAGCAACAGCTAACTGAATTGACGACTTTTATCAACGCGCAAAACTCCGTCGCCATCGCGCGATAGGCTAACCTCAGGAAAGTTACTAGGCTGCTGTGCAAGTATAATATTTGTAAAGAATGTAAATATTTTCTAGTCAGTTTTGGCGTTGAAATTAGACGCTAAAATAACTTCTCCGAAATGCGAAATTCTACGGTATCTAATCGAAGTAAATGCACTTGCCAGTCGAGCGGCAGTTCCTTGAGTGACTTTTCGCGCTTCTTTGTTTACATCGTGAAACTCGACAAGTGAACTGTTGCATCAGATGCCTCGTTAAATTATGACCACCCTGGGTTTTCACAGGGGACAATTATTTCTCAGAAATCAAGCGATAAAAACTGTTCGCTGAGATGTACAGCAGCCTTTCAGAAAAAGTTTGAACCACTGTTTATATTTCGACGCGCTATAACAAGTCAACTGCTACATCTTCGCTAACTAAAAGACGTGAAGCCAGAACGCTGACAGTAACCTCGTGGTATTTACAAGTAAAAGTAAGCAAAAATGCATTTATGCTGGCGGTAGAAATTACTTACACTTCGAGCTTTTAGCCTTTATACAGTGAGCTACACTTGCTCAGCGGCCCGTTCGACTGAGAACAGTTACAATTTTACCACAGGCAGCCCAAGCTAAGGTTGAGAGCTGCGCATAAATTAGACTGTTTTTTCCACGCTTTGCATAATAATGACATCGGCAACATTTAAGAGTTTGTATGGAAATGACACAAAACGTCTCAAATTGCCACAAATCAGAAAGAAGTCGAAATAAAAAAGATTTGTCTTATTTCATTGTTTTATTGGTCATTATTGGAGGGCTTCCTGGGCTGGTTTGAAGCTTTTTGGGCGAGAAATTGAGGTTTATATTTTTCATCAGTTACTGAACGTTTAGAATTAATTAAAGGCAGGAAACAGTTTCACACTGCACCTCACTTGAGGTTCGATAAATTCCATCACAATAAACGAATCGCCCTACAACTTCAAAGGTGTATTCTTGGGTCTTGCGCATACCTCTGTTCTTTCTCGTGGGTTCCAGATCCTATTTTAAGCCGTCGAAAATCCCTCTTAAATACGAAACTCGCCTTTCCTGGTATGCGTTTTCATTTGAAGTGCACACATGAATCATTGCGAGCCGCGTTTCGACGACAAAATGTCCCTCAGCCGGGGACAGGCTGAGTGAGATTGTCCACAAGCAGAAGGCGACACTGCGGAGTCCAGAGAGGTCGGTTTGAGGGCCTGATAGAAAACTATCGGCACGCCCGTGAAATCTAGTCGCCTCACTTGACGCCACGAGCACGCTTTAATTAGCATAGTGATTTGTTCCGTCACATTTACCTGTTTACCGCAAAAAAAATGTTGTCGAAATTTAGAAGCAGAGACGAGGAGCAGTTTCCACCTAGAAAAAAAATTGCACCGGTTTTCAAAGGAATGGAAATTGTGGTGGGTATTTTCCACGGTCACAGCAATATTTTTTTTTAGGGCAGACAACCCTATATATGGGAATTAAATAATGAGGTTGATTTGCGGGCAGTGAGCAGGATCACTTGCGCCAAATACTCGGCATAAAATCATCGAATGGATTGATTAGAGTGCAGCAAAAAATAGTTCCTCTTTCGTCCCTAAAACAAAATTATGGTTTTCCAAGTCAAGTGAGGCGAGTGAATTTCACGGCCGTACTAATATTTCTCTATTTCTGTAAACCGACCTCTCTGGACTCCGCAGTGTCGTGTTTGCTAATGTCGACGATCTCACTCAGTCTGACCCCGGCTGAGGGACATTTTGTCGTCGAAACGCGGCTCGCAATGATTCATGTGTGCACTTCAAATGAAAACGCATACCAGGAAAGGCGAGTTTCGTATTTAAGAGGGATTTTCGACGGCTTAAAATAGGATCTGGAACCCACGAGAAAGAACAGAGGTATGCGCAAGACCCAAGAATACACCTTTGAAGTTGTAGGGCGATTCGTTTATTGTGATGGAATTTATCGAACCTCAAGTGAGGTGCAGTGTGAAACTGTTTCCTGCCTTTAATTAATTCTAAACGTTCAGTAACTGATGAAAAATATAAACCTCAATTTCTCGCCCAAAAAGCTTCAAACCAGCCCAGGAAGCCCTCCAATAATGACCAATAAAACAATGAAATAAGACAAATCTTTTTTATTTCGACTTCTTTCTGATTTGTGGCAATTTGAGACGTTTTGTGTCATTTCCATACAAACTCTTAAATGTTGCCGATGTCATTATTATGCAAAGCGTGGAAAAAACAGTCTAATTTATGCGCAGCTCTCAACCTTAGCTTGGGCTGCCTGTGATTTTACCGCAAAAAAAAAAACGTTATCGATTTCTCCGATTTTCGCATTTCAATTTGCAAAACTTGTCTACTGAAAGTTTTCAAAGCCAAAAACTCCAAAGTTGACGAGTAAAAGCCTCAAAAAAACAGGCATCCGTCCACCAAAGAGCAACTTCACCTTCGCCGCAAGATCTCTTTGCGGTTTGAGTTAATTTTCTTGAAGCCATTCTCGGCTTCTGATTGGATAATCTGCACGAAAGAATGCGAATTAATTAAAAGTGGTCACACTTTTGGGCTCCTTGCTGTAACGTCGACTTTGAAAGAAATCTGCCTTGTGAAAGTGCTTACGATTTTTGCTTTTTTTTAACAAAATCTTTAGCAATAATCTCTATTGCATTTATAGCTTCTGGGAAGCTCATTTCACATGGAAAATCAACTGACAGGCGTGTCTCTGGCTTGATGTGCGCGTCACGCCCACTTGTCACTTGTCAATTAATTAGCGAATTTAAAAAAGGTACCAAAGTTCGATCTAAATTTGTTGACAGCGAGGTTTGAAAAAGGGTACCAAATTTCGATTTAAATTTGTTGACAGCGAGGTTTGAAAAAGGGTACCAAATTTCGATTTAAATTTGTTGACAGCGAGGTTTGAAAAAGGGTACCAAATTTCGAATTAAATTAGTTGACAGAGAGGTTTGAAAAAGGGTACCAAATTTCGATTTAAATTTGTTGACAGTGAGTTTTGAAAAAGGGTACCAAATTTCGATTTAAATTTGTTGACAGAGAGGTTTGAAAAACGTACCAAAGTTTGAATTAATTCTTTTGGCGGCGTGGTTGAGAAAAGGATCCCAATTTCGATTTACATTTGTTTGCCGAGAAATTAAAATAACCCATGCCAATTTCGTTAAAAAGAAATAAAAGATAATGTTTTTTCAATCGAAGAGTATTTCTTAGTAAATGCGCAAAAAGGTATGATTATTTGATTAACTTTTAACATCATAAAAGGTAAAGTTTGAAAATGGGCCATAAATAAGAGACCAAAAACCAATTTGCAGGAAAAACCAGAATTGCCGAAAACTTTCACTGATTGATCTTCTTTACATTTAGATGGGAACAAGTTGTGAAAACTCAATGGCAATAGAAAAAGATTCTACATTTGACTGACGATCAAGTAGTTTTGCGAATCGTATGTAATAAATGTCGTTTACACGGCAAAAGATCAATAAAGCAATAAAATACAGAATAAACGAACTGTCATACTTTTTGCGTAAGTCAATCATTCCGAGAGGGTTCATGGAAGTACCTCATTTCCGTAATACAGATGGGATTATGCGGTTATTTATCAGTAATGAGTTTTTGAAAGGGAAATGATTTGAGAAGACGCAGATCGTTTCCGCTTTTAAAACGAGTTTAAAGGCAAAAACTTAAGTGAATGTTATTTCAGTTGCATTCACATGCAAATAAAAGTAATTTCAAGAAAGATGTCTAACATTCAGCATCAGACCGCCTGTGTGCGGCATTCAGGTTTTTTCCTTGTCTCGCATTCCTTAATTGTGGCGTATAGTTCATATTCCTTACTCCATGGCCCAGCTTTTCCAAAAATTTTTGACAATAGAGGCAACACGGAATGAGCTGTTGATTACTGTCAAAGGCAGGTGAAACAAACACTACAAACATAAAATATCAGATTTCAATTTTTTTTGGTGCACAATAGCATCTGCCGTTTTTTAAAGATCGAAAAGAAATTTGCTGGGTTTAATTGCTGTCAAACGGTCGACAGGATTATCTTTGCTGAAATTTTATAGAGCAAGGTTTTCAGAAAGGAAAAATCCGTGCTTTATTCGGTGACAAAGCATGGAGGAATCTCTTTCGCGAGAACTTCCAACGAGGAACGAACATCAAGTTTGGACTGAAACACTTTTGCTCATTGTCATCAACGTAATGGCCTTCTTCGGAAATCTCTCCGTTTGTTACGCTGTGTACATAAACCAGAGACTTTGCACCCTTGCCAACATGTTCGTGGTAGCACTTGCTGTGAGTGATATTCTAATATCTCTCTGCTGTATGCCTTTTTCAGTTACAACACTGTTTCGGGGGCGTTGGATTTTTGGTGCACGTTTTTGCCGATTTCACGGTTTCGCGCTGCTTATTCTTTCAATGGCTTCTCTGAGCACTATGGGAATAATCGCAGTCAGTCGATATTTCTGCATAGTGAAACCAGAAAAGTACATCGTGTTATTTAACAAACAAAGAATTTTGATGTATATCGCAGTTGTGTGGGGCGCGTCAATGGTTGGTTCCGTGCCTCCTTTGTTTTTCAAACATGGCGGATACAGGTTTAAACCAGGAAAAGCCTTCTGTACGTACTCTTTCGAAACAAACATTGTTTACACTGTCTTTGTTGAATGCGTGTTTATAGTAACACCCTTAACACTCATAACTACACTGTAAAAATTGACTAGTTAAAATGACTATTTAAAATGGTCGTAACTAATAACAATGGTCATTTTAACTATTTTAAACAGTCAAATTTGTCAACTAAATAAAATAGTTAATGTTACATTTAACTATAGGTTGTTTTAACCATTGAGATTAGTTGTGATAACTATACTTCTCTTATTAGTCTAAACGACCAAACTAATTAGTCATGGTACATATGACTTACTAGTTGGTAAAGTATAATGTATTTAACTCGCCACAGGAGCATTCTGCTCGCTATTAAAACTCAAATATTAAAAAAATAAATAGCAGCTAAAGTAACAGAGCATTTGATAAGTATGAAATCTAATTGTCGGAAATAAACAAACTTTCTTGTTTTAGTGACAGATTTTTTAGTAAATCCGACAGTCGATTGCTAGTGATTGTGGCTAATAATTCATAGGCCGTTGACTGATTCATATCGTCTGATCCCTCATCACAGCAGCAGTAACTATTGTAACTGTTCGATGACTGGTTAAAATTACTCTTATTAAATCAGTCAATATAACCAATTAAGAGTGGTTGTGACTAATCAAAACAGTCATTTTGCAAGAGGTAAAACATCAACCAAAGACAACTCAACTAACAGGATTAGTTATTGCGTGCCGGGTAGAAAATAACGTGACTTTTACTGACCCACAGGAAATGAGGTACACGTTATTGGCTCAAACGCCGCCGAGGAAGGTTGTTTGAAGCTTTTTTTTATTTTGCAGCCACAACTTCTAAACCAAAAGGCGTTTAGACCTTTTAAAAAACGTTGGCTTCTTTCAGTGACGTTTGGATTTTGAATAACTCATTGCTCAAAGCCGATAATGTATCGTTCAATTATGCAAGGAATCCGCATACCCGCGGCAAGCCTTTGCAGTCATCTACCGCAAGTATTTGCGGTATGACAGATTCTGTCCTAGATCTCGCCTTGTGTAAACACTACAGCCAATCATAATAGAGGAATTTAAATCCTATTATTTTTTGACCAATCAGTGAATAATATCCAACAAAGCCTTAAACAATTATAGTTACATTCAATGTCACTGAACCTGAAATCACGTTTGCGTCTTTCAGTCGGGGATGGATTTTTCGCTCTAGTTCAGAGGCACGGACAATTCGCACAGCAGTGGTTGTTTCTTTATATTGACTACATGCCAGTTGCTTTCTTTGGAATCAGTTGGGGAGTTACATGAGATTGAATGAATCAAACGAAGATCACTTCTTCCCGATATATCGATGTTGTTCAGTCTCCCACATTTGCTCGAACTTATATTTTCCACTTCTTGTTTTACTTTATTTTTACGGCAAGTACAACTTAACACAACGGCGGGCCGTATTTCTCCGTAAGCCGTGAAGAAAATTCTCCCCTAGACGACCTTCATGCTGTCGTGGAACCAGGCCATCGCCAGTTAGGTCGTGGTAAGTAAATTTCCGTTTATTTAAAATATATAAGCAAAGTAGCTTATTTGAGCTGTTTTCATTTTTACGTTTTAATCATTATGAGACGATCAAAGCTATCAATATTTACGGAGTTATGACTGTTTTATGTGCAACAATGTTTGAAACGCAGTGCATAAACTTCCCACCAAAACTTTGATGAGCTGTGATCTGAATGTCTGAATTTTTTGTTTTTCTAGAACTAGCCTACATATATACATGAACGTTTCCAGTAACACTTACGCTTTTTACGTGCGGGATCTATGAGATATATAGTTTTGTGCCGTTATTTCGATGACAATTTCCCGCTTAAACCAACGGTCTCTTTTTTATAAAAGATATGAATGTTCTTTGTGTAATTATATTTGTTACCGCCTGTCACATAATTATTTCCGGCGACTTCAAGCGACGCGCGCGCGCGCCTGTTAGCAGCGGAAGTGGGTGCATAAAGCTGTCAGTCATTTGAAAATAATTTCCATAATGATTTGCCGTTTTTGATCAAATTATAGTATAAACTCGAACCAGTAAAGGAAAGTTCACTTCTGTAACCCGAAGACCGTAGTTTTGTCAAGGCAAGATCTGTGCTTGCCTTCTGACAATTTCCTGGCTGAGGTTGTCTGTAAATGGCAGCCTTGCTTGGGCTTTATTCGTGGTGATTAGAAGTTGATACTTCTCCTTCCGATCAAATGCCTCGATTATCAATTCAAAGCCAACGTACATGCAATTGGCTTCTTTACATTTTCCACACTAAAAGTCTTGGAAATTGCTTTTCATTGGCCACTCAGGTTTAATAGATTGTTTATTACTATGTTTTGCGTGCTGTTTGAGTATTGTGACTGAACTGAATTATCTAGAAAATCCATTCAACTGTTACAAGGGAAATGTGTCAGACATTTTGCAGTTGGATAGCTAGACAACGAGAAAGGAGAAAATCGCTTAAAATGTTTTCTTCCAAAACGTTAATATTTTATTGTTTTATTTGAAGATACTTTCGTTAGAATTTGTCGTTTTTGATCAAATTATAATATAAACTGAAACCGCAGTTAAGGGAAGTTCACTTCTGTAACCGGGAGGCCGTAGTTTTGTCAAGGCAAGATCTGTGCTTGCCTTCTGACAATTTCCTGGCTGAGGTTGTCTGTAATGGCAGCCTTGCTTGGGCTTTTTTCCTGGTGATTAGAAGTTGATACTTTTCCTCCCGAAGCAATGCTTCAATTATCAGTTCAAAGCTATGGTAGATGCAATTGGCTTCTTCACATTTTCCAAACTAAAAGTCTTGGAAATTGCTTTTCATTGGCCACTGAGGTTTATCACTATATTTTGCATGCTGTTTGGGTATCGTGACTGAACTGAATTATCTAGAAAATTCATTCAGCTGTTTTTAAGCTCTTGTTACAAGGGAAATCTGTCAGACGTTTTTCAGTTGGATAGCTAGACAATGAGAAAGGAGAAAATCGCTGTAAATGTTTTCTTCCAAAAAGTTAAGTCTTGAAGGTTTCAAAAAGTGCTAAATAATATGTTTAGCGTGCTGTTTGAGTATCGTGGCTGAACTGAATTGTCTCAAAAAGTAGTTTATTATTGGTAATTTCCATCAGGCTTGATGATCTTAAAATGCGTGTCATTTCCAAGTCACCTCAGAAGAAAACCTTGTAGTGTTTATGGTTATCAGACTTTCCTGGAGACTGAAGGCTGCCTGTGGGTCATTATAAAATTCAGTACGTGAACTGTAGTTAAAGGACTAAATTGTTTTAAATGTGATAAGGGTTGAGACAGAGAAACTGAACTCCAGCAGTCTGAAGCCGTAGTTTTGTCAAGGCAAGATTTAATTGCTTGCCTACTGACAATTTCCTTGCTGAGGTTGTCACTTTGGCAGCCTTGCTTGGGCTGTAGTCTGCCTGTGAGTTCTTGCTCTCTTGATTGACCTCGCTCACATTTTTTACAGTTACGTAAATTCTGTCTACGATGTACCAAATTCAAATTTAATTTATCGGTTTAAATAATATCTTGCCCTCAGTGACTCAAGCAGCTTTAAGCAGCAACACCGTCTGGAATTAACCTGCAGGCGACAAGTTCAGTCCCCCAGGTCCCTCAGAGGTGGAAAGAAATCAACGAAAAAGTAGATAAAGAATGAACTGTTTAAATCGAGAAAAAAACATTTTGAAAACCAGTTCGGCTAAAGGAGTCAACGAGAAAATAATATTTGAGCCTGAGGAAAACATGTAAGACGGCCAAGGAAATTGCGTATGGATATTTTTGCAAATGGTAAAAGACAAAGGAAGATAACAACAATGCATGGACTTGTTTCTTCTGCCATGCAGCAGTAATTAAGTAGATATATAGATATTCCAAGAAGCAAGATTATGTGACCAAAAGCTTGCTAGAGGTTGAAAGTGACATGATTTTAGGAAAGGGTGCATTTGGAAGATGTGTCAAATGTAGGGTAAAGGATAAATATAAAGGCATAAGTGTTTCCGTAAAATTTCTTGAACAAACAATACTTTGCGAGGTCCAACCTTATCGACGGAGTAAAGGCAATGCTAAGTCTCATTCGTCATTCTAGTTTGCCTCTGCCTATCAAGACCTTCATGGAGCGAGATCCTACTTTAACCCAGTTTATTGGTTTAGTCAGGAAAGTTTAGCCTTGGACAACTGTTCCAGGAGGCTAACATCCATAACTTGGTCAGAATATAATAATTCAGTTATATTATTCACAAGTACCTTGTAATGCAACACAGATTGGCTAATTCCAAAGAAAGTTTTAGTTTTGCAGAATAACTATTTATCATGAATCACTATTATATTTCTCAGTAATAATTACATTTCAATCATTGTTTTCAGAAATGGAAAAACGTATCTTGGCTGCTACTGACATGGCGCACATTCTTCTTCAGAAGAAGAAGGCTATAAAAGAACATTACCAGTTACAACCACCAGCAACGGCCAGTTATACGTTTTAGAGAACGCTTAATAAAGATGTGCATTTAACCAAAACTGTTTGTCATCTTGATCTATTTTAAGGGGTCATTTTAACTTGCTGAAATGGTCAAGTCAACTGATCATATAAAGGTTAAAATAACAGTTTTGGTTAACCCAATATTTTTAGTTAAAATAACAAAAAGTAACTAAAAAAAATGGGTTGTCTCAGATGCATCCCAGGTACTTTTATAAATAGTAGATTTAACCAACTTGAATGGTCAATAACCAAATGAATTGAGTTACTTTCACTAAAGATATTGGTTATTGCAACTAAAAATAAACGGGTTAAAACAACTAATTCTAATAGTTAAAAAAACAAAAATGTCAGAGACAGAACGACTAAACAGAAAAGGCAAAATAACCTTGTCAGTGGTTCTTATAACTAGTGATAATTGGTTATTTCAAACCAAAGAACCTGGTTATTTTAACTATTTAGAACCGGTCAAAGTGACTAAAAAAAGGTAGTTGTCTCAGATGCATTTCACAACTATTTTAATTGGTTAATTTAACTAGTCAATTTTTACAGTGTATTTGCTACGCCAAAGTCTATTACACAGTGTCGCGTACAAATCAAGTTTTTTCACATGAAAACAACCCCCAGCAGCTCAGAGCAAACGTGGAAGAAGCGAAAGTGACCAAGACTCTAGCGGCGGTGATGGCTGGTTTTGCGTTTTGCTGGATTCCTGTCTGTGTAATGGATTACATTGATGCTGCTCGAGGGAAACCCACCTTGCTACGACAGGCCTACCTTACATACGGGTTTCTAGTTTATTTGAGCAGTACAATTAACCCATTCATACATGGTGTTACGAATAAAAGCTTCAGGCAAGAGTACAAGAAGATTTTGAGACAACTTTTTAGTTGCCCAAGATGTGAAGATTTGTGAATGTTACAAACTTGGAGAAAAGCCTCTCGAAAACAACAACAACAACAACAACAACAACAACAACATGAAATGACACATTTAAAGTTTTGTGGATCGTGTTAGGACACGGAAGAAGGCAGAAAGAATTAAGCTTCTGGATGGCTGACACAATATGGACAAATTCGACGAATTGTACCAACCGAAATTAAAGAAGGTGATTTCCTTTAAGTGATGAGTAAATAAATGTATGCTAAAAATGTATGTTAAACTTTTGATTGTATAAATCAAAGGGTAACAATTTTGCAGCGTGTAATGTTTTAAAACATATAAATCAGTAATCACTAAAACAATAAAGTGACAAGTCATGGTCTTATGTGAATATTTAGACTATTTGAATATTTGGAATAACAGTATCACAGTCCAGGCCTTGGTATAAAGTTTCTCCGAAAAACTTCTCTGGTTGCCCTGCTACTCTAGTTACAAGAAGATAAGATTTTGTACTGGATGCAAATCGAACCAAAGCTTAATAAAATTTACGCGAAAAGATTGACTTTTGTTCTCATGAAAGTATTATACGATTATACGATATAAACGGGTCATTCATTCAAACCGCGAAGGGCTGGAAATATTTGGAAAGCGTTTTCACTTGGTTTTTTCCCTTAAGACCGACGGAAACCTTCCGACTCGACTTAAAGAATCTTAGCTCCTTCAAAATGTGGAGGACAACAAAAATATATTTCACGTGAAAAGTGAAGATAAGTGAAGTTAAACATGCTTGTTATTCACAGCATGAAATCTAAGAAAGCGTAATGACCCATGCATCTTTGCGAACATCTTTACGTTCCCCTAAAGAGATCTAAAGAGGGTCTTTGCGTGTTAACGATCGTGCTGAAAGGCGATAAAAAGTGCTTTCTTTACGTACATCAAAAAAAGTCGGAAAGCCCTCATTTACGATATTTACAACTTTCGTAAAATTCCTGAAAGAAGAAGTTTACGCGTTCTCAAAGGGTATCGTAAAGAGACTCGCAAAGACTATATCAGTTACGCCTTATATAAAGTTAGCAGAGAGGAGATAATTACAAGATGTCACAGCAGGCTTTGCCCATAAAGGTTATAATACACAATGTTTAAGGCTTCTGTAAAGAAAAAGAAATTTGCGAGTACATAAAAAGCAGTAAATATAAATGAGCTTTCACAATTCTAAAAGTGGTTATGATCTGTCATCCCATACAGTCATGACAAGTCATGACAAAAAACTAGCATTTTAAAAATGCTAATGAGTTTTCATGTCATTACAACTCAAAACAACTTGTCATGGCACTTCACGACACTTCAAAGATTAAATCTATAAAATCTTGCGAGCAATGAAAGTTGCGACTTCTTATGTCTCGTCACAACGTATCCCGACACTTGTTCTATCACGACTTCAAAGGTAGTTATGACAGATAATTTCGCAAGGAGTTTTGTGATATTCTGTTGTCATGACAAAGTCATGTTCATTTCAGTGATGCAAGGTGAAACTACCAAAAAGCAACCAATGATACCGGTTGCAAAACACAAGTTCCTTCGATCTTTCTTCTTGTAGTATTGGCGTTGAACATTTCACTTTAAGAAAAACGACCTCGACACATTTGATTTTTTTCTTCATTTGTAAGTGAAAATACAACGGATGTAGATTTGAATTTATAATAAAGTCCTTACAGCAATAACAAATGCAAATATTTATGAGATGAGAAAAACAAGTGCAAATTGGTGTAACAAAAATGACAAAATAAGCGCAGAAATATGGAGTTAAAGCGAAATGTTAAATTGACATGATAGACCTGTTTAAATCAAATTGTTCTCAGTGAGTTTTTCATGGCTCTTTTGATCTTAGTTTGGTATTTGGTGGTCGCATGATGTAAAGTGAGGCAATTAGCAACCAATTAGATTATAGAAGCACCACCTACCAGCGTAACATCAATAAAACAACAAAATACGGAAAAAGGATTATAATCCTTTTGTAAGTCACATTGTGAAAGGTTGGAGGTCGTCACTGATAATGATAGAATACGTATTTAATGAGATTTGTGGGGAAAATAATTAATGACGAATAATGTCTCTCTGCTTTTAAAAGGAGGTTGGACACCAAGTCCTCTATGAAAATTAGTTTCCATTTACTTGTAAACAAAATAATTTTCCCCTCAGACAATTTGCACAATTTCAGTTTTAAAAATGTCAAAAGGAATTAGGAAAACATCTGTCGATGACCTTTAAAGCCAGGTGGAAATTAGTTTCTATTTACTTGCAAATAGAATATTTAATTAATTTTCCCCTCAAACATTTTCTACATTTTGCACAAATCAGTTTTAAAAAACGCCAGAGGCAACTAGAAAAACAGCTATTGATGACTTTCAAAGCCGGGTGGAACATACATTAAATTTAATGACTGATCACGTTTCAGTTTTGTACACACGATAGGATCTGCCACCTTTTAAAGTTCGAAAAGAAATTCGGTGAGTTTAAATTGCTGCAAAACGGTAGGCAGGGTTATCTTCGCTAACATACTTTCAAACAAATCTTTAAAATTCAAACTTTTCTGGTCACCAGTCATGGAGGAATCACTTGCACAAGAACTTCCTACAAGAAGCGAGCTTCGAGTTTGGATCGAAACACTTTTGTTCGCTGTCATCAACATAATAGCATTTTTGGGAAATCTCTCCGTTTGTTACGCTGTGTACAGAAACCAGAGACTTCGCACCCTTGCCAACATGTTCGTGGTTGCACTGGCTGTGAGCGATATTCTAATATCTCTCTGCTGTATCCCTTTTTCGGTTGCAACACTGTTTCGGGGCCGTTGGATTTTTGGTGCAAGTTTTTGCCGATTTCACGGCTTCGCGCTGCTTATCCTTTCAATGGCTTCTCTGAGCACTATGGGAATAATCGCAGTTAGCCGATATTTCTGCGTTGTGAAACCAGAAAAGTACATCGTGTTGTTTAAGAAACAAAGAATTTTGATGTATATCGCAGTTGCGTGGGGCGCGTCAATCGTTGGATCCGTGCCTCCCTTGTTTTTCAAACATGGCGGATACAAGTTTAAACCAGGAAAAGCCTTCTGTACGTACTCTTTCGAAACAAACATTGTTTACACTGTCTTTGCTGAATGTGTGTTTATAGTAACACCCTTAACACTCATAACTATTTGCTACACCAAAGTCTATTACACAGTGTCGCGGTTAAATCAAGTTTTTCGGCATGAAAATCACCCCCAGCAGCTTAGAGCAAACGTGGAAGAAGCGAAAGTGACCAAGACTCTAGCGGCGGTAATGGTCGGTTTTGCGTTTTGCTGGGTTCCTGTCTGTGTAATGGATTACATTGATGTTGCGCGAGGGAAACCCACCTTGCCACGACAGGCCTACCTTACATACGGGTTTCTAGTTTATTTGAGCAGTACAATCAACCCCTTCATATATGGTGTTACGAATAAGAACTTCAGGCAAGAGTACAAGAAGATTTTGAGAAAACTTTTTAGTTGCACAAGATATGAAGATTAGTGAATGTTACAAGCCTCTGCAAAATAACAACAACAACATGAAATGACAAATTCAAAGTTTTATGGAAGGTGTTAGGACACGGCAGAATGCAGAAAGAATTAAGTTTCTGGATGGCTGACACAATTTAGACAAATTCGACGAATTGTAACAATCGAAATTAAAGAAGGTAATTTCCTTTAAGTGATGAGTAAATACGACGTCAGACTGTTAAACTTTTGAATGTATAAATCAAAGGTTAACAATATTTGGCAGCGTGTAATGTCTTAAAACATGTTAATCAGTAATCACTAAAACAATTAAGTCACAAGTCATGGTCTGATGTAAGGAGTTAATACTCATTAAAAGACCATGTTACTATGAAAAATTGTAGTCTTTGAAATTTGATAAGCTAGGTTTCTTTACTTTTGAATGCAGGCTTTGGCTCGGCACTGAAGTCAACTCTCTGACTAAGCTGTACCTAAGCACATATAACCGTTTCTTGGAGAAGGTTTTCTCTCAGTCTTGAAGATAAGTTTTGGGATATTTATAACCGTATCACGGTCCAGGCCTTGGTATAACGTTTCTCCTAAAAACTTAATTATCTGCTTCTCCGGTTACAAGAAGATAAGAGTTTTTACTGGATGGAAATCTAACCAAAACTTCATAAAATTCACGCGAAAAGATTGACTTTCGTTCTCATGAAAGTATTATACGATTATACGATATAAGCCACAGGCTTACCAACCTCCGTTTGTGTTGCGGACCTGTGCTAGCTGTATATTAATGGCCGCTTCGGTTGTGAACAAAGGATTTTGTGAATACGATATTTACGGCTTTTGAACGGATGAAAGTTGAATAAAAACGGTAAGAAACACTAACACTGTGTTAATGTTTGTTATTATGGGCTTGGTTTGTCGATTTAACCAATCAGGCGTACAACGGAGGGATTGCCACCCCCCCCCCAAAAGGTTTTTCTTCAATTTTTCCAAGACGATTTTTCGTCAGCACTTGGCGTTTTCAGTGGCTTTAGGCATGTCCCTTAAACGCATTTTAACGCAAGTTTGGTGAGAATCGGTTGCTATGGTTACGAGATATGACGTCATAAGTAGCAGGTGGTCAAGCCGTTTTTGGGTAAAACTGTGTGTTTTTCGCCTTTTTAGGTGAAAAAAGCACAAATTGTACACAAAAAGCAGCCAAGTGTTTAATTATGTCATATGGGTGATGCCTAAAGAGCTGACAGATATCATAGTTGACACTCTTGCAGGAGACGATGAAGACCACGAAGAGATTCCCAAGCGGGAAAATGTTGTGGACTTGATTTTTGATGCATTATCGAAACGGGGTGCACTTTTGCAGTATTAAAATATTGAATGCCTTTTTAGGGGTTGTCAACAGAATCATGACATGGGTAGCCTGTGTTTTTTTGTTTCAGATAAGAACGCTGCAGGAGACGATAACGACGATTAACAGATTCCCGCGTTGGACAGTGTTATACATAGAGACAGAGAGACATATAGGTTTTAGAGTATTATGTGTCTACTCCGGGCATTTCAGAAGTAATTTTCAAAAATCACGACGTGAGTATCCTGTGGTTTTTTTGCCTCACATAAAGAATGTGGCGGAACGGCCAAACACCTCCACTTGAAAAGTGCGAACGACCTAATTTGAAACACCCTCGGGCTATGCTTTAAAACGATATATGTCCCCAAAATTCCCCGATGGGGGAAGGGTTTCATCTCCTGGCCCACGGACTATAATATATACCTCGTCTTGTAGAGTACATCAAAGGCTTTCTACCAAAGGCAAAATTTCTCCAAAATATTGAAACACAGCAAAAACCCAGGGGAGGGGTCCTATCAACCCCCCTTGTACCAAGGTGGGGGTGTGACGTTACTTGTACGTTCGAGTTTTAAAGCTCCAGGAGGCGGTTTTAGAAACTTGAAGTTTGACCTATATATATACTCACAAGGATTGCAATTTCTAGAACCTCAAATTACCGACCGGCTTCGGATTTCTTTTTGACTTAGTTTTTCCCTTAAAACCGACGGAAATTTCCCGACTAGAGTTTAAAAGTCTTTGCTACTTCAAAATGTGAAGGACGACAAAAATATTACACGTGCCAAGTGAAGCTCAGTAAAGTTACACATGCTTGTTATCCACAGCATGAAATCTAAGAAAGCGCAAAGACCCATGCATCTTTGCGAACATCTTTAAATTTCCGTAAAGAGATGTAAAGAGGGTCTTTGCTTATTGGAAACGATAGTGCGTAAAGACGATAAAAACGCTGTCTTTACAGATATCACAAAATCTCGGAAAGCCCTCGTTTACGATATTTACGACTTTCGTAAAGTGCCTGAAAGAAGTAATTTACGCGTTCTCAAAGGGTATCGTAAAGAGACTCGCAAAGACTATATCAGTTACGTCTTATATAAAGTGAACAGAGAGGAGATATTTACAAGTTTTCACAGCAGGCTTTACCCATGAAGGCTATAATTCACAGTCTTTAAGAGTCCATAAAACGTAGTAAATATAAATGAGGTTTTACTAGTCTAAAATTGGGAACGATCTGTCATCCCACACAGTCATGACAAGTCATGACAAAAAACTAGCGTTTTAAAAATGCTAATGTGTTTTCATGCCATTACAACTCAAAACATCTTGTTATGGCATTTCGTGACACTTCAAAGATTAAATCTATAAAATCTTGCGAGCAATAAAAGTTGCAACTTCTTACATCTCGTGACGACTTATCCCGACACTTGTTCTATAATGACTTTAAAGCTAGTTATGACAGCTTATTTTACAACGAGTTTGGTGATATTCTGTTGTCAGGACATAATCATGTTCAAGGTGAATCTACCAAAAAGCAACCAATGATACGGGTTGCAAAACACAAGTTCCTTCGATCTTTATTCCTGTAGTATTGGTGTTGTACGTTTCACTGACTTTAAGAAATACGACCTGAACATATTTGATTTTTTTCTTCAGTTTTAAGTAAAAATACAACAGATGTAGATTTAAATTTCTATTAAAGTCGTTACAGCAATAAGAAATGCAAATATTTATGAAATGAGAAAACAAAGGCTAATTGGTGTGACAAAAATGACAAAATGTGCACACAAAAATGGAATTAAAGCGAAATGTCAAATTGACATGATAGAGCTGTTTGTTTAAATCAAATTGTTCTCAGTGAGTTTTTCATGGCTCTTTTGATCTTAGGATGGTATTTGGTGGTTGCATGGTGTAAAATATTGATGCAATTAGCAACAATTAGATTATGGAAGCACCACATACCAGCGTAACATCAATAAAACAACAAAATACAAAAAAAGGTCGTCACTGATAATGATAAGATACGTATTTAATGAGATTTTTTAGGGAGAATTGACGACGAGACAATAATTAATGACTAATAATGCCTCTGCTTTTAAAAGGAGGTTAGACGCAAAGTCGTCTATTAAAATTAGTTTCCATTTACTTGCAAATAAAATAATTTTCCCCTCGGACAACTTGTACAATTTCAGTTTTAAAAACGCCAGAAGCAATTAGGAAAACAGCTATCAATGACTTTTAAGGCCTTGTGGAAATTAGTTTCCATTCACTTGAAAATAAAATACTTAATTTTCCCCTCAAACATTTTCTGCATTTTGCACAAGTCAGTTTTAAAAAACGCCAGAGGCAACTACAAAAACAGCTATTGATGACTTTCAAAGCCGGGTGGAACATACATTAAATTTAATGACTGATCACGTTTTAGTTTTGTGCACACAATAGCATCTGCCACCTTTTAAAGTTCGAAAAGAAATTCGGTGAGTTTAAATTGCTGCAAAACGGTAGGCAGGGTTATTTTCACTGACATACTTTCAAACAAGTTTTTAAAATTCAAACTTTTCTGGTCACAAGTCATGGAGGAATCCCTTTCACAAGAATTTCCTACAAGAAGCGAGCTTCAAGTTTGGATCGACTTTTGTTCGCTGTCATCAACATTTTAATCAACAATAGCATTTTTTGGAAATCTCTCCGTTTGTTACGCTGTGTACAGAAACCAGAGACTTCGCACCCTTGCCAACATGTTCGTGGTAGCACTGGCTGTGAGTGATATTCTAATATCTATCTGCTGTATGCCTTTTTCGGTTGCAACACTGTTTCGGGGCCGTTGGATTTTTGGTACAAGTTTTTGCCGATTTCACGGTTTCGCGCTGCTTATCCTTTCAATGGCTTCTCTGAGCATTATGGGTGTAATCGCAGTCAGCCGATATTTCTGCATTGTGAAACCAGGAAAGTACATCGTGTTACTCAACAAACAAAGAATTTTGATGTACATTGCTCTCGTGTGGTGCGTGTCAATTGTTGGATCCGTGCCTCCGCTTTTTTTCAAAAAAGGCGGATACAAGTTTTAACCAGGGCAACCAGCGTGCTTGTACACACCCGAAACTAACATTGCTTACACCGTCTTTGCTGAATGCGTGTTTATAGTAACACCCTTAACACTCATGGCAATCTGCTACGCCAAAGTGTTCTACTTTGTGTCAGAAGCAAATCAAGTTTTTTCGCGCGAAAATGATCTCCAGTAACTCAGAGCAAACGTGGAAGAAGCGAAAGTGACCAAGACTCTAGCGGCGGTGATGGCTGGTTTCGCGTTTTGCTGACTTCCTGTCTGTATAATAGATTACATCGATGCCGCTCCAGGGGAACCCACTTTGCTGCGACAGGCCTACCTTACATACGGGTTTCTAGTTTATTTGAGCAGTACAATTAACCCCTTCATATATGGCGCTATGAATAGGCACTTTAGGGAGGAGTATAAGGACATTTTGAGGGAAGTTTTTAGTTGCGGATTCTGCAGCAGTTCGTAACTGACCAGCACTCCCTGTCACGTGGTTTCATACTTAGCGATCAGAAGCCACACAGCTCTTTAGAACCTCTACTTTCACTGGGACCGTTATCATGCCCCTCCATTGTTTTCAGGGCCAGTGTTCTGTCTGTTTCCTTGTCTTCTCAACCAATCCTGTGATGAGTTCTGAGAGGTCTTCGGTGCCTCTTGGCGATCACGGTAATGAAACAAATACGCATGCGTCTCGCACTACGTTCTGTCCCACAATGATAAGCTACATTGTCATGGACTTAAACCACATTTAGATAAGACATATAAACTACAGGTGGGCCAATACCAGGTTTTCAAGTCCGATACGAATACGATATTAGCCGATATTTGGCGTTTTCACATTAATCGTTGTGATTATAACGTCGCACTCAAAAGTCATGTTGTGAAGTCACCATCCACGGTAGAGTCTACAAAGAAAAATTCCGAGAACACAGCGTGGAATATTGACGCGACTATTTCTTTCAAGTGTTCACGTGAGCAGTATCGAACGGCATCTAAATCATCGATGCTTCGCGCGAGGAAACAAACCCAAATATCCATGATATCGAGTATTTGTTATTTGAAAAACTTTTTGGATTGAACTGTAGGTTTCTTTACAGTCCACCATCTTCTCATCAAAGTGAACTTTGTACTGAATTAACATCCGGGTTTTCCTTTGGAGGTGTCATTTCCGGGCCAATGATGATCTGTTCTGGTTTGCCATCCCCTCCGTCAATTATTGGCAAGTGCTGTGGTGGATTACCAATATCTGAAGAAGACGAGTAGAACATTTCAGTTTAGCTCAAGCACACTGAACATTTCCAAACGTCAACGTTCTAACCTCAAACAGACAAGCTGATGAACGGCTCAACACGGTCATTCAACAGTTGTACGTCATTGAACGAGGCAGAACCGCCTGGCTTTGTCGTGTTCAACATTCTGAACGCGCCATTTCAACGTCCAACACAGGACTACCCACTCTTCAATATTTGCTAAACGGCAGCTCAGAAACAGGCTAGCATGCAAATAATTCCGCGATTACAGACATAAACTTAAACGCGCAATGTCACGAATTGTTTTATTGATTTTCCGGTCAAAAACGTGTTGAGTTCATTTGTAGGTATCTAGCTCATGCATAATTTGCTGTATGACCATCAAAGGGACGACAACAAGGAAATTTTCAAAGAAATAATGAGCCTAATCAATTTTATCGATTTTACAGAAGAAAAAAGGAAGAACGTGAAACGTCGACCCGATTTTTTCCATTTATAATCCATTTCCATCCTGTCTGTCCAAAGCGAAAAATTCCTATTAACGATTTCTGTGCCATAGACCAGCCGTTTTTAACAGAACTGGACAATTACTTTTTGGCTTCCATTTATGCAAATTTGTTTTTTTACCTTTTCAAAGGGATACTAAAGACAGATGATAGTGTTCCTTTAACAAAATAGGTTAATATTTAATATTTCTTTCAAAAAGGAGAGCAACAACGTGTTCCCAGGAGAAACAAGATGAAAGAAGTTAATCTGTGGGGACGAATGTGTTGAGCTGTTGGGCTAATAGTCAAGAACAGTGTCGAAAAACCGCCGATACCGCTAGCCGGTGTATCAATACGTTACAAGCGTACCCTGGTATCGAATGTCGGATATCGAGTATCGAATAGGGAGTATCGAACAAGGAGTATCGAATAATTATTATCAAGAACAAACGAAAAGACGATTTCAGAGTTATGCTTACGTACCAAGATGTCTTGCTATAAAGGCCCAAATAGCTTGTCTGTTCAGGGTGACAGCAGTGTTTGGATCAAGCTTGCTACCGAGTGAAGTCCACCGCAATATATACGGAGGCAGCACAGAGGGAATATCACACTGATTCATGTGTTTTGTCCACCTAAGAAGAAACATAAATGTTTCTTTAGTCTGTTGCCAGGCGCAGAATGGGAAAGTCAAAGGTGAAAGATGAATGGTAATGTCGCATATAAACCACGGGTGGCCACTCTTAGGTAAGTAGTCCATCACAGGGTACCCAAAATGAAGTAACTACGAGCCTACTCCGTCTGGATGGGATGCTAGTCCATTGCCAGGACGTTCCCCCCCTGCTTTTTATAAGGAAAGCGGAAGGTATTTTATTAAACTAAACTGACATCCCAGTATTTCTTACTTGTTTTCCAGACATCTTGGTTAACTGGGGTAATTACTGATCT